>OZ010787.1:231671068-231932068 GCA_963932465.1 Maratus speciosus
TTATAGAATGTGACATAATATTAATATATATAGTGCAATCGTGGGTAAATATGAGACACTAAAAAAATGGCATTAATGTGAGACATGCAAAAAGAAGTACCAACATAGAAATATTTCATAGAAATAAAATTGGCTTTGTGCTTATTTTGTAAGCAATACATCATTTTATTTATATCCATTACGAATACATTCACAATTTAAAGAAAAACATCCCCTAAATACACATTGCATAACCTTACCGTTTTTGATAAGAAGAATTTTCTGTCAGACATTAGAATTTTTGTTGTAAAACCCTTAAGTAAAATTTTAGGTAAATGGCTCCAATTGGCATTTATTCAGTACAGAATAGTGAATCTTTTTAGCCTTTAAACTTTGGAGTATGCTCAATATAGTCGGAGTCATAAACCAAAAAACACAGAGGGCTAATTTGAGACAGTGTAAGGGGCTAATGAGCGACAGTGTATGGAAATATGAGACAGATTATTAAGCTAATATGAGAGAGTACTTGGGGCTGTGGCAATATTATTCCATCATATAACTTGAAACATCCACTACAAAGAAAAGAAAAAAGTGTTAATTTTTAGTTTTTTTATACGCCAGGTATGTTTACTTTTTTCCCAAGCTTAATGGTATATTCAAATAGAATTTTAATCGGCTTATTTGAAATGCTAGCTAGTTGATTTATTCGCTTAGTTTTACACAGGAGCATGATGTGACTAAACAGATTACTGAAGCAGACAAGTATTATTATTTCTTAATTTTAAGAAATATAGAAGTACATTAGTAACATTTCTTTAACAAAATACTTAAGACTATCGTAACTACTGTCTAAAATAGTCTTTCCTTTACCTGAAGCAACATTCAAAAATAGGAAAATTACTCATACTTTTGTTTGCTAATTAGTAAGTATTTAATGAAGAGTGAATTAAGTCAAGATCGTAGACTACATTTTTTTATTATTTATTTTTCAATAACAAGTGTTATATAATTGTAAATTTGAAATCTTCATAAAAATATTTTTTAAATGTTGAATACAATTTTCTTAGTTTTCTTTTTTAAGCTAGATTACCATTTAACGAATTAGAGAAAGGGCTTATTGTAGTGGCTTTTTATGGATATTCTTGTGGATGCGTGAAAATTTTCCTTAAATTCAGACAAAATGAAAGAGAAAATAATCTAAATACAGCTAAAACATTAGACCCGGGACGATATGGAGTAAGTTTTCTTATTTCTTTCTTAAAAATAGTGGTGTCTCACTTTAGACCCATAGCCGTCTCGTATTAGCCCCATTAAGTGGGGCTTACATGAGACAGCCTTTTCATTTGTTTTACCTTTATTTTTATGACAAGAAAACAAATTCTATTCATAATAAGATGAGGTAAAGAAAAAACAAATTGCACTATCTTTTATCTTGGCCGAGATTCAATAGAGCAGAAGTAACTGGAAAAGTTTAGAATTTTGTCTCATATTAGCTCCGATTAACCCTATATATATATATATATATACACACACAAACAATACTCTATTAATTGATTGAAAAGTAAAACTTTATAAAATGATACTTTGTAAAAAATTACTTAAAAATAAAAAAATTTCTCACCTAAATTGATCCCTGTTATAGACATTTTCTTGTTTTATGCTAAGGATTACGGGTCCCAAAGCTTCATCATTCGTAAAATAATTCCAATGTTCCGTACCATAAAAGTATTTTTCATAGGTTTCTTCTTCAACATTTATTAATTCAAACTTTTTTTCTAGTTCTTGAGCACTGAAATTTACCTTTAAGTTTTCATTAGTTTTGTTGCTTCCACTGCACTCTATCCAGTAACCCGGAATAAGTTTTATTATATGAGGATAACCGTCGCATGCACCTTGTCCGGGACATGCTTGAACAGGGACTGGGAATTGCAGAGTTGTTGAGCTTTTTCTTCGCGCTTCTGCACACCCCAAACTTTGTCGCTTATAGTCTCGCAATTTTTGCATAAATTCATCACCACTACTAAGCCCAGAAACATCTGCATAATGTAAGGAACAATAAATTTCATTTTGATACCTTCTAGCTCTTTGGATATTTGAGCCAGCCAAACGCAACCCACAAGTATTGCATACCAGACAATCTTCATGATATGTTGAGCCAACTACTGTTGTATCTGGTACAGATATAGCAAGTCCATCTTCAAGTGCTTCTTCACTTGGTGAGGCGGGAGGCCAGACACCATTTGTCTGATGACTTAAAATAGGAAGTTCACAGATAAAGCATAACGAAGACATTGGATTCGGTTACTGTCTGAAATCGAGGTTATTATATCCCATTTTTGCTTCTGAATTAGAGGAAAAAACAATAGAATTTATAACACATTAACTTTGGAAAAGATTTAAGCGTTACTGTAACCGAATTCGTATTCTTAATGACTTGTAAATACAAGATTTATGCATCTATAGCACCAGGTTTTAGTTTTAAGAAAATATACTTTATGTAGTAAAAAACATATGCTTCGGTAAATGTAAAAGAAATTAAAAGGTTATCGTATCTACTTCTTATAAATACGTCGAATTCTCGATCTTCTTATGAAATAGAAATTGAAGTTGTTTAAATTTTGCTTGCAGTTAAAAAAAAAGTTACAGATCTGTTATTTGGCACAAACTTTGGAAAATAAATCCTCTACCTTCTATATAAGTTTCTGAGATATCTTTTTTAATCACTTTTCCATCTTTTGTCTAATTTTGTCTCAAACAAAATAGAATCTCTCCGAATAAACAATCTCTTCTTACTTCTCCTAGTTGTTTTGAAGCGCATCTGCATCTCCACTCTGAAAATACATTTGGAAATCAGAATTAAATTACTAGCATTAATTAATACTTATTCTAAGAAACATTATTCAAAAATAAATATTAAAGAATACTTTAGTTTGATTTTGCCTTCAATTCATTTGAATAAAGTGGCAGAACGAATAATAAATCTTTTATTATTAATAAAAAGGTGCAAAATTTCAAGAAATTAAACATAAATGGACATTATTTTATAGTTTTTCAGACAGCTATTAGTCCAGGGGAAACGTACATTTTACCTTGCAAAAGGTCGGGTTAAAGATTTTTTTTCTAAATTGTTTATAATGATGCCAACATGGAAAAACCAAGTTTTCTAACAAAATTTCTTAAGGCTAAATTTTCTGTGGCCGAAAAACAAAAAAATTTTGGGACATTTTTTGATTTTTTTGGAAATATCTCGAGACTTGTTGCCGTAGCATATTATTTGTCAGTTACCATATTAAAGAGGATAAAATTCTCTACAACTTGCATATTTACAACTTTTTTTCACTCAGTAGCAAGCGCAGTACGCTATTTCAAAAATGGGACAATTTTTTCAATTTTCTTAAAAACCGTGAAAAACGTAGTTTTGCCGCGATTATTCAAATGCTCCCCGCAGATTTAATTGTGTATGTCAACTTCTTAAAATTGGTAGCAGTAAATTATCTAGTATTTACACACACGTCTTTATTTTCATTTCAACAGACATTTTATATGCAATAAATTTATATAATTTTAAAAGTAGGGCAGAGTGTAGATGAATGAGACAATTTTCATATTTAGACAGTAAATTTAAGTGTATACAATGTTAACTTCAAGGCATTGTTTAAAAGAATTTTTCAATCTGTAGTAACTTATTGACGCGATAGTTACAATTAAAAAAGATTTCTTGCTTAATTTTAATAAATTTTATAATTTTTATAATTTTAATATTGCATACATATTTTTCAAGGTATCAATGGGTCATTTTCAAAATCTGTCCATGTTTTGGAATAACAAAATCAAATTTTTAGAAATAATCAAAAAGTTTTAATTGTTTGTAAATAATTACATTACCTCATAAACATTAATATACAAGCATCAGCAGAGACTAAATTACTAATTTAACATTTTAAAACTAATTTTTAAATTTTAATTCACTTGGTATAATGACGTAAGTGAGCACGGTAATGACAAATTAAGCAAAATATTCTTATTTTTCCCCCAGGCATAAATGACAGCCATTATATCTTCTGGCCCATACAATGATTTTCTATATCTCATATAATGAAAGCAGATTAAGAAATAAAATTCATTTAATTATCAATTAGAATTGGGTACGGTAATGACTTGCAAAAGAATACTCTCCAAAACATTCAAAGTCTTTGCTTGTTTTATTGAAACTATAAAACTATGTACTCTATTCACCTAAACCTGATAACTTGACTTTTAAGGAGTACTTTTTCCTTGATAAAAAGGCATGTGATTTCCTCTAAAAAAATCCGGAGGAACTGTTTGTCAGAAGCATGGCAATGACACTCTTTCTTGGGACACGGTTTTTAAAAAATATTAAGAATTATAGATAAGCTTAATTAATGAAAATAAATATTTTTTTTAATTAGTAGCATCTTAATAAATAAAAATGTATAAAAAAATATTTAACTATCTGTTTTAAATAGAACTTTGTCAAACCTTTACCTAATAAATTGCTTGTTGGGACAACCTATGGTAATGATATTTTGACTACGAAAGAATATATTTCTTATTTTTAAAAAAATAATAATATATCTGTAAATTATCGTTAAAATTATGATATTTAACTATTTTTCTGTGTAAATGTGAAAGGACAGTAAAACATGACTTTTTTTTTTAATCACCCAGGTATGAAAATTTGCAAGAAACATTTTATTCCCCACTACAATGGTATATTTTATTTACCAATTATTGATAAAATATGTTTTAATGATTTACTGTTTTAAAGATAGCAAACATTGAATTGTAGTTCCATATAAAAAAAGGGGGCGGGGACTCAAAAGATAAATATGTTTTGTGAAAGAAATACTTTTACCTTATAAAATAGCTACAATAAAAATGACACCAGATTATTTCACTAACTAATGTTATGCATTTATATCTTGTAAAATTTAAAAATTCTGTCAATAAAATATTTGAGATCACTAGTTTTATAAAAAATATTTAAAATATTAGTTTTAAAATATATTATCAATTTTTTCCACTTATATCTATAAATATAACAAGAGGTTATATCATTTCAGCATGCAAAAATATGTAAAACTTTAAGATTATCTATTAATTGCTTTAAAGCTGAAACAGGATACTTTAAATTTCAGAACGGGCTCCAAACAGTTTTCCAAAAATGAAAGTTTCCGAATATATTTAAAAAAAAAAGAACCAAACCCGAAAAAGTACAAAAGCACAACATTAGATATTGATCTCAGATATCCCATGGAAAAAAAAAATTATTTAAAAGTAACAAAATGCGAGCGAAATATTTGTCAAAAACGCTCCCATAGGTTTGATGTTACCTTGCGAATGTCTACTTGTGATTAATTTAGTTCTATAATTCATATAACTGATTTTAAACGCCTCAATACGACAACTACAGTAAACTCTTTGAAAATGAAATCTGTATATACGGAATTCGGTCTTTAAAGAAAAGTATATATTTTTTCAAGAGAAAGAATATGAACAATTATACCTGCTAAGATGGAAACCTGTTTAAAGCGAATATATTTCGGTTCCTTTCGGTACGGTTTTCAAGGTTTTAATGAATCAATATTTGGCAAAGCTGATTACGTAGTTCAGCATTACGTATTTAATGCTTACACTCTTAAAATTTTCAAAATCCGGCTATTAGAGATTTATTAAAATTCCTGTGGTAAATTTTCTTTTTAAAAAAGAGGGGGGGGGGGGGGGGCGCCAAAATCCATGTTTGGCACGACAGCAAAAAAGGCTAGTTTTAGACCTGAAACACATAATTTACTGCTACTAATATATAGAAGTTGACATACACGATTTAATCCGTGGGAAACATTTGAATAATCGGGGCAGAACTGCGTTTTTCACTGTTTTTAAGAAAATTGAAAAAACTGTCCTATTTTTGAAATGGCGTACTGCGTTTGCTATTGAGTGTATAAAACAGTTGTAAGTATGAAAGTTGTAGAGAATTTTATCCTCTTTAATATTGTCATTAACAAATAACATGCTACGGCAACGGGTCTCGAGATATTAAAAAAAAAAAAAACCCAAAAGAGGTCCGAAAATTTTGTTGTTTTTTGCCCACAGAAAATTTAGCCTTAAGAAATTTTGTTAGAAAACTTGGTTTTTCCCTGTTGGCATCATTATAAACAATTCAGAAAAAAAAACTTTTACCCGACCTTTTGCAAGGTAACCCCCTTTTTTTGGTACATTTTCCCTGCACTATATGCTCGGTTACGGATATTTACTTTCCAAAAACTTACTCTAATGCTCTACCTGGTATGGAATTCATTCACATCTTGTTATAAATAAAGAAAAGAAATTTCTGAAATGTGATTGCTGAATATTCCTTTTATCACTGAAAGAATAATAAGCTGCTGCTAATGAACTCTGTCTATAAACTTAAGACCTATTTTTTTTTATCAATTATTTTCAGCAATTTAGTGAAACAAAAACATAATTCTTAGAAACGGAGTGAAAGTTTCTAAAAATAAAAAGCTCAGAATAACAAAAAGTTCGCTAATTTAACACTTTATTCTAAGCAGGAAAATAAGCTTATCTCAAAGAATTAAAACAATAAAATAAAAGAAAGGAAAAGAAATTTGCTACATTTTAAAGATAGAGATAGATTTCCTGAAATTTTTCAACAGTATTTTTTTCAGAAGTTAGATTACGTTTTACTACTTCACGTGATTTATCCGTTTTAGGTTTTTTCTAGTACAAAATTTAATGCAGACCACTGTAAGTAGCAGCGTCACCACTGATATATATATATTTTATAAAATCTTTAGTAACATTTCAAAAAAATTCAAAATACTTAAGTGTCTTTAAACATTTCGTCGGTTTGCATTGATATTTAAATCTATATGTAATGCATTGTGGTTTTATTAACACATTACTGAAGGCTAGGTTTCTCTTTTAAGCGGATGTACTTAAATAAAACCTTTCAAAAAATGCAATTTATTTATTAGATACTCTGAAAGTAATATTAAAGGAGAACATTCAAGTATATTTTCAAGTCGATCTGATGAAAATTAAGCAAGTTACGCTGCTTTAATATACTTTGTTCTTTCATTCATAAATCATAACTTCAATTTTTAAATAGGATTATCTGAAAACTATGTTTTTAAAGTCGGTTATCACGATAACTTAAACACACTGTAAAAAAAATTCCGCAACGTTCCTGGGAAAAAAATGGGCAGCTGAGTTGCCCATTATTTCCAAGAAACATTTCTTGAAAATGACTGGAACTTTACTGTATACGTTAAAAACTTTCTACAGAAATGCCAGTAAGTTTCCTGCGAAATACCAGGAATATTTCTGTTGACAGCAAAACATTACTGACATTTCACAGCATGCGGGATCCGCAGACGATTTTTACATTTCTAGTTGACAATTTTCGCTTTATTATCATTATTTGTTAGAATGAAAAAATATTTTGAAATTGACATCAAAATTATTATTTATAATTTACACGAAAAAATAAATTTTCAGTTAAAATTCAATAAAGTAAATATATATATGATATATTGTTTCTGAACTTTGCTTAAAATATAAAAATATATAAATGTAAATAATAATTAGAAAAAAAATCTAGACATAAAATATTTTGGATTTTCGTCAGTAATTATGTTAGTTTACAAGTTAGATAAAATACATATAAATTTTCATGAAAAAAAAAAAAAAAAAAAAACCTAAACGTAATTGTATATTTTTCCGAAAATAAAAAAAAAATTCAAATTTGCAGCAATTCAAAGTGTCAAATATATATCAAATTTAAATCAAATTGTAATAAAGTGTTAAAATATAAAATTAATTTAAAAAGAAATAAAAAAGTCAAGAGGTAGCATCGAACTCGGGTCGTACGGGTGGCGTGCGAGCTTTCTGCGTCCACACCACGAAAGACACGTTGAGAGCTGCAAACTAATGGGTATTTGAAACGATTGCTAAACCTCGGCATCTAATTTCTCAAAATCTAAGGACCATTTGAAGAAATCCTTTCACAAGAATAATTAGAGATAAAAACTCTAAAACACACTTTAAATTAATCAAAATTGGTGAGAATCATGTTTGATGGTCCCCTGGTTAATGGAGATCCAAATAATAGGTGTATTTTTTTTTTTACACGGTCTGCTCGTTAAACTTTCCACAGACAAGTACGAGAGATAATCTCTTAGAGATGTCACAGAGGTATTGTATTTTCATCTGAATTGTCTTGACAATAGAGACGTAAAGGATTATGTCGTCTATTGATTTATTTGCATTCCATATTGATTTTTTTTTTACATTCATTTAAGGAATTCGTTTTCGACACTCGCGCGCGAGCAACGGATTATAGCAAAAAAAAAAATAAATGGCGGCCGCAGCGTTTTGCTGTTTCCAACTTTTGTTCAGGAACGTTTCAGATAAGAAAACCAGAATTTCACAGGAAAGAGCTAAATTATTCTGAAAACCTGAGAAAAGGCGAAACGTTCCTGGATTTTACATGGAACGTTACCATTTTTTTTTTTTTTTTTACAGTGCAAATCTAAACCAATTTTCTTCCAATGTGGACCACTCTTTAAGAACAGTATTATCTAGAGAGTAATCGTTTCTTTTGGAGATCTGATGACATTTTAGATTTTTTATAAACAAGTTACAATTTTTTTTCTTCACAAAAAAATTGTACCTTAAATTTTTTCAATATATATATATTTTTTAACTGAATGATTACTCTTAGTTTTAAGTGTTCTGAGTAAAGACATTATGATTTTTATAATTTCATATAATACTGTATGATAGAGTTACGGTGATCACAGATAACGGTTACTAGAACGACGCCATCTACGGGGAGCGGGTCCACTGGGTACGCCCCTTTCTTGATTTCATTATTACAAAAATCATTACATTTTCTCTACAGTGAAGGAAAAAAAAATCAAAAGAGTTTTTCGAATATTTTGTTTCATTTTACTGATATTCTTAAAAATACACGTTTTCACTTTGCAGGTAGGTATAACTCCCTATTCCGGAAATCCTGCCTGGGAGAATTACTCTCGCATGTTACATTATTTAATAAAAATATTTTCTGTTCTCGAAATTGTGTTACAAATAAAAAAATATATAATAACGATACTGTTCCTAACAGTATTCATATGCATACACTGTAAAAAAAATAAATGTTTTCTTAATCTACGAAAATATAATATAACCACGGACAAAAATACAATAACCTCTTCCGAGTTATACATGATTCCAAAAAATAAAGTTGTTTATTTTTAGAAACCCCAGATACTAATTTATTTTCTATATTTAAATAAAAATATATATATAAACTAGAAAACAAGAATTCTGCTTTTTCAGAATTTAGTGTCGCCCCCGATGAAAAAAATATATACGTGTATATAAATATAGATAATACAAAACATGTTTCAGTTTTAAGACTTAAAACACACGCTTTTATTTTATATAAAATGACGTCATTCGCATCCTCTGAAGAATTCCTCATTTACGATCCAGTCTTAAACAACATCTACTGTAAAACATTCGAGGCTAACGAGAAAGACAGGCTATCGCGGTGGGTCCGATTCTTCTTTTTTTACAGACCGCTGGAGTCACGTGATGTTCTTTTCGCACACCTTCATTGGTGCATTCGAGCATCACGTGACTCCAGCGGTCTGTAAAAAAAGAAGAATCGGACCCACCGCGGTAGCCTGTCTTTTTCGTTAGCCTCGAAAACATTCATATGACGTCACTATCACTGAATAATACACACATCAAAAAAATATGTCACTAAAGAAACTCGACAAAAAAAATCGGCTATCTAATGATTCATATGCCATCATTTGTTTGTAATATAGATAATTAAATTAAATATAGTTTAAAATAGCTCCATGTTTTATCAGAAATCATTCATTTATATTTTTTTCAAAATAGCACGTATTTTAATAAAAAAAAAAAAATTCAGTAGTTATGGGGAAATGGCAACAAAAAGATATAATTACTATTTTTCAACTATTTTTTCTATACTTTCTACAGAAACGGAATACTTGCGTTGCCAAAATTAATGAAATGGCTCTAAAAACTACAAAAAAATTAATATCTGAAAAATAAATTGATGCTGTTTTCAAACAAATTGTATTAAAAAGTACTTTTTCCCCCCAATACGACGGTATAAAAATCGAAAATGTGCGATGCTTAGAAGTTTAAAAAAATTGCATTAGAGTATCTAACAGTACAATTACATCTGCTTTGTTTTACGGCTGGCTTATACAACGGAACGTTATTTTTTGGAGACGATATTTTATTTGCTGGGAGAAAGAAATAGCATATCTGGGGCTAATATATAAACAAGCTTTCTTGTGCTGCCACTGATTTTTGGAAACGTTTTCGAGTAGTTTATTAATCAGTTTTCTCCAACTCGAATATTGCTTTTTAAGATGATATCAATTAACAAAAATAACAAAATAATATTAATTTTTATGTTAATGTTAATACTGTTACTTTATCATGTTTGTTTGTAAAACATGTTTGTTGAACATGAAAATAGTTTACTTGAAGATTTATAGCATCCAAAGCCCTATTTTAGGGATTGAAAAAATGATTAACATAGTACTCGAACTACTAAAAACTACTCAGAAACGTTTCCGTAAAACAGTGGCAGCATAAGAAACCTTGTTTTTAAAATGCTTCTTTCAGTCTCAAAAATATCTTTGTTTGTCAGGTTTCTGAATATAAATAAAGTTTTTCGGAATCGTGGGCAACTCGGAAGAGGTTTTGTTTATTTTAGTTTGCGGTATTATATTTGTCTAGATTAAGAAACATCTTTTTTTTCAATGTGGTAGACTAATTGCATAAATAAGAATATTGTGTTAGTTTTTGAGAAATTTGTAACCCATAAAATGCAAAAGTAGCGCCCGTCAGTGGAATTACGAATATCCAAAAGACGCGAATTCGCGTCTACAGTCATCAGTTTGTTAACATATATTCTTACAAAGCAAATGCAATTTTATTTGAGAAACTAACTTTGGTTTCACAAGAGCAAAACATCTGTCTACTCTTATTTTCTTTGACGACTCTAGTAACAGGCACGCATATTATATATATATATATATATATATATATATGATGTTATGTTATTTGAATATATATATATATATACATATAGAAATTAAAATGTTGCAAGGATGTCGAAAAAGTTATCGAAAATTACAACTCAAACGATAACGAATCAGTAATTAAAAACATTATATTTAATGTCAAAAAGAAAATGATACCAGAACTTTTGAGGAATTTGCATAAAAAAACGGGTAACAACAATATTGACATGGCTCTAGATCTATTGAGATTTAGAATAAGAAAACAAAATTTAGATAGTTATGTAAAGAGCATGTATAAAAAAGATGCCGAAAATAACAAAATATACTGTGTCTTGGAGTACATGGGGTCACATCTAAAAGGGGTTAACATTAATAAAGTTTTAAATAAGTATAATAGACTGCTGCCGGATAAAAATATAGAGATTTTTAAGGCTTTTAAATATGTTAAACCGATGGGCAGACTCATATATAATTATAACGATTATGCAAAGGATTTGAAAAAAAGTATCGATAATAGTGTTTGCTATTGTCACGAAGTAAAATTCAACGAATATATAAATCCAACATACGGACACGTATTAACGGGTAGTTTGGATATTGTACATAATAAGAATTTGAGTGAAATCATGAGATACGGGACGAGATACAGGATTAAGAGAGTATTAACAAGAAATATGGCAAAAAAAAAAAAACGCTTGAATATGAATTTAGATATTTTTATTCAAAAATTAGTTTATAAATACAATTTGCCTGCTAGCGTTTTCGAGGAATGGAAGTATTATATTTTAAAAGATTTGTGTAGAAATTTTGAGAGTAACTCTGAGGGGGTTTTGGTAAAGTATTATAAGGATTTGAAAGAATCTATAACAGAATTGCAGAATAAATTTATAATTACGTATATAGATAAAGCTAACACAAATTACGCAATTATTTGTAAAACATTATATGGTAAATTACTCAGGGAGGCTTATGGTAATGAAACAAACTATGAAATTGTCAAATCAAATAAACAAGTTATTAGTAATAGAGTAAAAGCATATTATAAAAAAATTAAAATAAAGCAAAATAGTACTAGTTTTCCATATTTGGTAATGGTTCCAAAGTTTCATAAAGATCCGGTTGTTTTTAGATCTATTACATGTGGTTTCGGTTCATATTTGGAAAATTGTAATAAAAAATTGTTGAAATTATTAAAAGAGATTTTTGATGAAGTATTGAAAGATAAACCGGCTTGTATAATAAAAAACAGCTTTGAGTTAATTAAACATTTAAATCTAATGAAAAACATTTCAAGTTTAACAGCGTATGATTTTGAAGATTTGTATAATAGTATAGATTTGGACAATCTTAAAATAAAAATTATGGAGTTTTTTAGTAAATATAATTCCTCAACTATCGGACAGGAATGGTTTACTAATTTGTTTAACTTTGTAGTGAGTGAGAACTACTTATATGACGGGAAAATTGTTTACAAACAAGTTAGAGGTATTCCAATGGGGGGATGTTGTAGTTCGATTTTAGCAGATATCTACTTATATATGTACGAGGAACAAATTGTTATAAATGAGGATATGAGGTGCTTTCGTTACATTGATGACGTTTTAATAGTCAGATGCAATGATGTGAAAAAAGAAAAATTTGATTGCTATCCTAAAGGTTTAAATTTGAAATTGGAGTCAAAAAGTAAAAACATGGTCAACTATTTAAACATTAATATCGAGATAAAAAATGGTGAGATAAAAACAGATATATATGATAAACGAAAAAGCTTTAACTTTGAAACTATAAAAATCTTAAATTTTGGATCAAATGTGCTTATCTCAATATATAGAAATATTTTTATTAACGGGTTAAACCGTATAGATAGATTGACATCAAATACTGGGGAAAAATTGAAGAACTTTACAAATGGTATATTCTGGCATTGCACCATGGCTATCCTGAGAGATTTTTGAAGAGTCTGCTGCAAAATTTCGTAAAGTGTAAGACTTATCGCAGAGATTTAGAGGTAATGTGGATGCGAAGAGAGGAGTAACTGTGGCTTTGACTGTTCAGGGTTTGCGTGCACGATTGTTTGGGGTTTCATGTTCAGTTGTTGGTTTTCGATGGGTCTAGGCAGCTCATTCGATTTGTTAGTTTTTTCTTTTTGGTTTTGACAGGTTGTTTGGGGAGCGTTGTGCACATAAAAACTGGTTTTAACCCCGCAGTTGCATGTCGCAAGTGCATGCCGCCTGTCTCCATGGATTCAATTTCTTCTGGTTTTAGTTTGAATGTTTTTAAAGTTTGCCGTTTTTAAAGTATGTTGTTTTTGAAGTTAGTCGTTTTTAGTTATTTTGTTGTTGTCATTTGGTTTAGTTTATTTATTGTTGGATCAGTTCCGTAGTTTCGAATTTTTGGTTTGGTTTTCGGATATATATATGTATATATATATATATATATATATATATATATATATATTCAAATAACACCCACATTATCTGTCTCGCATACGCACAAGCATATATACAAGGTGTTCCTTTTATCACCGCCCAATATCTAATTCCAACACCGTTAGAAGTTTAGTTCCAATTATAAAAATGTTTCAAATGTTTTTCTTCATCTTATTAAAGGTCATTTACGTCAAAATTGTTATCATTTTAGGGCCTATACATATATAATGTTATAACCATTTTCTAATTTTGGACCCTCTCCACCCTTACGATATCATACGTTACCATTCGTCGACCCCCCCCCCCCCCCATGATTGATTTTGATGTTTAAAAATTCTCTCTTTTTACATTCTTTTTCTCTCTTTTTATACGTTTGCAGTGATATACACATATGATTATAAATTTGTTAGTTGCATACTTTAGGGATTTAAGAAGTCAATAAAATATCAATACATGAAACAAATTTAAATCAAATAACATCTAAAAGAGTTATTTAATATTTAAAAGTATTTAACAATAGCTTATTGTTACATAATGCATTCAAAAGTAATATTGTCTTCTTGCATTTGCCCCCTGCCAGGGGAAGGTAAAAGCAGAATTTACCAACACAGCTGATAACATTATTTCTCTTTCTGTACTGGTAAACGCAAGTATCATTTCCATGCTCTTGGTTACTCTAACAGCGAATTATATGCGCAATTGGCAGAAAAACAGGAATGCCAAACGATGGGATATTTCTAGTTTTGGAATAAATGATTTTATAAGCATTTAATGGCTTTAATAATATCTTTGAATTTTCATAAAAACATAAAAATAATAATAAATAAAAGGTAACAGACTATTTGTATGTAAAGTTAATCAAAAGAGAAAAATTTAGTTAGATAAAAAAATAATAACGATATCTAAACGCAAAAAAACCCCTTCAAATATACGATATCAAGTGCCAAATCCCTTCCTCCCCGTAAAGTGATAACGTTTTATATGCATAGCACGCTTAAAAGTTACGAAGAGTAAATTTTTATACAGTCCCTGCGTCCCATAAATTAAATTTAGAAAACTTTTCTCCCGCTCCAACAACTAAAGTAATACAAATTTCCCTTTTGTACGACCAAATTTGTTGAGTTACGATACTTTCAATTTCATTAATTTTGAGCGTTTTCTAGCACCAAAAACGCATTTTTTCGCTTCTAGTAACAGAAAACACAGAAAATTCTTAAAATTCAAAGTATCATAACTCGGTTAATTTTACCATACAATAATGAGAACCTTATTCTGTACTTGTTAGAACACAAAATTGTAAGAAAAGTTTTCCATATAACTTATAGGACCTAGGGATATTATAAAAACTTAAATTTCGTAATTTTTAGAAAAATAACTAATGGCTTTTGAAATGAAGAATAATCGAAACATTCTTTCAACTGGAACTACACCTCTAAAGCTAATGGTTCAGAATTAGCTATTGGACAACGACAAAAGTGGGCACACTGTATATAAACATACCGCTGAAAATGTTTAATAGTTTGTAATGATATATGATGAAAGAAAATTACAAATCAATTAGAAAAAAGTAACTTAATTTTATAAATAAGTATTAAAATTGCAGATAAATGTGGAACGTGGGATTTGCACTCTAAAGATTTCCTCTCTGATACCGATTCACTTTCAATGGATGAGCAGGACAAATTCATTATGAAGTAAATACATGAAGACAGTGGCAAGGTGTGGATGGCAACCAGTGGCTGAATTGGAATTGGCACTTTCAGCTGACACTTTTCTCATGCTTGATATACCGAGTGCGTTAAAAGTTGGTTACAAAATAAAAAAATTTAACAAAACTAACAATTTGTTTTATTCGTGTGCGAATCGCACCATAAGACTTGTCAAAGTGTCCAATTTTTTTGTGGTAAACGAGAAAGATAGTTAAAATTTTCTTCGAACTTCCATTTGCTACAAAAATCCCAACCATTTGCCGAGTATTATTTTGTAACCCGCAATGTATCCCATATGACAATTCGTTAAATGTTAAATTTTTGAGTTTTTGAAACAGGAGCGGACTTATGAGATCAAAATCTGAACTTTTGAATTACTTTGAACATTTTTTTTCTAATGCCACAAACAATCTGTCTCTTTGACAAGTTTTATGATGCAAACCGCACTCTGCTAGGATAATTAGTAATTTTTTTAGAATTTCTAAAAGTTGTAGTGAACTTTTGACGCATTCGGTAATACATAAAATTTTAATAAGATTATGATTTTCAGGACCTCTAAATTAATACAAAACAAATTAATAGCAGCCAATTGGAGATATAAAACGTCGGCATCTTTTAAATGCCCCAAAACCTACGACAGAAAAGAAAAAAAAAAGAGAGGCTTTATTTAATTCCGCATAAACTTCATATGCTTCCGATTTCCCTTCTTCGAAAAACAGGAAAAGACATCACTAATATACTTCGGCCACTATAAGTTAGCCTATGATCTTGAAAGAGTTCACGAAGCTACAGGGAAAGAAAGTACTTAAACGGGGGAATAAAACGCATTATGTAATAAAACCTTAATTCTGCTAGTTTCTAGTTGTGATTTTTACCTTAATTAAAGAGTAAATTCAGTGTTACTCATCGTCCAACTTAATGTACACGGGCCTGTCCATATTAGACTTCCTTTTATAATGATGTCAAGAATGATCAAGGTTCAGCGAATTCATGCAATAAAATTCTTTAACAGAATAATGATAATATATTTCAAATATTTTTTCCTCAAATTTTAATTGCTTAAAAGTCGCACAAACAACAGAGTGAAAAAGAGCCGGACTCGAACCCGGGTCATCGGTATAGCGCACCGACATTCTACCAACAGAACCACTTGTAACAATACCCAGCCTGGCACTTCTCACTATCTTATGTTGGCAACGCATATGATGAAAATATTTGAAATATATTGAATGCAAGGTGCGACATTTTCTAGAAAATTTTTTCCAAGAAATATATAGGTTTATAGAATAATGATAAAATACACAATATGAACTTTAAAAAGCTCTCCGTTTTACTTAAAAGACGACGACAACAATAAAATAGATGTTACAAGTTAAAACTATACATTTTATTTAAAATTTCTTAGTATTTTCGGCCTGCATTTCTCTCGGCCATTATCAGAGAATATTTTTCTCTACATAACTTCAAACCAAGCCACTGATACTTCTACTTTGAACTATGCTAATAATTATTGGCTCTTCCATTTCAAACTAAGTGAAGTATTTGTATGAATGGAACAACAATTAATTATAAAAATATTCTCTGATGATGGCTGTGGGAAATGCAGGCCGAAAGTACTAAGACATTTTAAATGAAATGCAATTTTTAATTTGTAACATCTATTTAATTATTTTCGTCGCCTTTAAAGTAAAACGGTGAGCTTTTTAAACTTCATATTGTGTATTTTGCGATTGAATCAAGGTGGCATATTGCATTTCGTCTTATGATTTTATTCAGATTATGTTTCAGTTTTGTATGAAATTGCTTTCTTTATCTTTATCGTGTATCTGATGTTTCGTGTTTTTAGTTCGTTTGTTTATTTGAGTGAAATTTTTTTGTTTAAATAAAATAAATACATGCTAATAACTTACCTTTTAGTAATGTTTAATTATGTCCATTGTCAATATATTACTACAAGCAAAATAAGTGTAAGCGTAAAAAAGTGAAAAATAACCTTTGCACAAGGGATAAAATTCAAACGAATATTAAACATAAAAAATGTATCAAATTCAAATTTACAGACTTAGATAAAATTATATATCTCTAATCAATTAATTTAGGCTAAGTCATTCTTTATAAAACATTAACGATTTCAAATTTTATAAATGATTATAAAAATCAAAGTAGCGACATACTCAAGGAGCATGTTCGGATTCGAAGTTTTCACCCAAGCAATGGAAATACAATAGTAACTTACATTTCAGGACATGGCAAAGCTCGCTTGGATAAGTTTGCTTAGAAAAATTAGACGAATAAAGAAACCTTAGTTTGGCATTAATATCAGGCTCGCCATATTTGACGTTACCCAAAATTTTCTTTACCAATCAAGTTTCATTGTTCTGTTTGTCGCTACTCTGATTTTTAAATATATTGAAGACTAGCTGACCCGCCCGGCGTTTCCAGGGGCTCGTTATAATAACCTTATACAAAACTCAAGTTTGTAAATTTTCATATATTTTGAAAATCTTTTAAATGAACCTAATTTCGGGAGCCCCATTGTCTTCCGCAGTGTCTGGTGTGTTCCCAACAAACCTCTTTCTGAACCAACCAGGGACCTGGATCCCCGCTATCTAAAGCAGCATGTACCGGAAGTGCTCCGCACGTGCCGAAGACAATAAAAGACCAAAAAAGTTCAGTGAGCCAAACCTTGTAGTAATCAAGCCCATAGAACCCGAAAAATGAATGCACCATTGATGTTCGAAAATGTCGGTAACTGAAGTGCAAGATAAAATTTCATTATATAGAAAGTAGCCGAATTGTAATGTAAGTTGAATGAACCAAATCCCGTTGAAATAGGGCCCTTAGAACCCGAGAAAAGAATGCGCCTCCAATCGGAGGAAGGCGCCCTCTCCCCTGTAAATTTCGCAAATTACCTTTAAAATTAACACAATATTTAATAAACGGATGAAATCCCTTATCTATAGCTGCCTTTAAATTGACGCGATTTTTAATTTACGGCTGTAGTGGGCAAACGTAAGTTTTTGCCAAGAAAGGGGATCAATGTTCGAAAAAGGTGGTAGCTCAGGCAAAAGGAATGACCAGGCCCTGGGGGCCAGGATCTTAACTGTAATGTAGTTGGGTATAAGAAAATTTTTTAGTTGTTTTAAAGTAGCTGGAGGACGATAAAATTATGTAACAGAAAATTGAAATGAAATCGGATCGTTTTTAAAGAAGCTGCAACAAAGGTCCCAAGAAGGAAATTAACATTCAAAATTGGTGGTAACTGAAGCCTGAGAAATTTTTTTGTCGTTCATGTAGCAGCTGGAGGACCCAAGAAGTTGTTAGAAAAAAAAGCTACTGATTCGGACCATTTTTAAGGGCCTAGCAAAACAGCAAAGGGCCCAAAGGGGGCCAACTGATAGCTAAGAGCAGGGCCCTAACATGAAAACATGTTAAATGGACTTAGTTCTTAACACTTTAGATCTTCAATTAGTCAAAATTAAGCATAGGTATGAATTGATCATTATAACAAAATTTTGGAGATATGCACAAAAAATGGGGAGAAATGCTTAAGATAGGGCCCTAGTGTTCCAGTAAAAATATGACGGGGTTCGTCCGGGGAGAGAGATCCATGACTCAAATTTAAAATTTTGCACTGAGAATGCGAGAAAATTAGGAGGTGAAAAATGCATGCCGCACAAAACGTTTAAAGGCCACGGATCGGGCCCTACGTGACCCTAGGGTGCCTAGAATTTTAACTGGAATCTAGAAACTGGGAAATAACTCAATGTAAAAGGCGTTCCAAAAAGGAAGTTCGGATTAAAAGGGGATATTTATTAACAATGTATGGTGCAAAAAACTTCTAGCGGCCCGGTAGGACTTAACTGGCATGTAGTAGGGAATAAAGATATTTTTAGTAATTTTTAAAATAATCGGAGGACGCTAGAATTATATTAAAGAAAATTGCAAGCAATTCGGATCATTTTTAAAAAGCTACACCAAGGGCCTCAAGAAGGCGATTAATATTCAAAATTGGTAGCTGAAACCTGAGACATTTTTTTGTCGTTCATGTAGTAGCTGGTGGACCTAAGAAGATGTTAGAAAAAGAAAGCTAGTGAATCGGATAATTTTTAAGTGAGCTATAATAGTGGCCCAAAAGCGGCCAACTGATAGTTAAAAACAAGGCCCTAACATGAAAACATGTTAAAAAGTTTTAGTACTTAGCGCTTTAGATCTTCAATTAGTCAAAATTAAGCATTAGGAATAATATGAATTATTCGTTAAAGTATTATCTTAAAGAAATGCAAAAAAATGTGAGTAATTGTTTAAAAAAGGGCCCAAGAGCACCAATAAAAATATGAGAGTATTGGTCTGGGAAGAAGATTCTAAGACACAACTTTAAAATTATGCACTGAGAAGATGAGAAAATTGGGGCATTAAAAATGCTTGGCACACAAAAAGTCCAAGGGACCCTGGACCGGGCCCTACGGCACCCCAGGGGACCCCAGGGTCTTAAGTGGAATGTAGAAACGTGAGAAAAACTAAATGGAAAAGGAATACCAAAAATGAAGATCGGATTAAAAGGAAGCAATTTATCAACACGAAAACTTCAAGGGACCCTGTATCGTGCCTTAAGGGTCCAGTGTCTTAACTGGAGAGTAGAAAGTCAAGAATAACTAAATGGAGAAACGTCCTCCAAAACGATAAAGATTGGATGAAAAGGGGGCAGGGTATTAACAATTTAGTGCATAAAAACTTAAAGGGGCCTGGCGCTTAAAAAATTATAAATCTGAGGCTCAGGTGCATCAGGACCTATCTTGGACTATTCTCTCCTAAAATTTCAGACTTTTACGTGCGGTAGATTTCGCTAGCCATCGCACACAGACAGACAGAGCGATCTTTTGTTTTATTAGTATAGATTTCATTACACCCCAAGCCTAATATAATCAAATTATACACTTCAGACGAATCAATTTCATAACGTTTTAAACTCCTAATCTATAAATGCAAAAATTATTTTAAATTTTATACCATTTTTCAATTTTAAAAATATTTGTAAAAAATTTAATTGTTTTGTGTATTTTTTTTTACAGAGCGTTTATTTGTCTTCTTCTCGTGAGTTTATTATTTATATATTTTTTAATAAATCACGACCTCATATTTTCTACGCATTGGTCCGTAAGCCAAACTACATAAGATAATTCACCCATCCATTTCCAGCATACAAATTAAAAAACATCATTTTAGTACTGTCGACCTAATCAGTAGCTATAAAAATATTTCAAACCGGTTTTAAGTAGATTTCGTATGAAATACTACCTATTGGCGTCGTTCCTATGTTGGAATTTCTGAAAAATTTTTGCAGATGTACACCGATCATGACCCGTAGAGCCCAAAACCACCCTCAGTAAAAAACTTTATATAAATATCTACCTATCTATGTATGTATCTATCTATATATATATATCACTTTCTTCTGGACACGATAACTTCCACAATTCTGCACCAATCTCTTCCACACTGATACATAAAATCAAGGGGCATAAAATCTCGGTCGAGTTCGTTAATGGGCAAAATCGGACCAAGGGGATGGAAATAGGGAGGGGTTTTGTGAAAACCGAAAAACCCCTATAACTTCTTAAATTTTGTTCATATCGAATCAGTTTAAAGTTTTTATTACTTCTAAAAATAGGGCCAAATATTTATGCATCACAGATTTTTGATAAAGTTAAAAATGGGCTCAAGAGGCGCAAAAATAGGGTTTTTGGGAGAAAAAAATTCATAACTTCGTCAATTCTCAAGATGTCAAATCCAATTAATTTTATCATGAATTTCCTTAACATTATCTACAACTTTTATATTCACAAGTTTTTGATAGGACCAATTCGTACCGCAAAAAAATAAAAAAAATAAAAACGAAAACAAAAAGGGCGTTTGAAGAAAAAAAACCATAACTCCGTCAATTCAAAAGATATAAAATCCCCATGAATTTATCATATATCTTCTTAATATTGTTTACAACATCTATATAGACAAGTTTTGGATAGGGCCAATTCTTACAGCAAAAACAAATTAAAAATTCATAGCGGTTGAAGAAAAAAATCATCTTAGTAAGGGTGTATTCAAATCCAAACTGCTTATTTTCTGACTCATTTTACAATTCATTTTTACTCTCAAAGGCTTCCAATTGGTACCTTTTCTTACTCAGAAACTATATAATGTACCGTAATGGTCAATTTTTTGATAGAGGCAGAATATATTTTAAAACATGCTGTCAAAGTGGGCCTTTTGAACCGAATTTCCCGAAGCGGATTGTGTTGGAAAAGGAAGTATTCAAATCCAAACTGCCTATTTTCTGACTCATTTTTAAATTCATTTTTGCTCTCAAACGCATCCAATTGGTAAATTCGCTTATTCAGAAACTATATAATGTTCCGTAATGATCGATGTTTTGACAGAGGCAGAATATATTTCAAAAAATGATGTCAAAGTGGGCATTTTGAACGGAATTTCCCGAAGCGATTGTGTTAGAAACGAAAAATATTGTCTTACTGAGAAAACAATTGTTTATGTATCAAGTTTTAATTAATTAAACGGAAATTAAAAACACAGGTCGCTTATAAATCTCTTCAAAAATCACGTCAACAAGTTTCATGTTTTTCCTATTAAAAATGAATCTGGAGTTATGCCAGAAAATTTCCAGTTGCTGAGCATGGAAAAGTATTTTTTTGAATACCGCCCTAACATGATTCTGATAAAACCAGTTATTATATAAAAATGAAATAAAAACTCGTCAAAAGCGGCCAGATAAAATTGTTTAAGTGGGTTTATCTCTAATCATGATTTGGATTTTGTTTGTGAAATTAGTATACTTAACTTCGAAATCTACCTCCGCCTGTAGGCCGGGACGGCAGGGATTTTTTCATTTCAAAGAATGCTAAGGTATGGTAGCATTACATATTCACTTTTTATGTATATAAAATACATACAATCCATCTCAAAAATTGAAGCACTCACTAAAATATAATAATAAAACTGAAAGGGAAAATGTACGAAATAATTACACAATAAACACAATCTATTTAAAACGCAACATAATAAAGACTCCTCATAAGCTACAGCAGAACCTTTATGTTTAAAAGTTGCTCTTTTTTCGATTCTTGTTTACAAAGAAAACTCTCAAAAGTGTCTCAAATATTTAAAAATGCCGGATTGTTTGCGTTACATTGCTGTTCCTTTGAATAGTATAAAAAAAGACATTCAATTCCCGTTAGTTATTTAAAATTCTTAAGGCTACAGAATTCACGAAAGAAGGAATTTTAAAGATTTACCGTTGAGACAAAGTTGAAATCGAAAGATAAGCTTTTTTAACAAAATTGTAAGATTTTAAATTGTTCAAAGCAAGGCACACAAAAAGTTCTTGCTAAAAATAACCATTGTGACAGAAATCAAGATGCGGAAGGCCATGCGTAAAGAGTATTCAGATATATCGACAAATTGGAAGATTGTTGTGAAAATAATTTATGCCCATAAAAGAAATGAAAAAAAGATGTCGGTGTAAATGTCTCAAAGGGCACAATGCATAAACACAGAGAATGTGAGAACGTTATTTATTAGACAAAGTGTCGCAAAATGAATCTAAAATCGCACCATAATCAAGGCAGAATGAATTGGGTTCGAAAACTAAAATTGGGTTCGGAACTACGGGATTTAGGTCTGCACGGTTCCGGGCCGTCAGAATGAGGGCAAACTTTGAAACGGGCCGGGCCGGTAGAATAAAAACAATTTTTTAACGGGCCGATAAAAAAATTACACGGGCCGATCGGCCCGATATAAAAATTTATACAAAGCCGATAATTATGAATCATTTTCGACGGATACTACTTTCGCGAGAATAAGTATAAATGTGCTGCACGAGCCGATACTAGTTTGACAACATCAATACATAAATATAACATGTCCAGCGTAGAGATCGCCATCGGACAGTTACATCGTGTCTGAACCCGAGCTTAATTTTCTCAGCAGACTCGGGCCGGTTCGAAATCGGGTTTACATTTTTTTCTACATGGTCAAGCCAGATAGGAACTAGACTTAATTGTTCTCAGGACGCGTCGGGCAGGCAATATGTTTTGTAAAAATATCAATTGCGATATGAACTTCTTTTAATGGAATCATTGGAAATATATTTTAATAAATTACAAAGAAATATTTTCAAAAATCTGCTTTTTATTATACAGCTTCAAAAGTAATGATGTTTTTAACATTTTTTTTCCTTTTATTCTGAACTACATTAATTTTTTAATGAATCTTTCTTTGAATGTTGAAAAGTCTAAGACTAAGTAATCATTAATGATGCTATTTCGTATTTTCTGTCTTGCGAAGACATAGTAATCTAAAGTATAGTGTAAAATTTTCTCATGCAGTATTCTTTAAAAGAATATTAATTGTATGTTAAGAAAAATCGGAATGTTTCGTAAAAATTCAGTCGGACCTGATTTAATTGATTTTTCACGGGCTGGGCCTGTTTTCACTGATTTTTGTACGGGACGAGCAGACCTCTATTACGGGAGCACGTACCTTGCCGTACTATTCAGCGACGAAAGAAATACATAAATTGATTTGTCCTGAAAACTGGAATTGCTATTGGCATGACCTTAGAAAATAGCAGGGTACTTTATTAGGTAGTAAGTCTTTGATGGTTTGACGGCGATTGGCTTTTATTCTAAGCTTCTTTGGCCTTTCTCCTTGGGAAACAAAATATAACAAAGTATCAGGAAACTTTGAAGCAAAATTTTCTACCATTTGGGAAGAAAGTTCTGAGGCGAGATTAGCCAGTTTTATGCCCTGACTTAGAACCCTACAACGTAGAATATTTCGGGTACCTTAATCCGCGAAATTTACAAAAATACAAAGAAATAGTACTGAACTCTAAGTTGTCGATAGTTGTTTATAGAATGAACTCTAAGTTGTCATAGAGAAAGCATGTTATTCTGTATTAAGAAATAACATTGCAATAACAGGTCGTTTCAATTGAAAGACGCCCATGAATTTTACTAAACAAGGAATATACAGCTAAGTAAAAAAAAATCACGTGTAAGAGCTATATATATATATTTTATTATTATTATTCTGCATAAACGTTTTAGACTATGTATTATTACGGATTTTTATGAGCTTCCACAAAGTCATGATAATGCAAACATTTATTTATTTTAATATGATTTTTTTTATAAATAATTTTACAGAATTAATAAATAAATTTTACCCTTTTGTTTACTTTTTATTTCTATTTAATAGACATTTCGTAGGTCAGCTTTAACTTTTGAAACAAGTTATATATCTGAAAAGTCAGCAGAAACAGCGAGCGACAGCACATTTAGATGCCATTACTAAATACTGCGTTATTTTTTTTACCTCCTATAAATTTTGATTTCGCTGGATACATTTCTATGTGTTGCATTCTGAAATTTTAAATGACGAATGTCATTTCATATTTCAATTCATGTAAATATATGAATTGTTGAACTCAAAACCGGGTTGGTAGATCATTATACACATGATCGGAAGAATGCGTATTTGAATCTCGGTGTAGCCACATATCACTATACACGTTAAATTTGTCATGAATGCAAAGTCCTCGGGTTGTGAATTGCTAGTGTCCAGGTTACTTAACTTCTCTTGAGGCTTTGGCAACCCCTCTACCACAGAAAGTGCCACGGCAATTTCTTGGACAATAAAATAAAAAATTCATTCGAATGAAAGTACTATAATAGATTTTTTTCTGTGTTTGTTGTTCAGACAGAATTTACTACAAATTAATAATAAAGTTTATTCAAAGTTTAAAGAGGAAAGAGGGTCATAATATATATATATACATATATGTAATTATATAGAATGTTAAGAATGATATATTTCTGCTCATTTTTATTTAGTCTTATTAATTGTATTGGCTGCTGAAACATAAAAAAATAGTTTCACCTGTAAATATTTTGCTTCGCATCTCAGTGTTGAAGATGGGGTGGCGAAAGGGGAGAGCAATTCCACATGATTATTATTCTAGATTCATTGTTCACTTTTGAATCAGACATGTCTACAAATTTCATTACTGAACGTCTGGAAAATGTGATGTTGTGGAGGTTTAGCATTCCATTGCGGTGTAACTGGGAACAAATTAGCAACACACCTAAATTAAAGCCGTTTGCAATGAAACATATAATTCTTCTTTCAGTAGAGTTGGAAGGTTTCGCTTTCAAAACACATGTTATATTGTTAGGAAATTAAGAATTAATAAGGCAGCAATGTATTTTTTCTTTCAAAATAGCAGTTTAAACAATAGATTCGGCCTATAATGAAAATTTGGAATTAACTGGTATCTAGTGTACTAATTATACTAAAATATTTAAATAAGTTCAGAATACTAAGAATAATTCTAATGGAATGATTATTTTGTAAGGTTAACAATATTTTCAATGCCATTAAATAATAAAAATATCTTTCACCAAACACACACTTTTTCGGGATACTACATTGTACCTTAGTAGACTCTTTAAAGTAGAAAAAATAAATGGTAAAAGAAACTATATAGAAATGCCTTATTATAAAATAAGACATTTCTATATAGTTTCTTTAATAAAATTATTTAATAAAAAGAAATCTGAAATTAGAATATTATCGCATCTAATTTATGAGGACTACAAACTTTTGAATAAGTCAAGATTCTCTTAGTTTAATTTATTAAGAAGAATTTTTCACACAATTGTTTTATATATATGCAGTCGAATGTTTTTAATTTGATTAGTTTGAATAATCTTTTTAGTATTTTTGGCATCATCTCGATTTATGAACTCTAAGAAAAGTAAAAAAATAAATAAAGATCAGCGAAGATTTTGGATGATTAAAATAAAATACAACAGAGCGAAATCAGTATGAAAGAAAAGAACAAATTGTTATTTTTTTTTAATGAGTAATCTTTATATTAACGAACAATCAACGTAAACTTAGTATAACTTACACTTACACTTACTATTACTTAAACTTACAGCACAATTGGAAGTTGAAAGTTCCTAAGCGGTAACATGATTTTAACGCCTTGAATTTTAAGGCTTTTTCGGAAATTTCTTTTTAAGTGCGGAATGTTTATAAAAATCATTTTACATTAATTTGTTATACATTTATTGAAGTATAAAACTATAATTTTTTAGCTGATGTACTTAAAAATTATGCCTAAACAGCTAATGGGCGGGAGTGCTTTGAATAAAGATAGTCATGCGGTGGGCACGAAAAATCAGCGTAGGCTTAACCTAGAACAATAAAACCCAAAACAAAGTCTTTTTTTTATTCAAAAGTTTGTTAAATACGTAGTCGTTTTAAAAAGAATACATTTTCAGTGGAATAGGATCAATTCAAAGTAAAAAGTAACTTTTCAACCAAAAATTCCCTTACATAAAGTTACAAAGAAAAGCGAAATATAAATATTTTGATAAATTATTTCACTAAAAAGGTACGTGCGGATTAATTTTCAAAAAGACCAAGTTGATTTATTGAAAATTGGCGGAGTTAGTGTCCACCGATTTTGAAAATTCTGTTCTAAAAAACGCGCTTAAAATTTTTGTTATTGTTTACTCGCGGTGGCGCGCTTTATTTCTGTAGCTCCAAAATGTCCCTTTCAATTTTGATATTGATTTTTAACTGATATAGTATGATTTTCGTGTATTTGAAACGTGCTTGAAGCGAAAAAAAATCATCAAAGCGCCTTAAGGATGCATGTTTACAAAACTGTATATCTACACCGAGCTCTCAGCTAGACGTAACTGTTTTAGTATTATGTAATTTTTACACATGACGAAATATCGAAAACAGCAAGTAAAGCGAAAGAAAAGTTAGAAGTTGTCTGAAAGAGGTGTTTTGTGGAATAAACAAAAATACTGACGCTCGTATTCACCATCTACTTCAAATGCCAATTAAGCGTGAAAAACTTCGTCGGAAGCTCAAATGGTAAGTTAATCTGATTGGACTTCAGCCGCATTATCCAATCAAGTAATGATGAATATCATTTGAGTGTTCGACCGAGGTTTTCGCGCTAACCAACATTTGACGTAGATGGTGAATACGAGTATATGCAATTAAACAACGCGACGAATTCGTTCATTATTGCATTTTCTTAATGATTTCTTGAACATCTCAAATACAAATCTTTTATAAATTTTACTCATCGGAACATGTTCACAAAACAGTGCTGATTATTTATTTATTTATTCAAAATTATTGTTGTTATAATGTATCTCAACTACGATGCCATTGAATAGTAAAAATGAATGTAAATTAAATGAAATTAGTTTGGGTTGAAGCTTTTGGATTAAAATATAACTGGCTAAAGCATTAATTTTTAACAGAAGTCCAACAAAACAGTTTACGGAATTCTTTTATATATACTATATATTAATGTATTTGCATGCATAATTTTCTTTTGATTGTCTTGGAAAGTTCTTGTTTTGGTGATAGTCTCATTATAAATTCCACCAGGATCCAAAAAGGCTAATTTCTTGTCTGCTTGTACTTGTTTTTGACATGCTATAGCTGTGTAACTTTTGTAAATAATCGCTGTAAAACTTCAATATGTTATTAAAGTACACAGTACTAAATTATGTTTTCAAAATAGTTCTTACATGATACATAGATTTCTAACAGGGCATGGCAAAAATTTTAAAATATGATCGTCAACTGTGTGTCAAAATGAGCGATATTGGAAACAATGGAATTTAAAGTGACTGTTTCTAACATCAAAAATCCTCTTGTAAAAAACCACTTTCTCTAAAATAAGCCTTGACTTACAGTAAGTAAATAACAATATAATAAGGTAAGAAACAATCCTTTGGAGTTGTTTTATTTCCCTTAAAAATTTCTTGTGCAAGAATCATATTTGTTTTCTAAAGGCGCTAAAAGAAACAGGCAACAGCTTTCTAATAAAACAGCATTTTAGAGGGTACACTAATCAACATATGACATTCGCAAGATGAAAACAATGGCAGCGGTCTTTACGAATTATCGTTTGCATTTCAGTATTTCTACATAATTTCTTTTGCATAGGATATCTGAGTTTGAAGGTTAAGGTAATAGTTTTGCACATTTTCGTTTTATGCTGTAGTTTTATTTTTAGGACACTCAATTTTGGAACAAGCTATTATCGGGGTGTTGCTCCCTTTATAGCCATAAATATATGCTTGCATTATCCATAACCATAAAAATATGAAAAAATTTCATAAACTACAAAAACCTTTGACTTCAGATAGCTCATGCAAAAAGACTTTAAAATATTTTAACGCAAACAAAAAAATTGTATATAGCGCTTCCATTGCCTTAACATTAGCATGTGAATGCCGAATGCTGACTAGAGTAATCTCTTATGCCTCAGGACAAAACTTGCAAGCTAATGTTAAACCTATGGGAACTCTTTTTCACATTTCTCCTTTGCATCAATCACTAACCTGATCTATTTTTACTCTTTCAATTTTGGTGGCAGATTTTTTTTCATGGTGGTACTTTCACTTTCGAAACCGGTTCCGAAATAAAAGTGACCTTATAAAATAAAATCTACTACCAAAATCGAAAAAGTAAAAAAGGCTCCGGTTAAACTGTGACCTCAGCTATCCTTTGCAAACAAATAATATAAAGATACTGAAATGAAAACGAAAAATTTGAGAAGAACGCTGCAACCGGTTTAACATTAGCTTACGAGTATTTTCGCGTAACTTGTGTAGCCTGCATTACTCACGCGAAGACACACATTAATGTTAAACTTAAAGCATAGTTTTTTTCAAATTTCTCGCTGGCATTTAAATACTTTTAAATGATTTTTTTTTTTTTTTTTTTTTTTTTTTTTTTTTTTTTTTGTATAGCATAGCTGAGGTTGATCTCTGAGTCAGTTTTTACTTTTACAATTTTGATTGCAATCTTTTTTTATGAGGTCACTTTCAATTTTCGGAACCGGCTGCGCAAGTGAAAGTAGCCTCATGGATTTTTTTTTTTTTTTAACCAAATGGAAAAAGTAAAAAGCCCCGTTTAGAGATTGACTTCACCTACCCATTCAAAGAAAAAAAGACACTTAAAATATTAAAATGCAAGCGAGCAGTTCGAAAAGAACGCTCCTAAGTTTAACATTAAAATGATTTTGTAAATCTAGTTTGGGATTGGATATCCAGGTTCTGTCTTATGGAAGCTTATATTTATAAAATTGGACAAAATATCAAAAGCGCTAAATTTTTTTTAACATTTCAGGTGCCTAATCTTGATTACCAATATCCATTTTTTTTATAATGAATGTATACCACACTTATTCGTTATTTTTAATATATATCCTAAATCAGTAAAAGAAAACTTGCGCCTCCTCTAACATAACTTTTAAGAGGTAACAGAAGGATTAGTTTATATTCTTGGTCATGTGGAACTGAGTCTTCAGCATTTAGGGTGTTTTTTTTTTTTTTTTCAAGATATCCGAGATATTGTTACCATATCTATCAACGTTTTTGAATGCGCCTACAAAAGCAAATGTCCTTAAAAGCTTTCTAAATAAATAAATTTTAATTCATAAACAAAAAAGCTCCTGTCATTAATAATTTTTTAGAGGAAAAAAAAACTATGGTGAATTCAGACACTTTTCTCCGGGGGGGGGGGATTTCTGTGACTCTGGGGGGGGAAGGGGGGGTTATAGAGTTCCGGGGGGGAAATTGCGTTTTTTGACCATCAAAAACATAAAATCTGAAGTCTTCCGTTGGGGGTATCTCATTGCTCCGGGGGGGGGGGATTTCCCCCCTGGGCCACCCCCTGCATTATTAGTACAGGCGAACAAAACAATAAGTAAATATTTTACATTAGCAGTTTAAGTTATTGAACGTTTCTATAAGAAGAAAAAATTACATTTTACTTATTTTAAGGTCGAAATATATATATATACAGATATTAAGACATATTTGATAGCGTTTCCATATGCCAGCAAAGATTCATTAAATTTCTATGTTAAATACTTTCGAACTCATGTCTCAATCATCTTGTGAGTACTTTGTCGAAAAAAGGCCTTCGTTAAGAAAAGAAAAATATACACTAACAATATTGGTAAACATGATTATTAAGAAACAATAATTACTATACGGTTAAGCCGAGAAGAAAAACTGACGAAAAGGAAAAATGCATTTAATGAATCGGAATGTAATGTAAATGAAGAAAAGTGAAACATTTTAAAAAATTACAAAGAGTTACTTTTTTGCAAATTTGTACAAAAATATGATTTCTTGACATTTCATTCAACTCGATATAACTGACCTATATTTAATTGATCATTTTTTAAAAAGAAAATTCATGAAAGTTAAAATAAAATTTTTATAATGAATATATGAAATGCGAAAGAGTTAAATTCTAGTTTGAATTGCAAATATTTAGAACCAAAATTTGTTATGGAAATAGTAATATTAGTTTAAAGAAAAGTTGACTACTTTATAGAACAACGAATTTATCATTGCTTAGAATCATTCTTTTAATTAGAGAATTTTATCTGCACAGATTAAACAAAACGATATTTAAAAAACTATTTGTGTCTATTTTTACATAGATCATTGCTTTACGTTTATAAAACGGATTGCTGTATCATTCCGCAATATATTTCATATGGATTGATTTGTAACATATTGATTCTTGTTCTACATGCACTGTTCTCTCTTCCCGTATGCATGCTGTGCTCCATTTCTATTTTTAGATATATTTTAGAAGGTGCACGTTTAAAAGTTATTTATAGCCATTTAGATTATATTTTTCCGGATTTAAATTTTTGTAAATAAAATGACCCTCACTCCTTATTTTTAGTTGAAAAAAGAATGCCTGATATTTATATTGTTGCATAATATAAGTTTGTTTTATAGAAATAACAGCAGTATTTTATGATCATTAATTTTTTCCATGCGGCATTTTATTTTGATGAAAGTTTGTGTTACTTTTAAATAAATTTTGAGTTGAATATGCAAATTTAGCCAAGAAATTTTATTATTAATTTACGCAATTATTACTAATTTATAAAAATGTTTTGAGATACTTTTTATTATTGTTTTTTTCTGAAGTACCACAATGTTTATCCCAAAAAGGATTAATAGGCAATTTTTCTTCTTTAATAATTTTCAGCAACAACTTTTGTTTTAAATAAATACATTTTGTGTTTTATTCTCTTTGGGTTTTCATTTACCAAATGAATATCTTAATTTTTTTTTTTTCGGTAAATATTTTCTATAGCTGTAAATTTCAATAAAAAGTGTTATATCAATTCTGTTTATTTATATATATATATATATATATATATATAATTCCATCATAAAAGTGTAAAGAAAAGTATAGCTTTATGTAAAAATTTAGACAATATATATTCTTAATAAGTATGCATAAATCCAAAGAAAGTTAGTAAAATTTTCAAAATATCAAGAATAAAAGATAACTTGAAAACTATCTTGAGTATTTTGGAATCTTCAAACCTTTGAGTTTAACCTGAAGCCATTTAAAAAACATAACTCTGAAAATACTTAATAAATTTTGTTTTAATTAAATTTGAAGCCTTTTAATAAGCCTGTTTTTGAGCTTATGGTATCCTTTCTTGAGAAACTGAGTTTCCTCCTTTTATTTCTTTTGCTCTTCGAAGATTGTGTATGTTTATTTTCTAACTCATTGATATTATGTAACTTTTTGGCTTAAGTATTTAATAAGTTGCTAAAATAAATATCTTCTACATCAACAGACTTCTTATTATTTTAAATGCACAAAAATATTTTTCTTGATCTAAATAATTTGAAAAACTTAGAAAAATGTATTTTTAAAAAGTTCTTTTCTTTCTTCCCTTCTCTCTTATTTTTTCTAACCATTATAATCCACGAAAGAAGATCTTGAAAATGCATTTGGATTTTTTTCTTATTATTATGATATAATTTTGAAATATGAGTTATGGTTAAAAAAATTTAATATGAATATACTTTTTGAAGCAACGATTTAGTTTCCAAGAATAAAAATAGACAAATGTTAGAATTGAAAAAAAAAAAAAACTACCTCACCTGTTACTCTTTCTTTTTACTGGCCCTTTGCGGGACCACACAATCTAAAATCACGTCTATACGGAATCTCTATTGCCAACCAAGTGACAATATATATAAGCTCTTGAGTTTGGAACTCTGTGCTTATTCGATGAACTCCTGAAATTTCTCATTTTAAGGCGCATGCGTCCAGGATAACTGTTTTACTTGGCGAAACACTTTTGTGCCACGATTCGATGAATTTCGGGAAATGGAATTCCCATCCAAAGGAGAGACTTCGTGTTTCCTTATTGTTAACACTCCTCCAGCAGATGGGAATAATTTATAGTGGTTAGTAGGTCTACTAAATACGAGTCAAAACTAAAACTCAAAATAACAGCTTATTACTTCTGCAGTTTTTATTTTGTGAAGTTTTGAAATTAAAATAATTTAAATTTGATACGGAGCTTGAGAATATTGCTGGGCAGTTGGGAAACGGTGAAAAGCGGCGCTCGATTGAAAAATTGTTGCCTTGCATATGCATGCAAACAGAAATGTTTCCTTAACTAAATAGTTGATACCTTTATTTAATTACTTTTCTAGATTTAGATAGTTTCAAATGTACTATAACTGGGCTATTTTGTATGAATTTGTCTCTCAGGATGGGGTCTTGGTTGCCATGGTGACATCTTACGCACTGCTGTGCTTTGATCAATAATGCTGCACCGGGCCACAGTAATTCCACTCAGAGCGTTTAACAATTGGAGTTTGAAAAAAAAATATATAAATCTATATACATTGTGTTTTATAACAATTAAACTCCTCTAACAGTAAAAATTAGAAAAATATAAAGTTAAAATAAGCTTAAAGAACTACTGCATACATAACGAAAGGAACTTCTTTCACGGGCATGATTCTTTGGATAAACCGCTTTGGCACAATTTTATGCATGTAAACGAAAACATGCGTTGTCTCAAAATGTAAAAATTTCCTATTCCTTATAAGTTCTATTTAACTTAATAGGATTAAACAAATCTAATAAAACAGTACTTCAAAATATCTAAAGTTATTTACTCAGAGTTATTTAAGTATTAGAAATGTTGCATTTAAAGTATGGAGAAATATTTCAATTAATTAAGTTAAATACTCGGCGAAATGTTTTATAAGATTTAATGCGTGTTTCATACTCTTTTAAAAATAAGCCATCTTAAATCGTCTTTAAACTGTCGTAATGAAGTTGTATAATATTATGAAGTTGAAAGTTGCTTTGTCGATTGTTCCAAGAGAAAATTAAATTTGAAATTTTTAACCTTAATTAAAGTGATAGGGTTTCTTTCAAAAAATATTTAATGTATACCTTTTAAATTCACTGTCAATATTACTTAAGATATTTCAAAAAATTTACATTACAAGACGTTGTGCACATATTTAAATATTGAGACTATTACTTTGTGATGTGATTTAATGTAACAAAGTAGAATTTCGTGTAGATTTATTTCAGTGTTTGAATACTCTTAATAAGAATAAGTAGTAAAATCACCTGCAGATAAACTTAATGCTTTCCAAGAAAAATATTGCTCTGGAAAGAACGGAGTTAGAAATGTAGTAGAAATATTTAAATATTTAAATTAATAATTTTTATCCAAAGTAAATGGCAAAAAAACTTTTTGAATAAATTTTACAAACTTTGCATACATTGTAAAGACATTTTAAAGAAATGTCAGTCAACCTATACTGCTTAGTACAAAATGCATGAATACGTATATCCACGGCCTAAATTTCACCTAGGGCCAGGCATTGAGACCCAGAATTTCGACGGACCCCAAATAGACTTTCTTTATTAAAAAATGCCTTATTGGATGACGCTATAAAAACACAATGTTCAGCCGGAGCTGAACCCACGACAAGGAACGGAATGTAAAATAAGTAAATTTCAAAAAAAGATAATAAAAACAGACTATGACAAAGACCAGATCGTCTGTACGCCGGCCCGTCAAGTTCAGATACATCATTATATATAATCTTATATTAACAGAACAAAGAGTTTGTGAGGCTGTCTGTGTACGGTAACACGTTATGATGGATAAGGCCAGCTCTACAACATTGGGCACGGAAGTACTCAAGGCGTACTCGAGAGACCCTCGAACAGATTTTTTTTTCAAAATTTAATTTAAATATTTCAAAAATTAAACTTCAGTTATGAGTAAGCTTTCATACATGGTCATATGCAAAACAAAACTACCGACTTAACGACAAGTACAAAAAAAAGAAAAAATATTACTTATTACCACACCTTTTATTACAAAATCCAAATACGGTCTGGGTAATGTTTCATTGCTAGGAATTCGATATTAGGCATCAGATGCTAATGAAGCACATATTTTACAAAAAAGAAAAAAAAATCATAAAAAAATACATTCGAAACTTTTTTTTTACATCTACGTGGTAAAATTCGCTATACTGAAAGAACGCTATACTGATACGCTATAATTCGTTATTACGTTGCCTCCGTTGATATGACGTCTACGTTATCCACGGACATTTTTTTGCTTTATAACAGATTTATTTATCATCATAATGAATCGGACATTTTGAAAAGGGGCCAACTCCTATGCCATTGCGTACACTGTTAAAAATAACGTGAAAAATTACCTCTGTTTTTTAAGGCTATCTATTTTCTGACCAATGAAAACTCTTCCTAGGTACTGATGTAGCATTCTCATTGGTCAGAAAATAGAGAACCTTTAAAAACAGAGGTAATTTTTCACGATATTTTTAACAGTGTAGGAGTTGACCCCTTTTCAAAATGACCGATTCAATTTAGTGCATCGTGATTGCGTAACTACGCACTCAAGTATGCCGTACACGTATGCCTAATGCATTCAGGTTTGCCGAGAGATAAAGGAAGATTGAAAACTTTGATCCAATGGAACTGTCTCCTGTTCCTTTTTCCATCCACAGAAAAGAAAATCTTAGAAAGTAAGCGGAAAAAGTTGTACAAAAGTTTATTTTAATTATTAAGAGTTAGTTGTTTTTCATTGAATGAATAACAATGGTACTTTGTCCTATAACATCTGAATTTTTTGTCTAAATTTATGGATAGAATAATATCATATTTTCTTTTATAGCTGCTGCACTTATAGATATATTTGTATGAATTTTTTTTTTTTTTTGGGTGGGGGTGGGGGGGGGTGGGGGGTGGGGGGGGGGTAAATGCAATGCGGCAAAAATAATGGAATTATACTATTTGAAATTCTAACGTTGGTACAATCTTCAATATGAGAAAATCCCTAATTTTAAAATTGCATTCATATTCGGAAAGAAGACATTATTCCGAGTCCAATGACAATTTTGCTGTTATTTTATTGTAAACTATCTCCGAATAAAGTCAGATGTATTATTTATTATGAACTGTACAGCATTATTCAACATCTTTGTTGTAGAATTTCTATTTCTTGAAATTGATTCTATTTCTCATAGCCATTTATTGGTAATTGCGATTATGAAATTGGATTTTCGAAAAAAAAAAAAGTACTTATATAAAATTGTATCACAAGTGAATGCAATGTTTTTAATTGTATTCCAATTCATGCAGATTTTTTTATTATTTCATACTCGGTTTCGTGGCATATTTCATAAAAAGAAAAAATAATATTTCAACAATGGCTGAATTTTTACAACGGTTTATGTATTAAGTCTAAAGTATCTAATGGTAGCAAAATAGATGCTGCCTTTGACTATATCAAAAACACATTGTAAATTATTCATTGCTATCACTGAGCCTAACAAGAAACGCGATGAGAAGTAATTTTAAATTATAACTGAGCAATCACTAAAAGGTTATGTAATCTATTAAAACCCAAAAATGAGGAAATATTGATTTGTCTTGGTTAAAACAAGTCTGGTACTTCATGTAAAATACGCATAAATTAGATACGCTTGATGTAGCAAACATTTTTTTTTCAATCACACTGGTATCGTACAGGTTGTCCGAAAATCGACTGACTATTATTAAAATTCTATAACAAGTAAACGTCCGTAGCTACTGAAGCTATTCCAGGAGGATATTAATGGGTGAAGTCGGGAATTTTTCTACAACCTTTCCTTTTTTTAGTTTCAAGTATCATCGTTAGATGGCCTTAAGCTGCCTTGAACTGTTAGAACGCTCAAACTAACACATAAAAATGGATCAAATTTAACTCAGCTTTCAACCTTCTATCTCTTTAGCTGTAAATATGCCGAAAAAATTGCTTTCGTTTCGAAACTGAAGGTTATTTTGAGCAGCATTGCAGTCTGAGACAATGCAGTGCCATCTATTGATCATAATTGAAACTAAAACAAGGAAGTTTAGGGAGGATTTGCTGACTTCACACATTACTTGAGCCTACAAGAATAACTCATTAGTTGTCACCGTTTACTTTTTAATGAATTTCAAGAAAAATCGGTCCATTTTAGGATATCTCTGTGTGTGCTGTATAGCCTAATAAAAGGACCGTACGCGTCCTGAAATTTCAAGATCAGGAAATCCTTCGGTACCAGTATTTTCTTAAAGAAAATCTCTTCTTAAATAAGGCGAAATTTTGCGCAGTTAGATTTATTTTTCTGTAAAAACAAGTACTGATATTTGTCCTAAAAAATTCCCTGATGCGTACGACCTCTGATAATATTAAAATGTACATTATTAACCACTGTGTGTGTGTGATTACTGCACATTTCTCTACCTGAATTTCATCGTTTAGACGGGCTCAGTAATTCAAGTTAGAAACACCCTCTTGTTTGTAATTTTAACTCAATATTGTTTAAGAACCTTACTCCAGCCAAAATGTGGAAATTAATTTTTTTAAAATGAGTTTATATATATTTGTATGTGTGTATTTACTTGAATGCTTTTTAAATGAACAAACGCGATTATTTTTGTAAAAATTTTAATGTTACTCCTAATAGTAATAACATTATTTTACTTTCACTAACTATTAAAAGTTACTCAATATTTCAAAACGTGCATGAAAAATGTAATCTTAAAATATTACTATTTTCCAATTAATCTAAACTTTTGAAAGAATTTAATTATAATATTTTAGAACTTGTGTAAGGAAATAAATCATGATAAAAGCTTTGGAACATGAAACCAATAGCAAACATCCATTTGCAAAATTTTAATTTTCGTAAAAGAATGTGGAACATATATTTTAAATTGTTTCTATAAAGTCCCGATATTAAAAACTATTTCATAACAGCTGAAAATCCAGAAAATTGTAAAAGTTCTTAACTACAGCACATTATTATTATTATTATCTATAACAGAATCTTAGCATACTGCTAAAATTTAACTGTAGTAAAATAAACTTGAATTTAAAATTATAAAATTTCCCTGCCGGCTCGGCCTACAGGCGCAGGTAGATTTCGAAGTTAAGTGCTAATTTCTACAACAAAAACTAAACCATGATCAGACATAAGCCCACTTTAACAATTTTATCTGACCGCTTTTGACGAGTTTTTATTTCATTTTTATATAAAAGCTGGTTTTATCAGAATCATGTTAAAGCGGTATTAAAGAAAAATACTTTTCCATGTTCAACAACTTGAAATTTTCTGGCATGTTTTCAGATTCATTTTTAAAAGAAAAAATATGAAACTTGCTGACGTGATTTTTTAAGAGATTTATAAGTGACTCGTGTTTTTATTTTTCGTTCAATTAATTAAAACTTGATTTATAAACAATTATTTTATCAATAGGACAATATTTTTCGTTTCCAACATAATTGCTTCGGGAAATTCGGTTCAAAATGCCCACTTTGACATCATTTTTTGAAATATAGTCTGCCTCTATCAAAAAATCGACCATTATGGTACATTATATAGCTTCTGAATAAGAGAATCTGCCAATTAGATGCGTTTGAGAGCAAAAATAAATTGAAATATGAGTCAGAAAATTAGTAGTTTGGATTTGAAAACACCTTTAATACGAAGATTTTTCTCTACAACCGCTATGTATTTTTAATTTGTTTTTGCTGTAAGAATTGATCCTATCAAAAACTTGTCAATATAAATGTTGTAGATAATATTAAGAAGATATATAATAAATTCATGCGGATTTTATATATTGTAATTTGACGAAGTTATGGATTTTTTTCTTCTCCAACCCCCCCCCCCTTTTTTTTTATTTTATTCTTATTTTATTTGATTTTTTTGCAATACGAATTGGTCCTATCAAAAACTCGTCAGTATAAAAGTTGTAGACAATATTAAAAAGATTTATAATAAATTTAATCTGATTCGATATCTTGAGAATTGATGAAGTTATGAATTTTTTTCTCCCTAAAATCCTGTTTTTTGCGCCCCTTGAGTCCATTTTTAATTTTATCAAAATTCTGTGATACATAGATTTTTCGTACTATTTTTAGAAGTTATAAAAACTTTAAACTGATTTGATATGTACAAAATTAAGAAGTTATAGGCTTTTTTCGGTTTTCACAAAACCCCTCCTTATTTCCAGCCCCTTGGTCCGATTTTGCCCATTAACGAAATTGATCGTGATTTTATGCCCCTTGATTTTATGTATCAGTTTGGAAGAGATTTGTGCAGAATTACGGAAGTTATCGTGTCCATAAAAAAGTGATATTTATAAATAGATAGATAGATATAAAGTTTTTTACTGAGGATGGTTTTGGGTTCTAGGGGTCATGATCGGTGTAGATCGGCAAAAATGTTTAAGAAATTCCAACATAGGGGAGAATAAGTAGTATCCCATACGAAATCTACCTAATAAATTTTGTACAGCCGGCCAAAGGGGAAAAACAGAGAACACCTATATATTTTAATCATTAAATTGCACTCCACACACACACTCAAAAAAAAACGCAAATAGTGAATCCAACTGGAAATTGTGTCTTCTTTCTACTTGTGTTAAAAAATAAACTTAAGGGGTTGTTTTCTTGCTGAAATTGTACTAAACTTTGAAATTTTAAATACGAAAACCTAATTTTGACATCATTTTTGGAAATTTTGGTAAGCTTTAACCCAGAACAATAAACTGGAAGTCATTCGATCAAGTAGTTTTGGAATTATGAATGTTTAAAATTTAAACTCCTAAAGATAAATTATTTTGTAATCATTCCAAAACAGATTGCAGTATGCGTAGTTATTTTAAGTATAATTAATAAAGTTCTTGGCGGAATAAGCAATGATTTTGGAATGGGATTTTGTATTTATACTCAACCTGCCGTCCTCTGACTTTTTATCCGAGGACATAGAACCATTACTCTATATTTCTAAAATTTTCAGAAGCGCATAAAACGTATATTGTGCCATAATTAAAGTTCACGTGTTTGAAGGACTCTACAAGCTAAACTACTATCTGGAATATTTTAAAAACATTTAGTATTGATACTGTGTTAGAACATGCAGATATATGTTCTGCAAAAAAACAATTTAGTGTTTTTTGCACAATTTAGTGGCGCTGAGTAATATTAAATAAAGAAATAAATAACAGAAAGAGAGAGAATATCCCGCCAGTTAAATTTTAAAGCCTTTTTATCAAACATTTGGCATGATACTAGTTTAAAATCTAAACCATGCCGCTGTCAAAAAAGCACGTGTTCAATGAGTAAAGTGTTTTTATCAAACTGGTAGTAAATATGGCACAGCTTTGAAAAAATATCTTCGTCTCAGAGGACTGAGAATAGGACTAATGTGTGTGAATGGCTTAAAAAATATAAAGTTTTTGAAACTACATGAGAACTTGGATTGATCCCTGGAACTAGATGATGGCGCGCATTGAAGTCTGAACTGTTGTCTGTGAAAACTGTTGAAGAAGCAGTTTATTCAGGTGCTGGAGATCAACACGTAAGTGAAAGACCGTATGACTAGAACCTTATCTATGCCATGCGCCACTCAGCACAAAGTCTTGTGTTACAATTTAAAACCTTATCCATGCAAAATTAGGATTTTACAGGAATTAAAACCTCAGGATCCACAGCAAAGAATTGATTTCGCCAATTTCATTCTTTCCAAAATTGATGATGCGAAATCGTAAGGACGTAAGATTTTGTGGTCTGATGAAGCGCATTGCTCTTTATTAGTACATGTCTATGCACAGAATTGTAGGATATTGGGACCTATCCGATCTCTTCGCTTTGCATGAAAATGGAGACGCAACTCCAAAATAGAGTATGTAACAGCTTGTTGAGGAATGACAGAGGAGTTTATTGAATGATCCTTTTCTTTGAAGCTGCTACTTCTAAAGAAACGGTTCGTTAAATTGTAAAAAGTTTAAGTTATAATAAAACTTTACTAAACCATTCAATCCCTATTTTTCAAGAAAGAAGCTGTTTAAACACAGCCGTTTTCATGTAAGATGGAGCTCCTTCACATATTGCTGCGCCAGTCAAACAACTTTTCCGCCAAATCTTTGGTGAAGACAATACTTTAAGCAGAAATTTTATAAATTCTTAGCCTTCCCTACTAGATTCCTTGTGATTTCTGGTTGTGGTAATATTTAAAAGACTGTGTATACAAAGAAATTATAATGTTTTAGTTGAGCTAAATGCTAGCATAATTAGGCATGTCCGAAATATTCAACCCGGAGCACTGAATGCTACACTGGACCCACATACCCCAAAACTACCTCCCATTCAAATTACACACACACACACATATATATATATATATGTGTGTGTGGAGGGGGAGGGGGGTGTATGAGGACTTGAGCTTCAAAACTCGTCTTATCCAAAATTTAAAAAGTCAAGTTTTCTCTATCAATCTATTCTATCTGTGAATCTGCATTGGTAAAACACTACAATCTGCAAAAAAACTGGTTTTATCGTGTATTTCTGGCATTGTAAAATTTTGTTTTAACAATGACAACCAATGGACGCAGTCTGAGTTTTTTCGCGATTTCCCAAAATTTGATTTTCTGAAAAAGGCGAGTTTTAGTGTGTATATATATATATGCAATCCGCCATGTTGAAACAACATGCGGACACTTACAAAATTCAAATTCAAAAAGGTGTGAAAAAAATAGAAATTCAAATACTTTTTCCTCTAAGGGTTCGGCCTTGATACAAGAAATTCGGAGCATTCTTTCTTTTGCCTCTATCCTAAAAAAAACGCTGCGATATAGCAGTTTGATATAGTAGGATGTCTGACATTTTGAAACGACCTTATTTTTCAAATGCGATAGAATTCGTATTTACCAACCTATTTTGATGCGACTGAGCATGTGTACAGGACTTACCAAGGTCTCGACCGCGATTGTTGGCCAGCTTCATCCGCCATCTTGTTTAAAAATTGAGGCCACTTAAATATTTCAAATTCAAAAATATGTATTAAAAGATTTGAAATCTAAAAAGATTTTACTTTTAAGTGCTTGGCATCGATACAAGGATTCCGGAACATTTTTGTCTTTTGCCTCTATTTAAAAAAAAAAAAAAAAAAAAAAAATGGGTGAGATATAGCAGTTTGAATTTCTGGGGTGACAGATTTTTCCATAACCAGCTTTCAGTTCTTTAGAAAGTCAGCCTTAGAAAATGTAGTTTCTTGCAAATTTATTTTAATCGTTGTAATGATTGTTGCTACTCTCATACACTTAAAACTACATAATCATATCCGCCAGCGTCACATTCTTGCCAAGCTTGGCCATATTTTGCTAAATGTCACCAAATAAAAAAATGGTGACCAAAAATAAATCACTTTAAATGAAGCCAGCTTGGATATAGCTGACTAATTTGGCGAAATTAACATTCAAATTCAGTATTGATAAAAAATGGTATTGAATCTTCCGTAATCGGGTTCCACACTTTTTAGGTTTGGGTATTTGAGTAAAATTAAACGAATTTTTAAACACAATATATGAGGAAGTTACCTTTTAATCCCGAAATAGACCGTAATGAATTTTTTAATCTTCAACAATAATCAAATATTATTTAAAATTAAATTTACACCATATAATTTTGCATTGAAAAACTTCTTTCTTATCTTTGGAACTTGGAAATTCAGTACTATAATATTATTAGCTAATACTGATAATATTAATTTTCTTATATTGTCCTGTTATACTACTTTTCTTATATTACCCTTTTATTTATCACCTTTTAAACATTATTATATCAGTACTACTAGCTGATCCGCCAGGCGTTTCCCGAGCTCGTGGTAATAAATTTAAAAATGCCAAAAAATCAATGTTGAATAATTATATATATTTAGATAAAAACCTTTCCAGGCCAACCTAATGTTCGGAGCGCTACTGCCTTCGACAGGTTACTTCCTTGCATTTGTAAAATTTTAAATTTTTAAATGAAAATCTGTATAAATGAACCTAGAGTTGGGACCGTCAACAGCTTACAACATGCGTGCTAGACACGCTTCAGACTGTTTTTGAAAAACGAACCTCGAATATATATGATTTTCTATTTAATAAACAAAAATATTTCCTAACGATCTAAGAGTCTCCCATTACAATGATTGCCGATTTCATTTCTGATATTTAGATGTATTAAACTTTCGATTCTGACCGAAAGTTCCCAAGAAAACCCAAATAATTCAAAACGCGAAATGATATCTTCACTGTTCAATGATCATCTTCTACTGTAAGTGCATATTACGACCGGAGTTGAAAATGTAAGTTTCCCGGACATGCGCGGAAAGGAAAACTCTTCTGGAAATGTTCGAAAGCACAATTCTCTCAAAACGGGAAACGAGATCTTCAAAGTCACTCAAAGAAAAAGAAAAATCTGGCAAATACGTGAAACGACTTTCACAATTTTTAAAAAAATAGTAAATATTAATATTTTTTGGAACCAAAGTTATCGTAAGAGCTGGAAAAGTACCGAAAGTTGTACGTAGTGATTTTCTGTATTTTAGTCCGGTATAAGGAGATGGCATTTTAGAATTGAGGAAAAAACGAAAAAGATGAAAGTAATCGCGAATAGAAACATATTTTTTTTTTTTTGAAATAGTAAATGTTAATACATTTTTTTAATAACACCGTTATTGAGGGAAGGTTACCTTGATTAAGTAAGTATAGGGTTGTTATAATTAAAGTTCGCATATTCAGAAGGCTCTAGAGCCGGTTCTATGGCTCCAAACGAAACAAAATTTCACTAGTACGTAGTTGAAGAGATGCGCTCTGCGAAAATCGAAAAAAATAGTTAAAATTTTTGTTAATAGGTGGCGTTGCGCCAATATTTAAGCCGATATTTGCAGATTCCTTTATTTTGTAAAAACAAAATACAGGAAATTTTATTTCACAGTTGGTAAAAGTAAACTTTTTCAGATTCGTTATATCACTTTCGGTCAATCCAGATAAAACACACAAAATCACAAAATTTCACCCAACGATTGAAAAAGATCACATTTTATTCAAATTTTTAACGAACGACGTCAAAGTGACGTTGAAACTTCGAAAACTTGAAATATCCTTCTAACCACCTGACGATTTAAAACTTGCTGATAACGTGTGTCTGTGATTCTTTGACACTGGAACAATTGATTGTTTCTGAAAAGCATTTGAATCTACGCTTTGTGGAGAATGGTAACTTTGAAAGAAAAGGCACTTCTTCTAAAGTTATTTTATCAAAATAACAGCAACTCAGCTGCTCTTCGAGAAAACCGGAAACTAAAAGATGTCAGACGTGGACCACTGTCGGATCATGGAGTTCAGAAAACGATTAAAAAGTTCGAGGAAACAGGAAAACTCGACATACTTCCTGGCAGAGGGCGAAAAAAGGTAGACATTTCTAGCATTGAAGATATTGCTACTGCTGCCGTGGATTTTGCAAGCCAGTCATCATTTGGTAATGCAAGTGTGCCAGCTATTGCGAATGAAGTCGATATGCCGATTTCCAATGTGAGAAAAGTGATGCGTCAAACTTTTCGCTACTATCCATACAAGATTCAGAGGGTGCAAAAACTAATACAGTGTAATACCGAAAGTCGGCTATCATTTTCACTACAGTTTCTTGCACGGATGAATGTGGACAATTATCAGCCCTGGAATATTCTATGGACTGATGAAGCGCTTTTTTATTTAAATGGACAAGTGAACACACACAACTGTCGAATTTGGGCGAAAGAGAATCCTAATGTTGTCCAAGAAGTTCCATTGCATGCAGCTAAAGTGACGGTGTGGTGCGGTTTCACAGCTACTACTATGATAGAGCAATATTTTTTTAGGAACTAACATCCACAGGACTCATTACATGTTCCATAAATGGGAGAAGGTATCTCAATATGTTGTCAAATTTTCTGATTCCCGAGCTGCAACAGCGAGGCTGCCTTCCAAATATCGTGTTTATGCAAGTCGGTGCACCACCGCACATTACTAGAGCAGTTCGGACTTTCTTAACAAGCCATTTTACAGACGACCACATCATAAGTCGTTATTTTCAAACAGTCACCACGATCGCCTGATCTAACACAATGCGATTTTTGGTTGTGGGGATTTTTGAAAGATTCTGTATCTAAAGACAGATGTCAGATAATCTCTGATCTGAAAGACAGTATTAGACTTCATATTTGCTAAATCTCACAGGACAGTTTACGCAATGCTGTAGAAAGCACAATTCTGAGAATGGAATGCGTTATTGAAAATGGTGGAGGATTCATTGAGCATGCGTAATGTTATTCTTCGTTATTTCCTCGTTGCCGAGCGACATGTTTTATTTTTGCTGATGCAGATTACATCACATGAAATTATATTCATTTTTCTGTATTGTTTGGAGACATGGGTCAGGCTCTAGAGCTGTCTGATTAGGTGAACTTTAATTATAACAATTCGCAGTTCCTCGAAGTTTGTTGAAAATTTTAAATTTGTGTGCTTCGTCTGGATTGACTGAAATTGATATAATGAATTTGCAAACATCGCCTTAAATATTGGCGCAGTGCCACCTACTGACGAAAAATGTAAATAATCTTTTTTTCGATTTTCGCAGCGCGCATCTCTTCAACTACGTACTAGTGAAATTTTGTTTCGTTTGGAGCCATAGAACCGGCTCTAGAGCCTTCTGAATAGGCAAACTTATTATAACAACCCTGCATTTTCTGTGTTTTGTATTTTCGTCCTGGAATTGGGTGCGATGCACAGTGTGACGTTTTGACGATCTAAGTGGAAGAAATTCATATTTCCGATTATCTCGGAATTTGACAAAACTGCGTGTACTGGTAGCTGAATGTCTGTATTTTTGAGATTCGTACGGGTTTTGTAGAAAAAAATCAGAGATGTCTATTAATTATGTCCTTAAAGAAGCCATTTGCACAGTTAGATCGAGGGGTTTCAAAAGTTGCTCTAGCTTCCTTTAAGTTTGAAAGCACGTCGTGACTATTCTGTTTTATTTGAAAGCAGGAGTTTGCTGAACATATGTCACAAGTTTTCCAAGGTCAGATTTAGCCCATTTTTGTTTGAAAATAAGCGATATTAAACCGGCTTAATCGCTTTTTTGAAAGGTTGTAATTCTGGATGATCCTTGAGGTTGTTTACAAATTTCATCTTGACTTTTAATATATTATTCAGCATTATTTAGCAATAAGCATTTTTTAAAATCAAAGTGCCATTCCTAAAGTATTGAAAAAATAAAAAAACTCCTGCAGATATCTGCAGATCGTTAAGTTCTTATTAATAAACAAGCATCATATTAACTTGCAATGCATGTATGTATGTTTAGTTCAAATCTTGCTAGTCAAATTTAAACGACTTTTAATTATCCGATTGAGCCGAAACAATGAATACATGCGTAAATGGAATGACAATACAGTATTATTATAATTTAAAGAACGTAAAAGTTTGTTTAGAATACTGTTTCTAACACAAAATTTCTTAATTAATACATATTTCTTAATTTATAAATTAATTCTTCACAAAAATTTAGATTAAAACTTGCAAGTTAATTTTAAACCAATTTCAATAATCTGATTGAGCTAAAGCTTTGCTCAGGATATGTAGCTCTGATGACAATGCAATGTTATTATAATTTATGGAACGTAGCAGTTACGCTTTTTTTACAGGGCCACATAAAAGATTAGTCCATATCTCACAAGACAATTTTAAACCACTTTCAATTACCTGATTGAGCTGAAACTTTGCCTACATGTATTTTTCCGATGACGATTCTATTAAATTATAATTTGATGAACGTAGAAATGATCCATTTGTTACAGTGACACACAAAAGATCGCGGAAAGGTTGTTGCTAAATAGCAGAAATTTTAATTAAATTTCAACAAAATTACTATAGGTTATTAAGATACACAATAGCATGTTTTAAATTGAAAACAAAGTGCGTAGTAGTTGTATTTCTTTTACCATGGACACATAAACATTTCGGATACATTACCGTCTATATGCAGAAATTTTATTTCAAATTGATTAAACTTTGTATAGGTTATTTATTCACTCAACAGCATTTTTTCAACCGAAAATAATTTTGGTAGCATTTATGTTTTACAAGGTACCACAAAACATTAATTTTTTTTTAAGTATGATTTTATTTAAAAATTTATATTTTTCAGGATGACTACACAATTTCTCGAGCAATTCAGAGTAGACAAAAGTACAAAAAAGAAATTAATGTTAACTTACATGTGCGCATTAATTTTTTTAATTAATTGTACGATAAGTATGTTTAACGCATTATTTGTAATGCATTATACAGGGTGCCCACTAAAGTTCTTCACGCGATCTTAATTGCCGAACGGTTGCAGCTATAGTCATAAAAGTGGTGTCTAGGTATAGTAAAGTGGCTATGCGCTTCCAGATGAGACCGCTTCCAGCGCCACGTAGTGTAAAACAGCTCAGTTAGATCTATCTCGAACGATCTATATTCAGAACGAGATTCATTTAGCATTCATGTTCAGAAGGTGTCGTTATTCACTTTTATCCCATAATTCGATCCGTTTCGTGATAGGAATGCTAATGCCGTCATTTAGTTCCAGGTGGCGCTGTAAGCGGTCTCATCTAGTAACGGATAGCCTCTTTATTATACCTAGACACCACGTTTATGAATATAGATGCAGTCGTTCGGAAATTAAGAGGGTGGGAACGGATTTTAGTGGGCACCACAAGACATTGCTGTTAAATAACCAAATATTTAACACTGTTTGAGTATTTTATTAGTGATGTATTTAAAAAAAAGCAAAAATTAATTAAACTTCAACGAAATAATTTTGTCCACCTAGATCGTCAAAACGTCCCACTGTGCGACCGGTTTCAAAATGAAGAAACACGTAAAAGTTGAAAACTGACGAGTAATCAAGATCCAATAAAAACGTTTTTTGAAATAGTAAATACTAGTGGTTTTTAAACGAAAGATACTGTTAGAATCGCAAATGTAAGGCAATTTTTTCCCCTTTTTTTAAAATGTAATTCTACGAGAAAGCCGGCAATCATGATTTCAAAATGCAGAAAAAATTAAATGTTTCGCCATCGTCTTCGTGAAGATTCAAAGTAATCAGTAAAATTAGAGGCGCAATCAGCGAAATGACGTAAATTTTCCATTTTACAATATTTCATTTGAATTTTTATTAATATCTAGGCAAATTATCAAAAAATGAAAAATCTGAGCCTTAGCTGCTTTCGGACCTGTCTTCGTCTATACTCATTCAAATTTTCAGTTCTCTACATGGTGTGTTCACAAAGTTTCAAGACTGGTCTGATAATTCAAAATTTATTAAACATTTTTGTACAGCGAACTAAAATTCTTCGAAATATGACCCTTGGGCATCAACACACCGCTGCCAGCGTTTTACCCATTGTTCATAGGCCCCATAGAAGTCTTCGCACGAAAGGCTGTTAAGGGACCTCGACGAAGCTGCCCTGATCGCTGGAATCCTGACAAATCGCTACCCTTTCAGTTCTTTTTGATCGGGGGGGAACAAAACAAAAAGTCCTGGGAGCGAGGTTGGTTTGCGGCTGTATTGCTATGTTAAAGATAGCCAAAACTTCGGCGGCGGCGAGCGACGTGTGAGAGGGTGCATTGTCGTGGGGAACAATCCAATCGTTTCTGATGTCTGGAGGACGCGGCGGGTCAAGTCAGTTTTTCTCTGGAGTACTCCATCAGTTTTGGCCATATTTAATGTTTCAATACTGCTGCAAGCCCCTTACAGCACCGACCTTTTTCCCAGCAACTATTTTTTTGTTCCCCCGGGTCAAGAAACACCTGGAAGAGAAGCGATTCGACACGATTCCAGCAGTCCAGGCAACTTCGACGAGGTCCCTTAACAGCCTTTCGTACGAAGACTTCTATGGGGCCTATGAACAATGGCGATCCCCCTAATGTAAGAAACATACGTTTGCGACCCTGGAGAAAAAAGTTATGCAGATCTAGATGTAGCAAATATTATTTAAATATTGGCATTTTCCGATCAGAGTAAAATAAAAGCTACGGGAATATGTTAACCTTATCTGATCTAACTTATCTTAGCCAATAATTTCAGATGTTTTCTTCTTATAATGATTTTTTAAATATATCTATTTAACGTTATTTTATTAAATTTAAATTACAGGTAGGTATATTGGTTGGAATATTAAATAATGCTACTAAACTGGTGTTTTACTATTTTATGATTAAGTACAGGAGGTATAAAGAAAGTTACATTTCCCTTTTGCAATAATTGCAAGTGAAACGAAATTCTTATGTATTAAAAGCAGTCTTGAAAATATCTCATTTATCTGCAAGAATGATTTACAAAGTATCAAAAACAAGTAAATAATTTTTTATTACGATTTCCTTATTTCCGTTACAACGTTTCAAATTAGTTTATGTAAAAGGATTTTATCCATTAAATAACCATTTCTCAAATATATTGAATAATGTCCTTAATTGACATTAATCCCTCTCAGACTAAAGGCGAATTTCGAAACCTTTTAAATTTTTACTAATACGTAGGTTGAATTTTCTTAAATGCGTGGTAAATGACTTTACCTTCTTTGTAAATTAATAATTTACATAATGGATCTTAAAACAGCTTTTAGTATTAATATATTTTTGGTTCGCAATTGAATGAGTTATTTTTCATATAAAGTTCCGTATAAATCGTTGAAGAATTGGTTTTAAAGAACTTAAATTTTCGTACGCATTATAAAGGTGCAAACAAGATCTCTTGACAAATCATGTGGTGTTAGTTTTCCAGTTCACTACTCTCACGATATGAAATTATTTAATGATATTTTCTTTTTCAGTTTTTTAAGAAAATAAGCGTAAGAAAAAATATTATTTTGAAAGGAAATTTCTCAGTTCTAATCAGATTTGTGATGAAATTACCCCGATCATTAAAACAAATCCCTGGTCATTTCTTTTCTTTCTAACTCTTTCCAATAAAATTGAAAAGTGTTTATGAATTCGATTTGTCTGTCTGTCTATCCATAGTCAAACTCGCGTAAATATAGTCTGATTGCCATGAAATTGAGATGTTTTGGTGTATCACTATGCCATGTTCGGTATTGAAGATGAATTGTATACCATTTACGGTTCATTTACAAATACACTCAAAAGAATTCCGTTACTTTACGGTCTATGGGGAAAAATCGTTTGCGGTGTATTTTAATGATATTACACTATATGAAATTTTTATATATCACTGATGTGAACTACACGACGCTTACTGTAGAATATGGTGTGCATAGAATGTATCATTCCTTTACAGGGTCACACATAAGTATTTGGCTGCAGAAAAAATTAAGCTATTGAAGCCTATGAACAATAATTGCTGGAAGTGCGTTTTCAGCTGTGGTACACTGTAAAAAAATCTCTCAAATTGACAGAAAAAAACTGTCAATCTTGCGCCAGTAGAAAACGGTTTAATTTACAAAAAATGTCTGTAATTTTTCATTAAAACAGTTTTTCTGTCAAAAATATAGGTTTTTCCTGTAAAATTACAAAACCCAATTCTTTTACAGAAAAAACTGTTTTTCTTTAAAACAGTTTTTTTCTGTAAAAAATACAATTTTTTCCGTAAAAGTTACAGATTTTTTTTTACAGTGTACACATTTTTAAAATGAACTATTTTTTTAATTATTACTTGGTGTGGATAAATCTATAGATCCTGTACAGGACTGAACAAGATTCCATAGATACATTTCTTTTTATTCACGGAAATTGCTGAATGGAAATTTTTGACTGTGCTATTCGTTTCAATGAACTAACTTTTAGCATACTATGTAGTATACATAAGAATCCATAGATCATATACAGGTCAAAACAGGTCAAAACATTTGGGCTTGATTCCTAATTTTCTCAAGATCAAGAATAGGCTAGTGTTGCGTAACCTTTCGTCCGCTAAACACAGGTTTGAATTGCATTGTCTAAATTTATGCATTAGAAAATAATATTCAACCGTTGAAGCTCTCTCCAATCTCACTTTAGTATTGTATTTTGCATTCGCCAATTCAGCACCTAAGTCAGCGTTCTAGCGACTTATGTACTCTCTAGAGGGTTACCGTGTCATCCAACGTCATCCCATCATTTTTAGACAACGGAAGAAATTAAATCATTTATTTGCAGCTAAAGAACAGCCGGTAAAACAATCAAATATTAAACCAGTTCCATTTATAAATATTTCTAGCAGAATTTTAACTGATGAAGAGAACTGTATTTTGCTATTTTTCCTAAATATATCTTTCACCAAAAACTGGATATCAAAGAGGTTATCCCTAGCATTGAATCCGTAGTTCAATCTATCCCCACTACTAATAAGGACGACATTCGTCACACTACGTATGACTTACGTATGACTACGTATCAAGAAATTCCCAGTTCAATCCGCATTGGCACAGGAGCCACAATCAAAGGTTATTTTCGCGCTGAAGCGCGAGTCCAGGATTCCGATTATTAAAACAGATAAATCCAGCAAATTAGCAATTATGGATAAAGCAGTGTATATTAAGAAAATGGAGGAACATATAGAAGGCGGCATGTACAGAATTACAGAAAGACCCAAATGCAGCCATACGTAGAAAAACTCAAGACCTCATATGAGGTGGAAAGTGGCCTAACGTAATGAATTACCTCATAAGGATCACTCACACATGTGTAACCCCACGATTAAGTGGTACGCTTAAAGATCACAAAACTGACTTACCAATGAGACCGATTGTGTCGCGCTGCACGGGTCCTGTATACTTCATAGAAAAAGCTTTTGTACAGCTATTAAAGTCAATTTTACCACATTCAAATCATTCGGTAAACTCAACGGAACATATCATTAATAAAGTTCAAAATATTTCTGTAAACCACAATACCGTACTTGCAAGTCTAGATGCCGTGTCTTTATATCCATCTATCGATATTGTAGAAGTCATTCAAACTACCGTCAACAGGGGCTACTTTGGTCCTTGCGGTGTTACTTTGGTCCATCCCATAAAAAAGATTTTATTCTTTGTATTGAACAAACAATACAAGATAATTTGGAGTTTTTGCCCTTGAAAAATATTTTATACCTACTATAGGTTATTTGAATAGTTGGGGGGAAATTTTATTTTTTTTTAGTTTGAACACTGGGTGTGCTTGTAAACAACTGTTTTCGCGTGTAAATTTTAACTCTCCAAACTTTCTATAGTGAAACAATCTGGATAAGAGCAACAAACAAAGTGTCAAAATATTACCTGTAGTAACCTGTAACACATGTGTGATCATAGATTTTCCTTTAACTTTTCATTTTGACAGAAAATGTTTACGTTTTCATAAAGCTAACGTGAAAACTAGTATTTCGGGGCTACTTTGTGCCACGCCTTTTTTGGTCCGAAAATAGCCCGAATTATTTAGAAATGCCTTTTATACAACCAAATCTATTAAAACATGTTTTAAGTAACATTTTTTTTTCAAATGTTACCTTAGCAAAATGGGACATTAATGTTGTTGTTCCAGTTGCTGTGGATAACATGACGAAAACAGTTCCTCGTTTCTGTTATATTAACAATTGGTTTATTGCACTTAAATGTTAAAAAAAATACCCATTTGTTTATCGAGTTTGCAGTGTTAATTTATTAGAAAATGCTACTGCAAGGGGGTTTCAATAAAAATGTATTCATTTACATATGAAATGTATTCATTTTATATGAAACTAAGTGAATGGACCAAGGAAGTCCTCAGCAGGGGCTACACTGTTAAAAATTTGCAGCATTCTGGCAGGATATTTGACCGTTTTTTACGAAAACGGTTACACAACCGTAATTTTACTACTATTCTGACCTTTTATTGGCCATTTTATGGTTAGAATATAGTTAAATTATGGTTATGAAACCGTTTTTTCAAAAAACGATCGAATGACCTGCCAGAATGCTGCAAAATTTTTAACAGTGTACTTTGTTCCAAAACATTAAAAATAGTTAAAGAAAAAAAATCCTCTTTAAAACCAAACAGTTTACTTCATTGTTTCATGTTTAATGTTTACAACTCCATTTCGACGTTGAAAAATCACATATAATATTTTTTAATAATGGAAATTTGAGTGGAACCTGGAAAAAGTGGCCCAAAGTTGACGGTATCCGGTTGACGGTATTAATAACGAAATTCATAGGCAAGAACATTTGGATAATAGTGAAAAACTCTCTCTAAAATCTGGTTTAAACTTAATCATTCATAGTAACGTTTTTATTTTTAATAAGAAATTCTACGGGCAAGTTAACGGTGCACTCATGGGGTCTCCAATTTCAGGCTTGCTAGCTGAGTTCAAGATGCGACCATTGGAAAAAAAGATTCTTAACAATATCCAACCAAAACATAACGTATGGTTACGTTATGTAGATGACATTTTTATTACTTGGGACTTTGAGCAACAGGCTTTTCTTGATTTTCTCACAAAAATTAACAATATGGATGATAATATTAAGTTTACCCTGGAATTGGAAATTAACGCCTCTTTCCCTTTCCTTGGTGTTTTACTTGTGAAGGATAACGCCCTAAGGCGTAAAGTCTATGAAAAACGAGTGAAAATTGATTGCGTTATACCTTTTAAAGCTTCCGCCCCCCTAAATTACAAATTGTCTGCTTTCCATTCCTTTATTAATAGAGCTTATCTAATCTTTTCAGAGGAGTATATACAGGATGAGCTTGATAATATTATTTGTATTGCAAAGGACCATGGTTTCCCCCTTAGTTATATTCACCGCATAATTCATAAGCATAGCGTTATTCGTCAGACTACCCCCTCCCCCCCCAAACCCATCTTGTTTAGAAGAAGTTTCCCTATATCTCACGGTTTTTGAACGTTCAAAAAGGTCCCTGTTTAAATTTTATATCCATCTCATCGCTCCTCCCTTCCCAACCTTTCCGTTTTACTTTAAGCTAAATTAGATCCCATCTCCCCCTGACCAGTTTTCAGGTGTATATGAGATCCATATCCTTCTAAACGATAACCAGAAAATGTATTATATATGCATGACTAAGCGAAAATTTTCTGAGAGATTAAAAGAGTACAAAAGGGACATTAGATTTAATAAGTTAACTACAGCTCTTGCTAGGCTTTACGCTGAAAATAAAGTTAAAAGCATTGATTTTGATAGCGCTGACATTATTTCTCGTCAATTTAATCCCTTGCTAAAATTAGAGAGTCAATTGATATATTTACACGTCAAAATGAAGTTTGTAACGATAAACTTGTCATTTAACATCCCAATTATTTGATTCAGGTCTTTGAAGCATATACCTGATTCCCTTCCTCCTCGTTTCAGTTTTCCCCCCCATTTTTGTCCGCGCATGGCACCACTTGTGACTTTTCTCCACCTGGTTTTCTCTCTTTTGTCCCTATTTCCGTTTCATATTTTCCTCCTTACCTCATTGAGTTGGAGGTGAGCCTTTGCCAGTGCATCTTTAGTATCCTTTGAAAAAGACCAAGTGTTTTGGTTGAAACTGTCGGAAAGTTTTTAACATCATTTTAATGTTTAAACTTCATGCATTTTAAATGTCATGTACATTTTTAAATGTGTTGTATAGTTCCCATTGTACACTGTTTAGCAATTGTATTTATATTTTTTCATATAGTTATCACACAGTGTAAAGTCCAATCTTAAATACTGATAATAAATATCATTTGCTTTGTCAAACTTTCGTTTTTTATGCAGCCAGATTTGAATTACAGTGGTGCATATGTTAAACAGCTTACATTACAGAAAATATAAAAGGTACCAATTGCAACTGTCCGGAGAAAAGCAATTCCTGAAAAATTCAGTATATTTTCAACAATCATGAACCCCCAGACCCCAAAACCATTCCCGTTCAAATGTTGATATATATGTATATATATTCAGGGTTGCCAGATTTAAAACACTTCTACTATGGGTGTTTCTGGAACTATTTTTTTCCGCTTAATCCGTTTCTCCATGTTTTGAATAGTATGTGCATAAAATTTGAAGCTTTACACTGAGTAGTTCGCTATTTAGGGAGGTCAGAGTAGGGGTGTTTTAATTCTCGCCATCCAAGATATATATTTATATGATCTTTTGTCATAATGTAGCACTCGTATTTATGAACCGATTTCGATGTGACTGAGCATGTGTACAGGATATACAAAGATCTGGACTAAGTTCGTTGGCCAGATTCATCTACCATGTTGTTTCAAAATGGCGGCCACTTAAAAATTTGAAATTCAAGAATACTGGGAGAAAAATAGAAATTAAAAAAAAAATTCCCTTAAGGATTTGGCTTTAATACAAGGGTTTCGGACCGACAATCATCTTTCGTTTACCAATATAGTCACTTGGTTGCGTCCCAACTAATGTAATAAACATACAGTCAGTCACAAAAGTCTACATACACTCATAAAATTACAACAATCTAACACAATACTAATATTTTGGAAAGTAAAACTTTGTTTTGATAAACATTTCAGACATTAACATATTGCACCCTTGCTACAAAAGTGTCACAACTCAAAAATTGGATTTTTTGAGTTATTGCTGCCATTCGGCTTGGTTTTTGCGCCTCTATCAACCATCTAAGGTTTTAGATAGCGCACTGAAAATATACCCACCAGGTATCAGTTGTGTCGTTTTTTTTTTAAGTTTGTCAGATGACTACTGACCCTTCTAGAAAAGTGCCACATCTTCAGTTGTGATCTAACCTTTATACGTGAACGTGAGTTCAAAAGTGGATTATTTTGAGTTGTGACGTGTTTAATGATTCAAATGATGATGTTCTTCCAAATGATTTCGAATTGTGGCAGTCTAGATGATTCATGTTTAAATATTTTCTGCTTCCTATTTTGAATTGTGGCAGTTTCGATGATCAAGTTAGGCACAGTTGTCGGTTGGAACTCTAAATGCGTCTCTTTTGATGTTGCAAACGAGGAAAAGGAACAATACAGGAAAAAATTCGGGGAGCTGTTTTTGTTAAACTCACTTTAGCTACGCAATTTTATTAAGGTCTCAGTTAACTTAAAAGTTGACAGATAATATTAGTGCATATGTTACAAGTTTAAAATATACATTTTATTTAAATTTCCACTACTTCGGCCTGCGATCCCGCTGTCTTCGTCAAGGAATATTTTCATTAATTGCCGTTCCATTCATTCAAATAAACCCCTTCATTTCAAATGGAAGAGTCTATCGGTCTGTTCACGTATGTAAATCAGGCCGCCCGCGCAAGGAGTTTTTGTCATGGAGTAGATCTAATCGAAGAAAGGAATTTAAAAAATGAATTATTTCATACTTTTAAGGTTCACAACAGATAAAACCTATATTTCTTTATCCTTCCAAAATATGACTTTAGTAATACGAATGTAGCTGGAAGTAAAAGTAGCGGTGCTTTGGATTAAACTTGGGAAATTATTCGACGGAAGTAGTGATTCAATAGCTTAAATCCTTGATGGGATAAATAAAATCTCAAAACACTGACGTTCATGTGATATTTTATTCCGACAATTGTTGTGGACAACAGAAAAATAGGTATTTGGTTGCTGCTTATGCATAGGCGGTACAGTGCTTCAGCATCCGAAGCATAACACAAATTTCTAATAAACGGACATTCTCAAAACGAGGGTGATAATGTGCATACCGTCATTGAGAAGCAGATTGCAAAACATCTTAAATTCGCCCCCAATATACGTACCAGAGTAATACGTCACGTTAATAGAGACGGCAAAAAACAAGACCACCTGACCATGTTAATGAGCTCACATGCGAGGATTTTTATGATATGAAGTTGCTGTATGAACAATGGGGTAACAACTTCAACGTGGACATAACTAAAATGCAAGAGAAGTGACAAGAAATCAAGATGCTCCGTGTCGAACGAGATCAGCCTCGAGCATTTTTCTACAAAATATCCTACACAGATGAGATTTTCAAGAAGGTGAATGTGTGCAATATGAAGAATAGGAGAGACCGGGGGAATGCCGCCACCCCACCTAGTTTAAAGACTAAGGGCAGTTTGAGATAGTGAATGTGCCTGCACTATAGCGGCCAACAATATAAACAGTGCCTAAAGTGGGAGTGACTTTGCTGTACGTCGTTCGTCTGTTCTAGTGCAAAATGTAGTTTTCATCTAGTTGCTGATTATTTTGGAGCTTCAAATGAGTAGAGATAAGCACGTTTTATCGTAACATTAGGTATTTAAGATAATATGACCCCTAATCTACATGCATTCGCCGACATTTTGATGCAATGTGTTGAACAAGTTCGGTTCTTCTTTCGGCTTTGCTTGGGGATTTCCGCCATATTGTCTTCTCGGGGTAATGCCGCCGCCATGCAAATCGGGTGAGAAATGGCCTCATTTTAATGTAGTGGAGCCGATTCAGCAGAGTGACTTTTGCAATATGAAGTAAATTGTAAACTTAACCATTATTCTGCTCAATTACATTTCTTTCTAACTATTTTTAGTAGGTTGTGTGTTTCCTAGTATCCATTTGATGCATGTACTAGGTCATTAAAGAGTGGCGGCATTACCCCGGTACAGTGGCGGAATTACCTCAGTGTCCTGGGTAATCCCGCCACTGTGCAGAGGTTTAAAAAAAATATTTTTTTATGTATGCTTACTTTACAGTTATGATTACGGTTAAATTTATACAGATACTAAAGATCATGATTCAGCTTTAGAATTTTTACTATTAAAAAATAAACATTTTTTCGAGGTGAAAAAATTTAAATTCCCTTAAAGTGTCGCCATTCCCCCGGTCTCACCTACACGATCTCAAGAGGATTTGAATTCGGTTGAGCTAGTTCGGGCTTGTTCGTGTAAAATTCAGTTAGCTGACAATACAAAAAAGGATATTCAAGACCTCGTTAATAAAATTATAATATCGAAATTTTAATTCGTTCTTCAAAAATGTTTTAGAATAAAGCAGCTAAATATTTTCATCTGCAACCAGACCAGAAGACTGATTTACGTTTGTTATTTACAAGTTTTTTGACGTGTGCATTAAAATTTAATGCATTTAAATATTATTTAATGATAATATTATATTAAGTACTAAATGCCTAGTTCCTTTGCAAACGTAGCTTCGTTTTGTTGTTTACTTTTGTAGGTACAAATGATAAAGGTTTTTATACATTAAAATGTTATTTAAATGCATATCTACTAAAGGCAGTTTACTAATTAGCTGGGTGCTTATCTTCCACTTACGGAACACTCAAGGACAGATGAAACAAATATGTAAGCTGAATAGGCAGGGCCATCGCGAAGACATTTTAGTTGCCAAGTCAAATTTCAGTATTTGCCAACTAGATTTTATAATTTTGCCAAGTTACCACAATTAGAAAATATAATATACTTCTTATTTGTAAAAAAATTAATATCCCCAATTTAAATTGTAACTTTTGCGAAGTCTATCAGAAATAGAAAGTGTGTTATAGTTTTTATTAAAGTTTTAAACAAATTTGCCAACTAAGTTTGTAAATTTGCCAAGTTTAACACTATTCACGAACGTTTTGTTAGGGGGGGGGGGGGTAAGCTCCCCCCATCCCCCCTTAGCGAGAGTCCTGTCAATAGGTACTTTATACTAAATGTTAGTAATTAATCTTAATGTTTCTGTATTTGAGCTGTTTTGTTTTACTGTGTTTATAACTGAAAAACAGCAAAGGAATGCATTTTCTTGAAGTTATTTAAGTCAAATTAAAATAATATTATTCAGTCATATGTTTCCAGCTTCATTCACTCACCCAAAATGAAGTACTACCTACAGATAACAAAAAATAAATAGATAAATCCATGTTAATGAAACGTCTTAACTCAAAGCCCGATTTTCTCTCAAGTCACCAAAAGTGTCGCATGTCCAGAAAACAAACAACAAAAGTGTCGCAACTCAAAATGGTGACATACGCATTAGTCTATGTTGGGCGGCAAAAGAGGCACAACTCAAAAGAATGGTATTTTTAGTTGAAAATTACAAAAATCTGAAAGAATGGCAATCTATAATATTATTATATGCACAGTTCTTCTGAATGACACCACTAGATAAACTAAAATTTACCTACACAGCCAGAAACAGTTTTTTGCAGTTTCTGAAAAACTGAGTTTTTTGAGTAATGCCACTTTTGTAGCAAGGGTGCGATATGTCCATTAAAGAAAATTAAAAAAACACTCATTAAAATTTAGCGAAATTGTGCAAAAGTCGATGTTACATAGCCACAAATGTCTAAATACAATTAACGTATACTACATTTATGTATAACTAAGGGTTCAAAATTAAAAGTTAATACTTTGTAGAACCTCCTTTGGAATCTATAACTGCTTGAATTCTTTTTGGCATTACCAAAACAAGATTTTTCGTTATATCGGGAGTAATGTCCGACCATGCACGTTGTATTGCGAATCTTCAAGGATTCTTTTCTTACTTGTAATTGTGTGTTGACGAATTCGACGATAAAGTTCATCATAGATGTGCTCAATGGTGTTTACGTCTGGTGACTGTGGTGGCGAATAAAGTTGTTTGGGTACTTTATAAAGGAGCCATTACTTTATGATCTTAGCAGCATGCTTGGCTCATTATTTTGTTGGAAAACCCTGCTATTTCCCTGTTTTGAATTTTGAACGGATGAGTGTAGATTGCTCTGTAGTATTTTAAATATCCGAATGGGTCCATTGTACCGTCAATAAACACTAAATTGCCTGCCCTAGCCGCCGCTATTGAGCCCTAAACCATTCAACTCCCTCCACCGTGTTTAACAGTTGGTGTCAAATTTTCTGGTTTCATTTCTGTGTGTGTGAGTGTCGGGGGGGGGGGGGGCAAATTTTTCCATGCCTATCACAAACAAAAATATTAAACCCACCAGTAAATAACATTGTTTTCCAAATGTGAAAGTCCTTGTCATTATGTTTAGATGCAAAATCTAGCCTTTTTTGTTGGTTTGTAAAATAAATGAGAGGTTTCCTTCTGGGAACTGATTGCAGTAAATATGCAAATTTTACTAGTTGTTATCATTTTTAAGCTTCTACAAAGAATTTGAAATTATTTTTCATGTTAGAATAATATACCAATGCGCTTTTTTGCTTGTAAATTAGAGTAGTTTTAGTAAAAGTTCTATTTTGATGTATGTATGTAGACTTTTGTGACTGACTGTATATTTGCGGGCTCCGAGAAAAAATGTTTGAGTATAGCCGATTTAGACATGGCAAATAATGTTGAACTAATGGTATTTTTCTATCAGAGAAAAATCCAATCTGCCAGAATACGTTAACTTTATCTGATATAACTTATGTTAGCCAAAAAATTGAGATAAGTTTTCTTGTTATAATGAGTTTTTAGAAAAAAATCTATTTCATGTTATTTTATTAAATATGAATTACAGTTCTATTGACTGGAATCTTACAGCATGCTACTAAACTGATACATTTACTATTTTATGATTAAATACAGGATGTATAAATAAAATTGCATTTCCTTTTTTAAGTGAAAGAAAATATCATATATGGAAAACAGTCTTGAAAATTTATCATTTATGTTTAATATATGATTATTTGAAAAAATATGAAAAACAAGTTAATAGTTTTTTTTTAAATGATTTCCTTATTTCCATCATAATGTTTCAAATTAGTTTATGTAAGAGGAATTTAACCGTTAAATACTCATACATTTCTTCTCAAACATATTGAATAATGTTTTTAATTGTCGTTAATCCCTCTTAGACTAAAAGGGAATTACAAAACCTTTTAAGTATTTTCTAATACGTAGGCGTAATTTTCTTAAATGTCTGGGAAACGGCATTTCCTTCTCTGTAAACTAACAGTTTACGTACTCGATCGTGAAAACAGCTTTTAGTATTAATAGGGTGAAAATTATTGGCACCAAACTAGTAACTGACATTTCTGAAAATATACCGGGTGTCCCAAAAATGGCTGATAGATTTTAAAATTCAATAACTTACAAAAGGTGACATATATTAAAAAAATTCTTGCAGGAGGGTTGTGCATGATGTCAGTTTTTTTACTGTGATTCTTGATTTTAGTTCTAATTTCAAAAAATAGATGGCGCTGAAAGCGGTTGGCGCTCAATCCAGGCAGAAACTGACGTCGAACAGCATTGATGAAATGAAATGAGATTAAGGCTATGGAGTCGGTCTCAATCGTCAATAAAATCTTGCTTTAGGCCACGATTCTGAACTCATTCTATCTAATTTCAATGGAATGCGTTGTTGCCATGGAAACAACAAATTCTTCGATAGTGGAATACAGCGTTCAGGACATGAATATAACAAGTATTTAATATTCGAGTTTTCAGGCGATTTTACATTTATGAAGTTTTATTTTCCCGGATTAAATTACTTTTTATGGTCTGATTTAAAGAATATTTCATGCATAGTACTGTTTTCAAACTAGGTGAAGTGATTTAGTATTTTTTGTTGTTGTTAAAAATTTCATAACTTTTGTTACATTCTAAGAAATTTTAGACAGAAAGTTTGTAGATTTTTGTGAATGTTGAAAAATAATCGTGAAAATGGTTAATGGTTGTTGTTCATAATAACTACCCAAAAACAAATATTAGAAGTTGTTTTGTTTAACCCTTTTGAATAGGAGTATTCTATCGTTGCATTAAAATTAAAAAAATAAAATAAATGCTAGTTAATTAAAATTTTGTTTGACAGTTTGATATTAAAATATTGTACGTGCAGCTTCATCTTGATGTTTGATAAAATAAAACTAGTAAATATGTTTTATATACATCCATTTTAAATTGTAACAATGTATTAAAAGAAATCTTGGAATTTTTACACTTTGTCAACTCTTTTTACACACAATGCTAATATGCATATATTTTTTAATAATAAAGATATCAATGATATCTAATGTGATGGGCCCTCCGTGGCCAAGTGGTTAAGGCACCACGCCGCTAATCGCTTGAGAGCGTAGGAGGTCTCCGGGTTCGACTCCCGCTGGCTCTTGCACACTCTTTGTTGCATTTCTCCCGGTTGTATTTCTCTGATGTTGTAAATTTCCTTGTGACTATCTCGTCCTTGTATGTAATGGAAAAAGGAAATAAAAAATATGTGGTATTGTGTATAATAATAAGGATCATTCGAGGCGAAAAGCCATAGTTGCTATAGGCTCCAAAGCAATCTCCACTACGGTGGACTTCAATCTAATGTGATAAACTAAGTTCAAATTAAATTTTACAAGACTCTAAAACTTAGTAGTAATTAAATTACTGAAGGCCATAAACAATATTTTATTTAAATTTTTATCTTGAGATAAAATATGACCGTACACTGTTAAAAATATCGTGAAAAATTACCTCAGTTTTTAAAGGCTATCTATTTTCTGACAAATGAGAACGCTACATAAATACCTACGGAGCATTCTCATTGGTCAGAAAATAGATAGCCTTTAAAAACAGAGGTAACTTTTCACGATATTTTTAACAGTGTACTTCCAATAGCACTGTTTGCTGGAATGGAATTGTAATTTTAAAACATTTTAGATTATATATATATTTAAAAAATGCATGATTTGTAATAATCAGGGCTTCGCATATGCGCTCGCTACTGGTAACCAATATTTTTTACTCGACGACCAAGATTTTTAATTTGGCGGTTTTTGTAGTGTTAACGAAAGAACAAAGACAAGCATTTTCCTTTTCATGCACGGAAAACGACATTCTTTGCTGCTATAGCCAGCTAGCATGTCATGTCATGTTATTAGAATGTGGGGAGAGGTTGGGTCGATCTTACGGGTTGTTTACCAATGTTTTTTTAAGAGTTCGGTTTGCAGTTTTTCAGAGAAATTTGGTAGTAGTGGTCCGGGGGGAGGGGAGATTGAGAGAGAATTTTTAATATTACAATAATCACTTTATTTACTGAAGAATATTTTATAATTATACGTGTTTAGTGTTTGAATTATCATCTATAGTAAATGAAAAAAAAATTCCACTGCACTTCAGAAGGGCATTTTTTGGAGGGGGGGAGGAGTATTTATCCTTAGCGATTTGATTGTTGTATGAAATCAATCCATAGACTGTTGTATCAAAATAAGCCTCCTCCACAGCCGGTTGCTAATTCAAATTAAATAATATTCTACTCCAGAACAGTACAGTGGTTTATTTTAGCAATGCATAGGGTAGATAGGGGGGTAAAGATACGCACTTTTCATAAATTTCAATTTTTTATGAACACATTAGTCTAAACTTATGTAACGACCGATTAAAACGTTACATTTTCTCACCAATTTACAAATGTAGTTCACATTTTCACCGAACGGTGGCACTGCAAAATAGGAAAAATAAAAGCCTGTATAAAAATTTTGCAAGGACTGTTGCAAAAAATTAAACAATCACGTTTTCAATATAACCACCATTTGCAGCAACAACGTGATGCAGTCTGAGACAAAAATAACCAGACACCCGTGCAAACATGTCAATTGGAATTGTCTCACAATCAGTATAGATGTGTTGTGTTAGTTCTGCAATTGTTTGTGGAGTTTGGCGGTATATCAGATCTTTCAGGTACCCCCAAAGAAAAAAGTCACATGGTGTCAAATCCGGAGAATAAGGAGACCATGCCACTTACTGTATGCATGTCGTAAGGCAAGGCAATTACACGATCATTGAAATGCTCGCTGAGGGAATCAAATATTGCAGGCGTTCGATACGGACGAGCACCATCTTGTCTGAACCATGAGGCGTTCGATCATTCCTCCAAACCATTATGAATCGCCAGAAATGCATCCAGATTTTCAAGATATTGTGCAGTTCATCGTTTACTCTCGAAAAAATGGGTCATTTACTCCTTTGGAGGATATCGCGGCCCAGACCATTAGTTTTTGTGAATGCAGGGATGCTGGTACCGCAGCATGAGGATTTTCGGTTCCCCAAATGCGCGAGTTCTGCTTGTTGGTAAAACCATCGAGGTGAAAATATGCCTCGTCAGAGAACCATATATTTCTAATATCGATTTCACCCTCATAGGTGTTCGCGAAATTCCAGTGTGCAAGAATGGCATCTTTACTCAGGGGCTGGAGAATCTGGATCTTGTACGGGAACATCTGAAGACTGTGGCGCATGATACGGTGCGTGGTCAGTCTTCGGAGTCTAGCACGACCTGCAACACGGCGAACGAAAGTCCGGGGCGATTGTACGATGACCTGCTGTACGACTTTAGTATTCGATTATGTAACTGCAACGCAACGCCGGCCAAAATTCGCAATACAGTTATCATTGACGTTCCCCGTTCGTTCGAATTTTTCGAAAAAAGCCTTTATCGTATTGTCTGACGGACCGTTTCAGACATTAAATTTCCTTTCAATACTGTACCTAGTTTTTGACGATATTCCAAAACAAGAAATATCCCCTGTTCCAATGAATAAACCATTTTCAATAACGTATGTCCTTTAAAAAGTACTCTCTAACAGTAGATTAATTTTAACACAAATATTCAAATTGGTAAACAAATCATATTAGATGTAAATTTTCAACTGGGCGAAAAATGTCCGGACCAGGATTCGAACCCGGGATCTCCTGGCTGAAGCCGCCAGTGCTCTGCCATCTGAGCTATCCCGGACGATTCTGGTCGAACTTTTTCACCCAGCTAACCTTGAAGATTACAGCATCTGGTCTGAAACCTGGTTCAGCTCAACAGAATAAATCTCAGGTAATGGAACTCCAGAAATCGCTGGATACGAAATTACACTAGATTAATTTTAACACAAATATTCAAATTGGTAAACAAATCATATTAGATGTAAATTTCCAACTGGGCGAAAAATGTCCGGACCAGGATTCGAACCCGGGATCTCCTGGCTGAAGCCGCCAGTGCTCTGCCATCTGAGCTATCCCGGACGATTCTGGTCGAACTTTTTCACCCAGCTAACCTTGAAGATTACAGCATCTGGTCTGAAACCTGGTTCAGCTCAACAGAATAAATCTCAGGTAATGGAACTCCAGAAATCGCTGGATACGAAATTACACTAGATTAATTTTAACACAAATATTCAAATTGGTAAACAAATCATATTAGATGTAAATTTCCAACTGGGCGAAAAATGTCCGGACCAGGATTCGAACCCGGGATCTCCTGGCTGAAGCCGCCAGTGCTCTGCCATCTGAGCTATCCCGGACGATTCTGGTCGAACTTTTTCACCCAGCTAACCTTGAAGATTACAGCATCTGGTCTGAAACCTGGTTCAGCTCAACAGAATAAATCTCAGGTAATGGAACTCCAGAAATCGCTGGATACGAAATTACACTAGATTAATTTTAACACAAATATTCAAATTGGTAAACAAATCATATTAGATGTAAATTTCCAACTGGGCGAAAAATCGTCCGGGAGAATCGTCCGGGATAGCTCAGATGGCAGAGCACTGGCGGCTTCAGCCAGGAGATCCCGGGTTCGAATCCTGGTCCGGACATTTTTCGCCCAGTTGGAAATTTACATTTAATATGATTTGTTTACCAATTTGAATATTTGTGTTAAAATTAATCTAGTGTAATTTCGTATCCAGCGATTTCTGGAGTTCCATTACCTGAGATTTATTCTGTTGAGCTGAACCAGGTTTCAGACCAGATGCTGTAATCTTCAAGGTTAGCTGGGTGAAAAAGTTCGACCAGAATCGTCCGGGATAGCTCAGATGGCAGAGCACTGGCGGCTTCAGCCAGAAGATCCCGGGTTCGAATCCTGGTCCGGACATTTTTCGCCCAGTTGGAAATTTACATCTAATATGATTTGTTTACCAATTTGAATATTTGTGTTAAAATTAATCTAGTGTAATTTCGTATCCAGCGATTTCTGGAGTTCCATTACCTGAGATTTATTCTGTTGAGCTGAACCAGGTCTCAGACCAGATGCTGTAATCTTCAAGGTTAGCTGGGTGAAAAAGTTCGACCAGAATCGTCCGGGATAGCTCAGATGGCAGAGCACTGGCGGCTTCAGCCAGGAGATCCCGGGTTCGAATCCTGGTCCGGACATTTTTCGCCCAGTTGGAAATTTACATCTAATATGATTTGTTTACCAATTTGAATATTTGTGTTAAAATTAATCTAGTGTAATTTCGTATCCAGCGATTTCTGGAGTTCCATTACCTGAGATTTATTCTGTTGAGCTGAACCAGGTTTCAGACCAGATGCTGTAATCTTCAAGGTTAGCTGGGTGAAAAAGTTCGACCAGAATCGTCCGGGATAGCTCAGATGGCAGAGCACTGGCGGCTTCAGCCAGGAGATCCCGGGTTCGAATCCTGGTCCGGACATTTTTCGCCCAGTTGGAAATTTACATCTAATACTCTCTAACAGATTGCGTAGGAAAATAACGAATGAAGGTGTGACGGATTCGATTTGTGTGCAGCTCTCACATATATGCATTGTCAACATTTCGCGAAATTTTAAATAAATTTGCAAATTGGTTGGATAAAATTACCACAAATATTTATAAATGTAAAATCACCTGCAAAATCGCATACTGCTTGTTATATTCATGCCCGACTCCAAACACTATTATGCTATCAACGAATTTATTATTTCCATGGCAACAACACATCTTATTGAAATCATATCGAATGACTTTAGAATCGGGACCTAAGTGCAAGATTGTAGCAAAATATCTTCACCTAGCTCTAAAATACGATGCATAAAATATTCTTTAAATCAGACCATAAAAATAATTTTATCCGGGAAAACAAAACTTCATAAATGTAAAATCGCCTACAAACTCGAATACTGATGGTTAAATCCATGCCCAGTTCTGAACGCTGTATCCACTATCGAAGAATTTGTTGTTTCCATGACAACAACGCATTCCATTGAAATCATATCGAATGAGTTCAGAATCGGGGTCTAACGCTTCACACAGGCCATCTAGTTACATGCGGTCACTCTTCGGTCTCTCTGTTTTCGCCAGTCGGCGCGTTTTATTTATAATGGCAATATTATTTTCCATGACAAGGATGGAAAGTTGCAGGAAGAAACTGGACGCCAACTGCTTTGACAGTTTTATGACTAATGTTTGGGGAGATAATTGCACAGAAAAATTATCACTTGTTTTGTCAATTCGATATACTCTGGATACAGCGTCTAGATTATATAGTGTGGAAATCGGCTATGCCAGTAATACTTAAAAAAGTGCTAAAATATTGCATCCCTTAAAAATCAAACGATGCCGAAATCCAATGAGTCGATCACAGCGACATCTTCAGGATATTTTCTAAAACTGCAAGACGATTTGCTCTAGACGCTGTAATAATACTATGTTTACTTTGAAATTTGAAAATATATCGCAGATGTCGCTACGATCGGCTGCTGAAATTCAGCATCATTGAATATTTAAGGGATACAACTTTTTAGAGCTGTTTAGATAGCAGATTTCGACACTATATATTCTAGACGTTGTACTTTTGAGGTTGTGTTCCTTCCCAATTCACTTTAAAAGGTTGCAATTCATTTGGCGATGTCAAATAAGCAGAAAATAACTTTATATTTTAGCCAAGTGAAATGATGGTGTTCGTTTTAGGCATAGATTAAGGACCAAGATGGGACATTTACGGCAAAATCTGCAATGGCAACAGTACTAGCGTCACTACCGACAAGGGGGAAGAATTAACAAGCCTCCGAAATTTACCTGTGTTGAAAAAATATGTTTACCCTCTATGCTTTGAATATCTATTCTTTCCTAAAACGAAGCAGGTGCCATACTTACTTTACTTATTTAGCTGCTTTTTTTTACCGTACTTCTATTGGTCACCTTTAGCTTACAAAATGATCTAGAAAATACTGTTATTAACGTAAATATGCAAGTTTATGAGATTAAGTTGTAAGAAATTAAATTCAGGTATTGTGTTAAATTTATTCATATGGAATAAAACTTTATTGAGTGTAATGTCAGTACCTGTATTTATTTTTAACTGTTAGATTTATATAATTCTAAAAATTTGTCGAAATGAATTTTCCCCCCATCTAAAATTTTATTATTATTTCTTATATGTTAATATTATAAATATTATTGAATTGATTGTACGTTATTTACATTAAAAACAATATTTTTATTTTATCTGTAAGAAAATGAAAATGCGTAAATTTTAAAAGATTATTGTAACGATTGTTTAATACGTTAAACTTCATAAATTAATAAAACATCGGCTATAAAAATTTTCCTAACGAATGGGAATATTTATGAAATTTTCTGGGATTTGCAGAGTGCAATACTTCGTATATTTTTATATTACACCATTACTTTATGTAGCGTTAAATCCAATTATATCATATTTACTTCATATATAGCATTCAAGACGAAAGTTTTACCCTGTTTTTCGTTGCACTTATATCGTTCACTCATTTGTCAAAAGAGCAAAAGCATATATATATGTGCATTCACATAGAATAGATATTAGATATATAAAATAGAATACCTATTCTATGTTCATGTATCGGTGAAAGATTCTATTAAAAACGTAAACATGAAACATTAAAAATGAAAGATCACAATAAGGTAGATGCTCAATGATAAAAATTTTACAAGGATGGGGAGTTTCTTCCCCATTGTCACTAAAGGCGCTACGATCGCAATCGCATTACCATTACGCTCTATGAAAATGGCCCATCTTGAATGTTAATCTATGGTTTTAGGTAGATTTCATTACAAAAAGATACCTATTGCAGCCGTTCGGAGGAAAGCGATTCAAAAAAATTTTCGTATATTTTCATCGATTATGACCCCCAGACCCCGAAACCACCCTCCATTCAAATGTTGATATATATTTTTCTTATGTGTTTGACCTTCATACAAAGATTCCGGAGCAGTTTTTTTTTCGTCTATATCTTAAAAAATGGCTGAGTTATACCACTTTGAATTTCTAGCGTGGCTGATATTTTGAAACGTCCTGATATTTGTCAGGCGATAACAAGCGTATTCATGAACCGATATGGATGTACCTTGGTATGTACAACGTACATACCAATGTCTCATCCGACTTCGGTCGCCAGCTTCATCCGCCATCTTGTTTCAAAATGGCGGTCATTTAATTTTTTTTAATTTAAAATTTAAAATGAGGTATCAAAAAATTTGAAAATGAAAAAGATTTTTTTGTTATGTGTTTGACCTTAATACAAAGATTCCGGAACAGTTTTTGTTTCGTCTATATCTAAAAAAATGGCTGAGTTATAGCATTGTGAATTTCTATTGTGGCTGACATTTTGAAACGACCTGATTTTTGTCAGACGATAACAGGCGTATTTATGAACCGATTTGGATTTAACTTGGTGTGTACATAGTACATACCAATGTCTCGACCGAGCTCTTAGACAAGCTTAATTCGCCGTCTTTTTTCAAAAGGGAACATTTAAAAGAAATTTAAGTTTAAAATTTAAAATGAGGTATCAAAAAATTGAAGAATGAAAAAGGTTTTTTTTTTTGACCTTGATACAAAGATTCAGGGGCAGTTTTTATTTCGTCTATATATCTTTAAAAATGTCTGAGTTGTAGCACTTTGAATTTCCAGCATGGCTGACATTTTGAAACGATCTGATATTTGTCAAGCGATAACAGACGTATTTATTAACCTATTTGGATGTAAGAAGGCATGTGGATAGTATATAACAATGTCTCGACCAAGTTCACAGGCCAGCTTCATCCGTCATCTTGTTTCAAAATGGCGGTCATTAAATTAAAAAAAATTATATTTAAAGTGAGGTGCAAAAAAATTAGAAATTGAAAAAGGTTTCTTTCTTAAGTATTTGACTTTGATATAAGGATTCCGGAGCATTTTTTGTTTTGTCTTCATCTTAAAAAATGGCTCAGATATAGCAGTTTGAATTTCTTTATGTGGGTGGCATTTTGAAAAATCTGATTTTTTGCCTGTGACAGCACTCGAATATATCAACCGGCTCCGATGTGAGTGAGCATGTGCACAGAAATTACTAAGGTCTCGACCAAATTCACTGGTTAGCCCCATCCACCATGTTGTCTTAAAAGGGCAGGCACTTCAAGATATCGCCGAATTTGGAAACCAAATATAAGTTACTTTAACCTTCCTACCCTGTTGAAATTTTACTCAACCTTAATAAAAACATTTTACACCAGAATTTTGTTTAAGAACTATTTAATGTAATTATTTATATTAGTTTTCAGTGCCTTTTATTGACCTTATTTTATCAAACCATTTCTGGTTCGAATCAAATGAAATGAATTATAGAAATGGGTCGATTAGACCCATTCAGGGTAGGAAGGTAAAATAAAATCAGCTAGGATAACGCTTACAAATTTCGCGAAATTCTCATTCATAATGATTTAGTATTGATAAAAATTAGTATTGGATCTGCTATAATCGGTTTCCACTAAATTGAGCTTCGTGTGTTTGAATAATATAAGCTAGCTTTTTAAAAATAAGGAATATGAAAACCACCTCTTCCTCCTGGCACTGGCCGGAAGGACTTTTTTGATCTTTCAATGAAAAAAAATGGAGATACACACAAAAAAAAAAAAAAGAGAAAATCATTATAACAATTAGCCAGATTGTTTGATTTTTTCAAACAGTACATTATTTATTTTTCATCGCATTCATTAGTTTCTTATTTGCAAAGCAAGCAGTATAAAAATTTATTTTAATTTTATCAACGATTATTAATATTTCGTAAAATTTACATCATAATTTTATTAGTATATTTTATCATGGATGATATTTAGGAAATTCCTTTCATATGTAATTTTACTGTTTATAATTGCTAAGCGATTAAAATTGACAATTTTTGTTATAGGTTTAATATTTAACTTTGTAGACAATTTTTTTTGCCCCAGAACTTTATTATTTTTAAATATATACTTTAATAAATTTCTTAAGGGGATTCTCAAATTTCCTTGTAAACAATACGAAATTTTCTGAGACAGTTTCCGATTCATTTTTAAACGTAAATGTAAGAAAACTGGCAGTTGAAGCGATTTGAAATCGAATAGCGCTTTCCTTTTATAAAATAAATTACGTGTTTAAGAGACATTATTTTGAAAATCAGACAAAGTACGATAGTTGTATTTTTTGTTTTGCTTGATTTCTTTTATGTTAAAGTAAATCATATTTAATGAATAATGTGCAATTTTGAAGCTCTGAAAAAATTTCCTGTATCCTGTAGAAAATATCAAAGTTCAAGACAATGAATCCCATTTTTCATGAAAATTGAAGTTGCAGTATGTTTGGATTGCTATATGTCTGGAAAGCAACAACATCCCAAAATTCTTTTGTCATAAATTGTTAGTATAACACTACATGCTTAGTAAAATTTACTTGGTTCCATGGGGCATTTTAGGTAGATTTCGTATTAAATACTACCTATTGGGATCGTTCCTATGTTGGAATTTCTGAAACATTTTTGCAGATCTACACCGATCATGACCCCTAGAACCCAAAACCACCCTCAGTAAAAAACTTTATCTATCTATCTATCTATCTATCTATCTATCTATCTATCTGTCTGTCTGTCTGTCTATCTATATATATCACTTTCTTCTGGACACGATAACTTTCGCAATTCTGCACCAATCTCTTCCAAACTGATACATAAAATCAATGGGCATAAAATCTCGGTCACGTTCGTTAATGGGCAAAATCGGACCAAGGGGATGGAGATAGGGAGGGGTTTTGTGACAACCGAAAACCCCAATAACTTCTTAATTTTTGTACATATCAAATCAGTTTAAAGTTTTTATTACTTCTAAAAATAGGGCCAAAATTTTATGTATTACAGATTTTTGATAAAGTTAAAAATGGGCTCAAGGGGCGCAAAAAATAGGGTTTTTGGGAGAAAAAAAAATCATAACTTCGTCAATTCTCAAGATATCAATTCCAAATAATTTTATTATAAATCTCCTTAATATTATCTACAACTTTTATATTCACAAGTTTTTGATAGGACCAATTCGTACCGCAAAAAAAATGAAAAACGAAAACAAAAAGGGGGTTTGAAGAAGTAAAAATTCCATAACTCTGTCAATTCAAAAGATATAAAATCCCCATGAATTTATCATATATCTTCTTAATATTGTCTACAACATCTATATAGACAAGTTTTATTTAGGACCAATTCTTACAGCAAAAACAAATTAAAAATACATAGCGGTTGAAGAAAAAAATCATCTAAGTAAGGGTGTATTCAAATCCGAACTGCTTATTTTCTGACTCATTTTACAATTCATTTTTGCTCTCAAAGGCTTCTAATTGGTACGTTTTCTTACTCAGGAACTATATAATGTACCGTAATGATCGATTTTTCGATAGAGGCAGAATATATTTTAAAAAATGCTGTTAAAGTGGGCATTTTGAACCGATTTTCCCGAAGCGGATTGTGTTGGAAAAATCATTGCATTAAAGATGCACTCAAATCCAAACTGCTTATTTTCTGACACATTTTTAAATTCATTTTTGCTCTCAAACGCATTTAATTGGTAGATTCGCTTATTCAGAAACTATATAATGTACCGCAATGATCGATTTTTTGATAAAGGCAGAATATATTTCAAAAAATTATGTCAAAGTGGGCATTTTGAACGGAATTTCCCGAAGCAATTGTGTTATCACTTTCTTCTGGACACGATAACTTCCGCAATTCTGCACAAATCTTTTCCAAACTGATACATAAAATCAAGGGACATAAAATCTCGGTCAAGTTCGTTAATGGGCAAAAGCGGACAAAGGGGATGGAAATAGGGAGGGGTTTTGTGAAAACCAAAAAAACCCCATAACTTCTTAATTTTTGTACATATCAAATCAGTTTAAAGTTTTTATTACTTCTTTAAATAGCGCCACAAATCATGCATCACAGATTTTTTATAAAATTTAAAATAGGCTCAAGGGGCGCCAAAATAGGGTTTTTGGGAGGAAAAAAATTCCTTACTTCGTCAATTCTCAAGATATCAAATCCAATTAATTTTATTATACATCTCCTTAATATTTTCTACAACTTTTATATTTACAAGTTTGTGATAAGACCAAATCGTACCGCAAAAAAAAAAAAAAAATTAAAAACGAAAACAAAAAAGGGGGGTTGAAGAAGAAAAATTTTCATAACTCCATCAATTCACAAGATATAAAATCTCCATGAATTTATCATATATCTTCTTAATATTGTCTTCAACATTTATATAGACAAGTTTTTGATAGGGCCAATTCTTACAGCAAAAACAAATTAAAAAAAATCCCTGCCGGCCCAGCCTACAGGCAGAGGTAGATTTCGAAGTTAAGTATATTAATTTCACCAACAAAAACTAAATCATTATTATATATAAATCCACTTTAACAGTTTTGTCTGACTGCTTTTGACGAGTTTTTATTTCCTTTTTATATAATATCTGATTTTATCAGAATCATGTTAAGGCGGTATTAAAAAAAAATAGTTTTCCATGCTCAACAACTCGAAATTTTCTGGCACATTTTCAGATTCATTTTTAATTTAAAAAAATATATATATATGAAACATGCTGACGTGATTTTTTAAAAGATTTATAAGCGACCTGTGTTTTTATTTTTCTTTTAATTAATTAAAACTTGATTAATAAACTATTATTTTCTCAATAGGGCAATATTTTTCGTTTCTAACACAATCTCTTCGGGAAATTCTGTTCAAAATGCCCACTTTGACATCATTTTTTGAAATATATTCTGCCTCTATCAAAAAATTGATCATTACTGTACATTATATAGTTTCTGAATAAGAGAATGTAGCAATTAGATGCGTTTGAGAACAAAAAGGAATTTAAAAATGAGAAAGAAAGTAGACAGTTTGGATTTGAATGCACCCTTAATAAGATTTTTTTTCTTCAACCGCTATGTATTTTTAATTTGTCTTTGCTGTAATAATTGGCCCTATCAAAAACTTGCCTATATAAATGTTAAATACAATATTAAGAAGATATATGATAAATTCATGGAGATTTTATATCTTGTGAATTGACGGAGTTATGAAAATTTTTCTTCTTCAAACCCCCTTTTTTGTTTTCTTTTTTAATTTTTTTTTCGGTACGAATTGGTCCTATCAAAAACTTGTGAATATAAAAGTTGTAGATAATATTAAAGAGATGTATAATAAAATTAATTGGATTTGATATCTTAAGAATTGACGAAGTAAGGAATTTTTTTCTCCCCAAAACCCTATTTTTTGCGCCCCTTGAGCCTATTTTAAATTATATCAAAAATCTCTGATGCAGGAATTTTTGGCGCTATTTTTAGAAGTAATAAAAACTTTAAACTGATTTGATATGTACAAAAATTAAGAAGTTATGGGGTTTTTTCGGTTTTCACAAAACCCCTCCCTATTTCCATCCCCTTTGTCCGCTTTTGCCCATTAACGAACTTGACCGAGATTTCATGTCCCTTGATTTTATGTATCAATTTGGAAGAGATTTGTGCAGAATTGCGGAAGTTATCGTGTCCAGAAGAAAGTGATAACACAATTGCTTCGGGAAATTCCGTTCAAAATGCCCACTTTGAGATCATTTTTTGAAATATATTCTGCCTCTATCAAAAAATCGATCATTGCGGTACATTATATAGTTTCTGAATAAGCGAATCTACCAATTAAATGCGTTTGAGAGCAAAAATGAATTTAAAAATGAATCAGAAAATAAGCAGTTTGGATTTGAGTGCATCCTTAAATGCAATGATTTTTCCAACACAATCCGCTTCGGGAAATTCGGTTCAAAATGCCCACTTTAACAGCATTTTTTAAAATATATTCTGCCTCTATCAAAACATCGACCATTACGGTACATTATATAGTTTCTGAGTAAGAAAACGTACGAATTGGAAGCCTTTGAGAGCAAAAATGATTTGTAAAATGAGTCATAAAATAAGCAGTTTGGATTTGAATACACCCTTACTTAGATGATTTTTTTCTTCAACCGCTATGTATTTTGAATTTGTTTTTGCTGTAAGAATTGGTCCTATCCAAAACTTGTCTATATAGATGTTGTAGACAATATTAAGAAGATATATGATAAATTCATGGGATTTTATAACTTTTGAATTGACGGAGTTATGGATTTTCTACTTCTTCAAACCCTCTTTTTGTTTTCGTTTTTAATTTTTTTTTTGCGGTACAAATTGGTCCTATCAAAAACTTGTGAATATAAAAGTTGTAGATAATGTTAAGGAGATTTATAATAAAATTAATTGGAATTGATATCTTGAGAATTGACGAAGTTATGAATTTTTTTCTCCCGAAAACCCTATTTTTGCGCCCCTTCCCTCATAGCATGCATGGTCACGGTGATGTCGTTGTGACGACACTGTAAGTCACTGTGGTCACGTCACATCTGTGACCGAAATGCCACCACTCAGTGATGTCACATTGTGACTGAGATGTGAACTTCTTAGAAAACTTAAAAAAATTACGAAAATTCATTAAAACATGTTATTTACTGTAAAATTATATTTTTCTGGCAATTAAAAAAAAATTGTGACGTCACTGTTATGTGACTGCTATGTAACGTACGTCACGTCACTTATGTGACAAAAAAAACCAGCATATTGTAAGTCACAGTGTGACAAAAATATGAACTTCAAAAATCTTTGAAAATGAAGAGAAATATTTTAAACAGTCACGAGTTACAGCGGCATAAGGAATGAAAATATATTAGTGGATAGCAAATGGTACATTCTGTCACTAAAGAGGAGGGGGGGGGGGGCATATTAAATAAAGTGCACGATACAAGCATTAATAAACTAAATTTTCAGGCTATATTTTATCAATTTGACATCTAAGATAGTGAATGTATACTTTTTCATGATTTCAATTTTATCTGGAATTTGGATAATATATTTAGAATTAGGAATATTAAATTTATACACTTTACATATTTAGTTTGCTGGGAGGAAATTTCTTTCTTTCTTTTTTTACCTACCAGGATTATTCGAAACACTTCTGTGGTTTCAAACTAAAAATTTTCTATTACAGTTAAATCTGCACCTTTTAATGAGCACGTAGAAAGAGCCTTCAGAGTTTAGTCATCTATGCATTTCTTGCTTTAGAGTATTTTTATAATTTGTATTCACGTCATAAATTCTACTTCTTTCAGACTTTTTAAATAAAATTAGCCTTTTCCGAAAATAAAAGAAATATACAAAATTTGTGCAAAACAATTTTTACTCAAAAAAAAGGGGGGGGGGGTCGTTATTACCATTAAATTTATTTTTACACCTTTTAAATATTTAAACAATGTTTTATCTAATAAACTCTAATTATGAATATTATTATTATTATTATTTAGAAAAGAGAAACTTTACAATACATTTTAACTTGAATTATTTGGTACGGATAAAAAGAAAAGGTTAAATACATTGGACATTTCTTCAAATACAAAATTTTAATTAACGATACTTTCAGAAAATTACTGCGCATTGGAGTTCCATATTTCTTGTATACAAAAACAAATAGTCTGTAACAGAACATCTGCTTGAAAATCGTCTGCCCACAGAAAAATAAATATGAGAAAACGAGGGAAATAGTTCACTGTTTTTAGAACAACACCACGTCTACAACACTTTAAGATAAGAAAATGACCATTTTAGGATACACGGATATTAATGCAATGTATATGTAAGTCTTATTTAATTTAAATATTTTATTTCTGATTGTATATTATGAGTTAAATAGTTTTATGTTATATTTGTAAGAGACTGATCTTTAACTGTCAGAAGCGATATTTTCCATTTCGATATCTGTAAAGAAAAATATTTTAATCTGCCATCGCTTGAAAAAAAAAAACTGCGCAGAGACTGATTCATGCCTACATTCATACTGGAATTAATATAAACATTAATTTACTCTTACTTGAGATTGAAAATGTATGGAACGACAATGATTTGGAATTATTTTATCGGCTTCTTACTATTTTTTGATTACTAACACTTATAGTTATTATTATTTTGGGGTTAAATATGATGTTCGATTAGCATGAGATTACGAAACTGTTTCAGATTAGAAATTTACATTATACTGGGAAAACGTATTTTTACATATTACAGTAGTGCAACATTTGAAAGAATTTTCTTTTAGTGCTAATAATATTTTAAATTATCTTTTAAAATCCTAAATCTTCAAACCAATGTTTTCAGATTTAACATTAGCCAAAATTATAAAATAATAGGAATTCCTTATACCATATGGAAATATTTTTGAGATATTGTTAAATCTAATAATGCATTTAATTTATCTATTGTAGTTTACTGTTGTTTAACAGTACAATTATAAATACTAATTATTATTTTTAGTGTTTTTCAAATTCTGATATTTATTTTTTTTAATTGTATGTAAGCATTTTTTTCTGTTTGTGATTTTAATCAAACATTTAATTATAGACATATTGAATCGGTTATTAAATTTTCTTCTATTGTAAATTAATTTTCTACGTTTATGATACGCGTAATTATTGGCACTAAAAAGTAAAATATGATATTTAAGCATTGAAATAAAATGTTTTTCATGCCTGATAGGAAGTTATAGATTAAACTGCTTTAGTATATATTTTTTAAAAGTTCTTATAATACACGATACATAATATAGGACACAAGTTGAAAAGTGCTAATGACTTCGATTTGACTTCGGTTTCCGTCTAGCAGTCTGTCCGCACTCGAACTCTCGAAAATATACTCGGATTGCCCTGAAATTTTTGGATGGTATTGACGTTTACCATAGCACGGTACCTATTTGTAATGGAGTTTGTAGCATGCTTTGTTCATTTACAGGGACAGCCAAAAGTTTTCCGTTACATTACGGCCTATGGGAAAAAATTGTTTCAAATGATTTTTAATGATTTTACGCACGCTTTCAAATAGACTAAAATTTATATGGTTTTATGAAGTGCACTAAAATATGCATTCTGTTGACTATGCGATGCAAAGAATAGTTATTGTTCATTTACAGGGCTAAAAAAGGAATTCAAATACATAATGATATAGGGGTGGAGGGAATTGTTTGCGGCATACTTTAATTATGTTATATCAATTTCATTATATATGAAATAGATTATGTCGCAGAAGTTTACATACTATAAATTATTTCATGTATAATACGAATACTACGTATATAGCATTTACAGGGACACACAAAATATTTCAGATACTATATTGTATCCGAAGTACTGTTCATTAGCGATGATTGCTGGAAATGTATTTTTAATTATGATATGCGCTTTTATGATTCACTATATTTATGCATAGTACATGGTGTATATAAATGCTATAATTCCTATACAAGGCTACACAAAAGTATTCGTAAGGATTACTGGGTATGGGCGCAAATTGCTTAAAGGTGGTTTTTAAATGAGTTATGCTTTTTTTCGCTGAACTGCATTTAATTTACCAAGAAATGTTTGTAGAATATAGATAAAATGATATACAGGGTCACGTAAAGAATTAGATACATGGCCGTCTATATATTATAATTTCTGGAAATGTGATTTCAGCAGTTTTAAGAGTGTCTTAGTTTGAATTAAATTTTAACTAAATAGTGGCGTGTGATAAAGATTCTAGGTAAACTACAGGGTTGTACAAAAGTATTCAAGTATGTTTCCATACATTAGTATAAATTGCTGAAAAAGAATTTCAACCTGTTAGGCGTTTTCTTGCTAAACTAAATTTTCCCATTATATAGTATATATACACTTAAAAAAAATGGATACTCAAAATTGAGTAAAAAGTACTCAATTTTAAATGCATCACATACTCAAAATAGCTCCGATCCAAATGTACTCAAAGTCGAGAAACACATGTACTCATTTTTTATTCCATGGTTGTGATCAAATATGAATCGTTATGTACTGCCCCCCCCCCAAAAAAAAAAAACAACCTAAAATTTAAAGTAAAAATGTACTGACGTTTATTTCCCGTTCAAAGTTCTTAATAAATAATCAATTAAACATTTCTTGTTAAGAAAAATAGCAAAATTCTTAACAAGATACTCAAATCGAATATTTTTATGACAAGAGCATTATTTCCAAGAATTTTTAAATTATTTTTTAAATGCTGTGCATAATTTAATATTTACATTAATAAACATCATTGATGCCGCCATAAATGAAATGAACCATTACAGGGTACAAAACTATTTGTTTGTTTGGGTGATGGGCAGGTGATGTTTCAAAATAGAGAAAGCATAGGTTCATTTTTGATCCAAAAATATTCAATTCGATATGAGTACGTCGGTTTACTCATTTTTGAGTACTTCATTTTTTTCAGTGTATCAACCTACAGGTCAAATACAGGGCTGTTCAAAAAAATTGGAAAACATATTTGGCTATGGACGGTGTCTGCTGAAATCAGTTTTTCAAATGTTTTATGCGTTTTCTAAAATGTTTACTTAGTTATCTTATTTACGTCATTTCCCTAAATTACGATGTCTTATTAAAGCATTCAGAAAGTGTTGGAAAGTATTTTATAATCTATGCTTAACGCATGGTTTTTCTTACTCGTTTTTTTTCTATTTCCCAGATCAGTCTTTTCCTATAAAGCATTCAAAATCTATTTAGCTCATATTCACAAAATACAATATACACGGGAATAAAAAATTTAAATAAATATCGCTTATCATGCCGCTCTATAAATAATAGTTGTATTAATATCCGTTAGTCTCCATGTTCGTATTTAATAAAGCAATGACAAATCACAACAAATTAAAAAACTTTCACATTCTAAATATCAAGCTTGAACTCAATATCAAGCATAGAACTTAATAAAAAAATGTCAGTTGATAAGCATTGTTTTTTAAGTGGAAAATTTTAAAATGTTTTAGAAGAATAGAACTCCAAAATAGTGATATTTTGCTAAAAAGTACGGTAAAAAGATAAGATTTTATATTTACAGCAAAAGTTTATTTTAAAATTCCTCGCTGTATTAATTCTTAGAAATTTTTCCAGAGAGAATCATTCGCCTTATATACAATATTTCAAATGAAAATCAAATATCAATTTAAATGCTTAAAAGGCGCAAAGGCCAACATAGTGAAAAAGATTCCATGCCGGGACTCGAACCCAGGCCATCAGTATAGCACACTGACATTCTACCGACTAAACCACATGGAACGACGCCCAGCCTGTAAAATTTCTCACTGTTACATGTTGGAAAGGCTACAAACGCATCACAAGATGGAATATTTATCGTGAGCTACCGACATGGGGTAAACACGAAACTTAATTAAATCCAGCATCGATTGAAACTATATTAATAATTGGAAATTTTTTCAGGGAGAAACATTCGCCTTGCACACAACATTTCAAATTAAAATTGCCTTTTAAGCAATTAATTTGAAATTTGATTTTCATTTGAAATATTGTATGCAAGGCAAATGGTTCTCTCTGGAAAAATTTCCAAGTATTAATATAATTTCAATCGATGCTGGATTTAATTAAGTTTCGTGTTTGCATCATGTTGTGGGCTCACGCTAAATATTCGATCTTGCGCTACGTTTGTAGCTTTGCCAACATGTAATAGTGAGAAATTTTCCAGCCTGGGTATCGTTCCATGTGATTTAGTCGGTAGAATGTCAGTGTGCTGTACTGATGGCCCGGGTTCGAGTCCCAGCATGGAATCTTTTTCATTATTTGCGTCTTTTAAGCAATTAATTTGAAATTTGATTTTCATTTGAAATCAGTGCTTATGACAAGTTCGTCACAAATGACACATATTTCACAAATTGGTCACAGTGTGACTTCAAAGCATTGTCGCTTTCGTCACAGGTTCGTCACAAAGTTAATGCCAAAATAGTCACAAAGGACACACTTTTCACAAATATGTCACACCGTGACTTCACAGAGTGGTCACAATGTGACGTCAGAAACGTCCTCTAAAACGGCCATAACGACCTCGCATTCTAGTCACTATGACGTCACGTGACGTCACATCGACGGTCACAAAATCACAGAGTGACTTCACAACGACGTCGCCGTGACGTCACCATGCCTTACGGGTTGAGTCCATTTTTAACTTTATCAAAATTCTGTGATACATAAAATTTTGGCCCTATTTTTAGAAGTAATAAAAACTTTAAACTGATTTGATATGTACACAAATTAAGAAGTTATGGGGGGTTTTCGGTTTTCACAAAACCCCTCCCTATTTCCATCCCCTTGGTCCGATTTTGCCCATTGACGAACTTGACCGAGATTTTATGACCATTGATTTTATGTATCAGTTTGGCAGAGATTGGTGCAGAATTACGAAAGTTATCGTGTCCAGAAGAAAGTGATATATATAGATAGACAGATAGATAGATAGATAGATAAAGTTTTTTACTGAGGGTGGTTTTGGGTTCTAGGGGTCATGATCGGTATAGATCTGCAAAAATTTTTCGGAAATTCCAACATAGGAACGATCCCAATAGGTAGTATTTCATTCGAAATCTACCTAATACATAGCGGCTGAAGAAAGAAATCATCTTATTAAGGGTGCATTCAAATCCAAACTGCTTATTTTCTTACTCATTTTTAAATTCATTTTTGTTCTCAAACGCATCCAATTGCTAGATTCTCTTATTGAGAAACTATATAATGTACAGTAATGATCGATTTTTTTTTTATAGAGGCAGAATATATTTCAAAAAATGATGTCAAAGTGGGCATTTTGAACAGAATTTCCAGAAGCGATTGTGTTAGAAACGAAAAATATTGCCCTACTGAGACAATAATTGTTTATTAATCAAGTTTTAATTAATTGAAAGAAAAAGAAAAACACAGGTCGCTTATAAATCTTTTCAAAAATCACGTCAGCATGTTTCATATTTTTTTTATTAAAAATGAATCTGAAAATGTGCCAAAAAATTTCGAGTTGTTAAGCATGGAAAAATATTTTTTTTAATATCGCCTTAACATGATTCTGATTAAACCAGCTATTTTTTAAAAAGGAAATAAAAACTCGTCAAAAGCAGACAGATAAAACTGTTAAAGTGGATTTATATCTAATAATGATTTAGTTTTTGTTGGTGAAATTAGTATACTTAACTTCGAACTCTACCTCTGCCTGTAGGCCGGGCCAGCAGGGATTTTTTAATTTTCATTGTTATGTTGCTACAAAATGCAATCAAAATGACGTTTTTGTCCGTTTTCTGAACTTATCTTGGTTAAGCAATAGTACTCCAAAAATTTTCTTATAGAATATGAAAGTTTACTATTAAAACAAGCTAAGTAATATAGAACTTTACTGGGATATCGATGCATTTAGCAGATATAATCTGTTAAATATTCAAAAGTTTCAAAATCTGCAACTTTTGAATTAGTCCTATCTCAAAACAGCATCACAGTTAAATAAAATAAAATATATCAAGTAGTAGTTGAACATATGTGCAAAAACATGGAAACGAAAAATAAGTGGGAGTCTCATGCTGAAATATATTGTGATAGGTCTAATTCAAAAGTTGCAGATTTTGAAACTTTTGAATATTTAACAGATTATATTTGCTAACAGCATCGATATCCCGGTAAAGCTCTATATTACTTAGATTGTCCTAATAATAAATTTTCATATTCTATAAGAAACATTTTGGGGTACTATTGCTTAACTAAGATAATAAGTGCAGAAAACGGACAAAAACGTCATTTTGATAGCATTTTGTGGCAACATAACAATGAAAATTAACAATGCCCCATGGAACCAAGTAAATTTTACTAAGCATATACTACTAACAGTTTATGACACAGTTTGTACATAACAGATTATACTAACGGTTTATGACAAAAGAATTTTGGGATGTTGTTGCTTTCGAGAGATATAGAAATCCAAACATGCTGGCATTTTAATTTTCATGAAAAAAGGGATTCATGATCTTGAACTTTGACATTTTCTACAGGAAACAGGAAATTTTTTCAGGGCTTCAAAGTGGCACAATATTCATTAAATATGATCTACTTCAACATAAAAAATATCAAGCCAATTAAAAAATCCAACTATCACAAAATATCACTCTTTTGTCTGAATTTCAAAATAATAGCCCTTAAAACGATTCTAGTGACTTGCAGACAAGTTTTTTTTTCTTCCTGTCACATACGGAAATTCGGGTCAACTCGAATAGTATTTTCAGAAAGATCTCCTGTGTTTGCCAAAACATGGAAAACGTCTTTCGATTACATTGTTTCTGAATCACAACACCTGCCCATTTCATGCGTTTCTGAACAAAAATGAATTTAAAAATCTGTCAAGAAATAGTCCCTTCTGATTTGAGAACAGCTGTAATCACTATTTTTAATAAATGATTTTTTAAGTAGTACGTTTTTATGAGAATACATTTTTAAAAACTGGTTTCTCTTTAGAGAAAATTTATGATTAAAATATTATTGTTATGAAATCAGTATATTCAATAATTATAAATTCTTATACTTAAGTGATTTTTTATTTATTTATTTTTGTTGTTGTTTTATATTTTAATTATATTGCGGTAATGAAAATATCATACTTCTAATGTCAAAAGTAAATTCTTTCCTCTCTTTTTTTACTATCATTATTTCTCGCGGCACCCCCCCCCCTCCGCTTACACCTATTGTTTTTTTGTCTTTTAATGAAAAATATACAAACACCAACAAAAACAACATTATAATAATTAGTCAGATTGTTTGACTTTTTCAAAACAGTGAATTATTTTTTATTGTATTGATTAGTTTCTTATTTGCAAAGCAAGAGGTATAAAAATTTATTTTAACTATCAACGATTATTAATATTTCGTAACATTTACATCATAATTTTTGTATTAGATTTTAACATGGATGTAGTTTAGGAACTTCCTTTCATATGGCATTTGCTGTTTATAATTGATAAGAGATTAAAATTGACAATTTTTGCTGGAGGTCTACTATTTAACTTCGTAGAATAGTTTTTTTTTCAGAACTATTTATTATTTTTAAATATATACTCTCATAAATTTTCTCTAATTGGTTCTCAAATTCCCTTGTCAACAATGGGAACTTTTCTGAGACAGTTTCCGATTCCTTTTTAAACGTAAATGTAGAAAACTGGCAGTTGAAGCCATTTGAAATCGAATAGCTTTTTCCTTTTTTAAAATAAATTACGCGTAGAGTTTTAAACGATTCTGGTCAAGTGATGGCAACTTATTTTTTCTTTTCTTCCTGTCACATCCGGAAATTCGGGCCAACTCTGACAGTATTTTTAAGAAAGATCTCCAGTATTTACCAAAAAATGAAAAACGTCTTCCGATTACATTGTTTCATAATCACAACACTTGCACATTTCAAGCGTTTCCGAAGAAATATGTTTTTAAAACCTGTCAAAAAATTGCCTTTTCTGATTTGATAACACCGTTAATCAGTATTTTTAATAAATGATCGTTTAAGTAATACGTTTTTATGAGCATAAAATTTAAAAAACTGGGTTCTTTTAAGAGAAAATTTAGGATTAAAATTTTGTTATGAAATTAGGATATTTCATAATTATAAATTCTTACAAATAAGCATTTGTGCGTGTGTGTGTGTGTGTGTGTGTATGCGTGAGTTCTATATTTTAATTATATTTCTGTAATGAAAGACTGAATAATCCAGAACAGAAAATAATAAAAAATAAAAAGCACCTAAAGTACATTCATTTCATTGGCGATTAAGCGGCAAAACTAGCAAACTGTTATTCCAGTCAGTTGAAGAGTGGGAGCTACTGCTTTCCATATAGAAGATAAAATTTATGGCTTTTCTAGACAATTTTTTGCAGGATGGAGTATACGCAGTTTAAGAGCAAGATTGTATTGGTGAAGGAGACCCATCCCATAGCCTTAATCTCCTTCCTTCGCATCAATATTGAGTGACGTCAGTTTCGGCCTCGACTGAGCGCCAATCGCTGTAAGCGCCATCTATTATTTGAAATTAGAATCAAAATCAAGAATCGCAGTAAAAAAAATCTTGTCATCATACATAACCCTCCTGCAAGAATTTTTTTAATATCTGTCACCGTTTGCAAATTTTTGAATTTAAAATCCATCTGTCTTTTCGGGACACTCAGTATAACCCAAATAAGCATTTTCTTGTAAAATTCAGCAAAGTAATATCATCTATTGGTAACATATTTGTCTTTACTATCAATTTTTGGTTTTTCGAAATATGGATGTGTCAGTTACTGGAGTTACTGACCATATTTATGAAAAGATTTTATTTTTAGTAATAAAAAGTATAATTTTTCAAAATTTTGTCAACAAAAACATTTTAATGTATCTCTAATATACTTTAAAAAATAAGGATAAGCCTAAAATAGATTTAAAAATTAGTAATAGCGATTTGAACAAGAAATAATCCTTAAGGTGTTAGTTACTTGGGGTTTCTCTCTAGGTTTTTGTTCACAATTGATTGAGTCATTTCCATATAAAGTTCTACATAAATCATTGAACAAGTAATTTTTAAAAACTTAAATTTTCGTATACAATATAAAAGAACAAACAAGACCCAGAACTCTTGATAAATTAAGTTGTGTTTGTTTTCCAGTTCAGTCCTGACACAATATGAACTTATTTAATGATATTTTCTTTTTTAGTTGTTTAAGAAAATATGCCTAAAAAAGAATACTATCATTTTGAAAAGAAATTTCTCTATTCGTAGCAGATTTGTGATGAACTCACTCCGATCATAAAAATAAACCTCTGGTCTTTCCTTTTCTATATTTATTTTCCAATAGCAGTACATGGGGCATTCTCACAATCTTTTGTCTTTCAGGAATAAAAATATGGTGAAATTAAATTTGTTAAAATAACATTTTAATCTGATAGACGAATGCTTTAATTATTCAAAATAAAGAAAAAGTGGCCAGCAGCGAAAAATATTTTATTTAATTGAGGTTTAAGTTAAACTTACGAGTTTAATTTTCCTTACCCTTTTACTACTAAAACTTTTTATTTTCTTCTAAATTTTTACTTAGATTGAATTTTCAAAGTACCTACAGGACATTCAAATAAGAAATAATAACAATGTAATATTTTTAGTACAAAATTTAGGTATAACATTGTGTTAAAGGGGTGTTTAAAAAGGGACGGTGAGGTTAAAAAGGGGGACGGCCAGCGGAAAAAACGGACAGTAAGGTAACAAAGGGCATGGTATAGGAAAAAAGGGACGGTAAGCGGTAAAAAAAAGATGGTAAGGATGGGACGGTAAGGAAAATTACCACCTATTTTTAGGAAAATCATGTTAAGACTCAGTGATAGCCACAATGTTCATTGATTTTTCAAAATATTTATTTATATTGGATTAAATTAAAAAAATAATTTACCTCGAAAAGTGCAGGAATAAACCTTGGGGACGGTTACCAATAAAGCCACGATGCTTGAAATTGATATTTAAATGCTGATTTAAATTCTGAAGTAAATTTCCTGTGAAAGAATTTTAGACATTCTTTCTCTAGCATACTTCTGCATGAGAAAAAACTTGAAAAAATTCTGTGGCTGCATATGATGTGATTTTCTCTATAAATGTAGAAGAGGGACGGTAAGGAATCTAAAACCCAGGGACAGAGTTAAAAAATAATAATAACAACCATTAAAATGTGTGCAGGTTAATTTTTTGCTACATATTTATATAAAACAATAGTCCCAGTTTCGGAAAAAAAAATACATCGAATTACTTTTATTGAAGCAATTTTATACAGACAGCTCAAAACTTAAAAATCAGCATCAGGGACACGGGACGATATAGGAGTTTCCTGGATATTTGGACATCCAACATCGAACAAAACTTATTTATTTCGTTAATATTGTTATGCAGTCATGCAATGGGATGTTCCCCAGTATATTAAATTAAAAGAAAAACACAAGAATATGTACTAAAATAAAAATTATTATTCAGGGACTGTAAACGCAATCAAAAGATTGTAAGAATGCCCCATTTCTATTATTGTTATTATTATTATTATGTTGAAAAAAAGCATTGTTGCCAAAGATGATAAAACATTCTAATTGTTACTGGTTTCTCAATTTAAAGATTTATTTTTTAAGTTTGTTAGATATTTTTTATGCAATCTATGTTAAGCTATAAAGTTCTCTTAGTCGCCACGGTCGTCCAAAGTATTAAACCTCTCCCCCCCGTCTTAATCGTCTGGTGGATGTCTGGAACATATTTAATTTAGATTTTTAACTTTGCGGAAAAATTTAAAAACTGAATTCATACAGCTTAAAACATCGACAAGTAAGTTCCGGCGGGCCCAGGCGTTTAATGCGTTGGGCGATTCTGATCATTATAGCTGATTGTAGCCACGAGAAATGAATTAAAAATTTTAACAAAATGTGTGATTTCATTTAAGATGTTTAGTCAGTCAAAAAGCAAAAAAGATGAACTTCTCTCACATTTTTAACACCAAATTGTCGCCGATAGTAACAAAATAATCTTTCGATTGGTAATTCATTCGTCTTTCAAATGCTATTTAAAAAAATTAAGTTTAGTAGATGACATCCATATTTAAATAGTAACAAATTTTGAAAGTTTCAATTAGAACATCAAATTTTGCCAACAGAATACGAATATACTCAAAGATACTCAAGATATAGATACTCAAAATAGCCTAGATATAAGTTTTCACGAAATTTCTGTGATTAATTCCAGAGGTATTCAATATTAAATCCTAGCTAATTTGAGTGATCGTCTCTGAAGTGAAAATCGTTACTTAAAGATTCATATTAATTTTTATTTCAGACAATTTTCATAAATACATGGGTATAATACTTAATAAAAAATACTTATTTTATAGATACTTTGTAAATACAATGTGTAATTTTGTATTAGAAAAAATAAATAGTTTAGGTATCCTAATAAATGTTTAATACCATTTTCGTATTTATTAAAAGTTTTCATGAAATTATTCTTTTTTTAAAACTTATATGGTCCCTCTAAACTGTTATACTAATGGATTTTTAATTATAACTCAAAAATGTCTTATGGTATCGATCTTTAATTTTGCGCACCGTCATCTGGGTTAACTTTGGCCCAAATTTCTCTGTTTAATGGCATGTTCAGCATCTCCATTCTCTTATTTTATTCAAAAAATGAATATCATGCTAACTTTTTGTTTGCTAAGAACATATGGAACCACATTATCATAAATTTGTCGACATTGCATTGTTTTACCAAAAATTGTTTTTGAAAGCTTCGGGCCAATGTTACCTTGAATTGCGGTAACATTGGCCCATGTGTTAAAACGAATGTTATAGGCCCTACAACATGAGGTGGTCCAATGTTACTCTATTGAAAAGGACGCGGGAGAGAGGGTAAGAAGTGTAAATATGTAAAAAGACAATAAATTAGCATATATTTTAATAAAAAAAATATTACAAAACTCATAAATATTGCTTAACGTGGATTGTCTGGGTCCGGGACTGAATACTGGTTTCTCTTAGAGAGAAGTTTAGGTGGTCTAAATTTTGCAACAATATCGTTCCATACATACACCGTCGAGTCCGGTCGCTGTGGCCAACGCCAACATTTTAACTTCTTTTCCATGCAGTCAACAACACAACCTCCTTTGATTTCAAAGTAATCCTTCCGGGATAGATATTGCCATTAAACAGCACAAGTACAAAATTTCCAACGTTACAGTCATCTTTGTCAATAGCTTTTTTGTTTGGTTCAGTTGCAACCAATAAACTGGATGAATTTTCAGCAAAATTATTGTTTGCATAAGCACAAATGTCTATTTTCTTAAGTATACCAAAAATAAACAAAAATATTACCTCAAAATCATCAATTTTTAAATTCAACAAAATAACAAAAAAAGCTTGGTAACCATAGGTACTTTTTATAACTTCCCAAACTTCACCGTGCCCTTTTTTATTGCGATACTTCTGGGTTTTGTGTTTATCACGACTTCTAACTACTGAGTACTGACATTTTGCCATTATTTATAATTAGTATAAATTGTTTTTAAAATCTTGTGTATGAAAACTGTCAAGGAATTATTGCTCCGGTGCCCCATCAACACTGCAGTGTGGCGTACTATAACAGTGAAATAAAATAAAACAATAAAATTGCATATAGTCGTGTTATTTAGAGGGTACTACATAATTAAAATCAGTTATTGTTTGCATAAGCACAAATGTCTATTTTCTTAAGTATACCAAAAATAAACAAAAATATTACCTCAAAATCAATAATTTTTAAATTCAACAAAATAACAAAAAAAGCTTGGTAACCATAGGTACTTTTTATAACTTCCCAAACTTCACCGTGCCCTTTTTTATTGCGATACTTCTGCGTTTTGTGTTTATCACGACTTCTAACTACTGAGTACTGACATTTTGCCATTATTTATAATTAGTATAAATTGTTTTTAAAATCTTGTGTATGAAAACTGTCAAGGAATTATTGCTCCGGTGCCCCATCAACACTGCAGCGTGGCGTACTATAACAGTGAAATAAAATAAAACAATAAAATTGCATATAGTCGTGTTATTTAGAGGGTACTACATAATTAAAATCAGTTGAAAGAAGGAAAATTACTTCGGTAGATCCTAAGAGAGAACTAAAATGTTAAGATATGTCATACTTTTCTTCAAATTGTGTTACATTTTTCTCACGTTTTGCATACTACTCCATAAGACGAAAAAGTACCCCGATCATGAAAAAAGAAGCAGACACTTCGATTATGGAAAGGGGACGAAGAACGATAACAAAGAGATTATTAATTGAAGCTCTCCTTTATCTGCAGATTTTAATTATGCATCAGGGGGGACAAAATGCATCTTTTAAAACAAAAGTAAAATGTATTAGCAGTTCTAGAACGTAAATAAAATCTGACAATAAAGTAGAATTTTTTCTCTCTTTTGAGCTTTCCCTTATATTTTGTAATCACTAGCATAGAACAGCTTGTAATGCTTAAAACTAACTTCATTGGAACTTAGTCGAGATATTCATAAATAAAGACAAATCATTCACGAAGTGTATTGATTTTAAATTAAAATTAAAATCAAAGCATATAATCAACAACCGTGAACAAGGCAGACCTTATCTGCGATATAAACTTAGAATTGTTGGGTTTTTTTTTTATTAATTATCAAAATAGATGGTTAGTGTTTTATTTTTTCGTTCTCATTAATTTAATAAGTACCTCTTAACGAGCATCTTTCTTTCTTACGTTTCAACAACATCTTTATAATTAATTAAATGAAAAGCGTTCGAAAAACAATCGAAGCGGAAGAGACAAAAATAAGGAAATATGTTGCACAACAATTTTAAATTCGAGAATTCACATATTTAAATTAAATTAATTAATCTTCTTCGCATTTAAAAAAATATATATAGCTTTTTTTTTTTTCCTCCCTACTTTTTCAAATCCGCCTCTCTTTCAGATTATATATATATATATATTTAGATAGATATGTCATAAAATTCCTAAAGTGCTGTTTTAAATTAATTATAGTGGGTTTTGAGCTATTTATATATTAAAATCCTTCTATTCTGTCTTAAGAACCTTTGCCTAAAATTTTTAATTGGCATATTTTCTCTTAAGTCTTCGTGTCTCAGTTTTTTTTTCAATTCAAAAAAGGCTTTGCATCACTAAATCTTTAGAGTTTTTTTTTTAATCAAAAGCATAATAACAATCCTTCAGCATTAACAAAAATAAAGCTTGCTCTCTGCATACACTGGCAAAGTATGACATTTATTTCAGACCCTCCCAAACGGAAATCCTACTTCCATATTTATTAAATTATTATTATATGTAATAAGAATTGTTAATAATATATGTGATATTAATTAATATTATAATATATGTATTTATAAATAATAATAATAATGTCAACATATTCCTAAGTATCTGCTTTTTTTTCTGTATAAAAAATCACTTGCACTATCAATATTTTCACCGGTTTCTTATATATAACCACAATTAAATGTCAGGGCGTGATTTGTCTCTCCTACTTGTTTATTGTAGTTACTTTCTTGTTTATTGTTCCTACAATTTTCAATTTGGGGGGTGTAGATGCATTTTTTATCTTCTCCGACATTATTGCGGTTTATTTCCCTACTACAGCTTTTAAAATTATATTTACTATTGGAATAGGAGTTTTCTTACTCTAAAGTGTTCTCTATAATCATTAAAGTAAATTAACTCATCATGATGTAAATTTTGGACACCCGACCGCCGTGACTTCATCATAATTCACTCACATATACCTATACATAACAGTAGATTAATATTAGCACAATTATTCTAATTGGTAAACAAATCATATTAGATGTAAATTTCCAACTGGGCGAAAAATGTCCGGACCAGGATTCGAACCCGGGATCTCCTGGCTGAAGCCGCCAGTGCTCTGCCATCTGAGCTATCCCGGACGATTCTGGTCGAACCTTTTTCACCCAGCTAACCTTCATGATTACAGCATCTGGTCTGAAACCTGGTTCAGCTCAACAGAATCAATCTCAGGTAAAGGAACTCCAGAAATTGCTGGATACGAAATTACACTAGATTAATATTAGCACAATTATTCTAATTGGTAAACAAATCATATTAGATGTAAATTTCCAACTGGGCGAAAAATGTCCGGACCAGGATTCGAACCCGGGATCTCCTGGCTGAAGCCGCCAGTGCTCTGCCATCTGAGCTATCCCGGACGATTCTGGTCGAACCTTTTTCACCCAGCTAACCTTCATGATTACAGCATCTGGTCTGAAACCTGGTTCAGCTCAACAGAATCAATCTCAGGTAAAGGAACTCCAGAAATCGCTGGATACGAAATTACACTAGATTAATATTAGCACAATTATTCTAATTGGTAAACAAATCATATTAGATGTAAATTTCCAACTGGGCGAAAAATGTCCGGACCAGGATTCGAACCCGGGATCTCCTGGCTGAAGCCGCCAGTGCTCTGCCATCTGAGCTATCCCGGACGATTCTGGTCGAACCTTTTTTCACCCAGCTAACCTTCATGATTACAGCATCTGGTCTGAAACCTGGTTTGTGTTAAAATTAATCTAGTGTAATTTCGTATCCAGCGATTTCTGGAGTTCCATTACCTGAGATTTATTCTGTTGAGCTGAACCAGGTTTCAGACCAGATGCTGTAATCTTCAAGGTTAGCTGGGTGAAAAAGGTTCGACCAGAATCGTCCGGGATAGCTCAGATGGCAGAGCACTGGCGGCTTCAGCCAGGAGATCCCGGGTTCGAATCCTGGTCCGGACATTTTTCGCCCAGTTGGAAATCTACATCTAATATACATAGCAGTGTCTCCACGGGACAGTACGCCTTTAAAATGGTCAAAAAATCGATTTTTTGTTTTTTACATCTTTAGAAAGGTTATTGTATTTTGATAAAGTTGATACAAATCTAATAACTGTGTGATAATTGAAGAGCTAAGTGGAAGAACATGTTAAGTAACAAAAATGATATTTGAAGAAATTTGAAGTGAAAGTTTTTGCTGTAAATTTTAATGATTTATTTTCTGTTTGATACCATGTGTTTAAATTATTAACAGGTATGGTACTAAATTCTCTCAGAAAAACTTATTCATATTTAATTTTCAAATATTAAAAATTATTAATATTATTGACATTATTCAACATTAAAATATTAAATATTAATGAATAATATCTTAAATCTTCAAGACAAAATAGAATCTTAGTATTTTAGCTTCGCCATGTTATAGGATACCTCATAACGCTTTCATCCAAAAGATAAAAAATTTTTTTAGAAAATGTAGCATAACATGTTCATCCACTCAGCTCTTCAATTATTTACTGAAATATTAGGAGAAATGTAGACATCACTCCTTCATTTCCGATTTAAATGACGTGCGACAACATTCCGGCCCTTTGCATGCGTAATTATATTATTGTATTCAAAATTAATCGAACATAATTACACATGCAGCGTTTACTGTACTTCCAAAAATAACCTTCGATTTATTCTGTTGAGCTGATTCAGATATCAGACTAGGTGCTGTGCTCGTTAAAGATTAGTTGGGTGAATTAGACCTCCATATTCTTCCGGGATGGCTTAGTTTGTAGAGTATTGGTGGATTCAACCAAGACATCCCTGATTCGAATCCTGGCCTGGAAATTTACAACTGTTATGTTCCTATATTCTGCAACGTTTTACAAACAATTTTATATATATCATTTTAAACTAGCATCTAATTTGTTTTAAATTCTGAATAAGTTATATAATTAGTAGTTTTGTTTCTTTTATTATATGTTTTATATTTAAAAAAAATAAATTAAATCTTTAAACGGCTTTTTCTCAAAATGACATTTTTTACTCTTGCGCGCATGATATCTCCAAAACTGCTTGAAGTATAGCTTTAAAATTTTTGCCCTATATTATCATGAAAATGAATCTTTATATTATCATGCATATCATCATATATATAAATTTGCCTTTATATTGTCATGAAAATGAACTAGAATTGCAAAGCTGTGTTCAGTACGAACAAAATTATACGACTGAATGCATGTAAAAATTCGTAGTTTTTCTAAATAAAAGTTAATCTTTATTTAATAAACCGATTACAAATATTCTAGTTCAAATTATAGCCCAGAGTGTTATCTTTAATTTAAGATAAAGTTTATGCAAATACCATGATACTAGCATGAGCTAGTATGAGCGCAGTGAAATGTTATTCACCGTAAAAACTTTAAATAGCACTTTGAAACTGACCCCTTGAATTTTTTTATTACAACATATCCAAATAAAACATTTTTAAACATAGTTCCATATCACCCAAATATACTCTGAAATTTTTGTGCTTCTATAGTGGTTATCTTTTTTTAATGCTAAACTCATGACACATTTCGCACACTGTAAAAAAAATACGACCAGTTTTCCTGTAGGAATCGGAAAAATAGTTGCCCTTATCATATCGGAAAATTTTTCGACCCAGCTCGGAATAAAATCCGTAAAAAAAGGAAATAGTCAATAAAACAGTATTTTACGGATTTTATTCCGAGCTGGATCCGAAATTTTTCCGGTACGATAAGGGCAACTATTTTTCCGATTCCTACATGAAAACTGGTCGTATATTTTACAGTGCATGTTTTATAACTCTTAAACCTAGAATACTAAACTGCGCAAATTTTACTCACACACCCAGGAAATGCGCGCGCCAATATGCGGTGAACATCAACAGAAATTCTGTTTCACTTGTGGCAGTAAGGAAAATAGAATTCTAGAATACAGAATTCGGAATATAGAATTTAAATACGGAGTGAGTAAATTTTACGCATGGTTAGTATTTAAGTACTAAATATAAAGGTTAGTATTCTAGGGTTAAAGGTGTACTGTCCCCTTAATATAGTATCAGTTAAAGTAACACACAGTAGAATATTATGTACAATCGATGCTCGAAACCTCTAAGCTATTCTAAATTATATTTATAGAGAATTCTCTCAACACTGTAAAAAAAATCCGACCAGTTTTCCTGTAGGAATCGGAAAAATAGTTGCCCTTATCGTACCGGAAATTTTTCCGACCCAGCTCTGAATAAATCCTTAAAAAAAAAAAGAAAAAATAGTCAATAAAACGGTATTTTACGGATTTTATTCCGAGCTGGGTCGGAAAATTTTCCGGTACGATAAAGGTAACTATTTTTCCGATTCTTACAAGAAAACTGGTCGTATTTTTTTACAATGATTGTAATAAGTATTTTAAAGTGAAATCTGTTTTATGGAAGTTTTCAGCTCGAAATTTCTTTCTTTTTTGAAAGCACAATTTTAAAAATATTTTTATGCTTTCAAAGCCATCCATTTATCATTTTAAGAAAACTTGCAATCGTCTTAGTTTTTTTCATCCTTCCTCATCTATACTAGCTCCTTACAAAGTATTTTATCGAAAAGCAACCATATCTATTTGTCTAGATCAGTGGTTCCCAACCTTTTTCTGCCCACGCCCCACCAAAGTATTTGTAAAATCACCATGCCCCCCTCTCTCCTTCTGTAAATTAAGCCTCTTATTATTTAAAAAGGTAACTCTATTCAAACGGTGGAACCGTAATGCAGTCTTAACAGTAACTATTCATTTCACATTTTTTAATTTATCAAAGAGGTGAATATTTTGTCAAAAAGGTTTTTAACATAATTCTATAAATTCAGTGAGACTATACATAGACACCTTAGCCTTTGTGCCCAAAAGAATTTTGTTGTACTTTTCCAACTTCCCTCTGTGTTAAAGAAATGTGTTATATTGTCTGCATTTTTATCTTAATAGAATATTTTGCCCAGAGTGTTACATTAAAGTTGATAATATTCACATATTTTATAATTCAATTTTGTTGCTTATTAAGAGTTTGTGGAAAAGCTCTTGACACTAAATTTTCTTTCTACGGATAGTGCGATACACAAGCAGAATTTCGAGATTCCCATCTTTATCAATTTTAAATAGCAATTATTTCCCATCATAACACATTTTTTCTGTTTTGCGTTTTCCAATATCGTTAATTTTCTTCTATGTATTACCTTATTTTTAAATTTAAAATATATATGCAATCATGTAAATTTATTTACTGTGTAGGATACCTGCACTAGAGCCATAGATATTTATTTACTATCTACCCATTTCCTTTTCTAACGCTATTTAAGATTTGTGAATTTTAAGTTAGCAATACCTCATTTAGATACTTCATTTACTTTTTAGATTAAATATGTTCAAGACAGTCAGATTTATGTATATTTTTATGTAGTTTCAAGAGTAAAAGTTTCTTCATGTGACTTATAGCAGAACAAATAGAAGTAGAAGTTTCATTAAAGAAATAATCGAAGCATTACGAAAAATTATAAAATACAACAAAAGCCTGAAAAAATATAGAAATTTTTAATGCTGAAAAAAAAATGTGGAATATTCAAAAGATTACTCTTATAATTATTCTAGTGTGAATTCTATTTTAAACTTCTGAAAAATCAATTAAAAAAGTGTATAGTTTACTAATATTCCATTTCTTTAAAAAAAGACAGAGGAAATTGAAAACAAATAGATGACTAAGAAATTTGGAATTGCCCCCCTAAAAAGTCAAATTGCCCCTCGGTGGGGCGTACGCCCCACGTTGGGAACCACTGGTCTAGACGTTTCTTTGTTAAAAATTATTCAAAAGTCAAACGAAACAAAGCTTCTATAAACTATCCTCAGATACACTTGCCAAATATTTATTAGTCAATCTGAAGGAATAAAAAAATGAGATATAAGTAATAGAAAATAATAAAATTGTTTTTTGTATTTTCTGGGTGTGAGGTTAAAGATACAAGTTTAAAGTACATTGAAGAAAGCATCATGAGATTCTAGATACAATTCTGTGAATAAGGACCTTCATCCATGTGTCTTTATTGGCTGAACCACACACACATAATCGATATGTATTATAATTTGTAGTAAAAAGGAATATTTATATTGAATTTTTTAAACAGTATCCATTTTTCATTTTTATTAAAAGACTGTCATAACATGACTTCTGATAATTTAATAGTAGATTAGTTTATCGTGCCAAAATGGCTACTCCAAAAAGATGACTTGAATATACAGGATGTTGAAAAACTCTTGATGTTTAGAATTTGGTAGATCTTTAATTATAATAAGTACAGGTTGTCCCAGCTCAAAAGGATCGAGATAATCGAAACGAGTATTTTGATATCCAACATGGAAGTGGCTGAATATGGCGCCATACCCACTGTGACACAATGTATGACAGAGACCTGGACGTCAAAATGCTAATCTCGATTATCTATCAGAATCTGCAGAAATTTCACGCTGTGTACACAATGGGATACACTTTCAAAAGGTGAAATAACTGATAAGATTGTTATAAGGTTGCTCGCAAATTTTTATACTGTAAATTAAAAAAAGTTAAAAGTGTAGTCAATAGCGCCGTGCTGCTTCAAAATTCAAGAAAACTGACTTGTAAAGCTGAATGTAAAAATCCTGTTTTCAGCTGTTTAAATGCGAAAAAAAATTGTTTTCTTTTCGAAGGCTTGAAGACAACTTGAGCATTCCTACCTGATGTGATAGCGCTATGTTATTTAATGGCTAAAATTTGAACTATTATTAAATGTTGATGTATGCAAAATTTACGAACTGCTTTATAAACGTGTCACTTACATTTTATATTTACATATAGTATTGTTTGTTTGTTTTTATTATTGAGTTGTAAACTTCTTTTGCGAGAAAAACTGTCTGCGTCTAAAAGAATAAACATCTTGCTCTATTTTAAATATTAAAACTGTCCGTCTTAAATTATTGTTTACAGGATTATTTTAGCACAAGCTTACATAAATTATATGTACGTAATAATAATATTCATAAATCAGTTTCAGAATGTGTATTTTATACCATTTGAGAAAAATTGGCAATATTTACTGGTGAGAGTTTAACTATAAGTGTTTCTAGAAATGAGTGAAAAGCATTTTTCAACGTAATCTCCGATTAGAGATTTAATTTTCGCTTTTACTAGAAATTTTCTCCTAAATCAGCGAATATTTGTTTACTATTATTATATACAATCAAATATTTGCTATGTTGAATTTCATGCTCTTAGTTAATCTAAAATCATCAGAATTCCTATTTCATAGAATTTAATAAATATTTAAAGCAGAATATTAGGGTTTCTTTATGCATTGACTGGATAAATATCATGTTTGCGCCGTGTTACTGTTGAGTAAATAATTAGACGGATTTCACTACGTAACTATAATAAAGTATCGCTTCGTTTAATTTAAGCTCACATACACTCACATATGTATTAGAGTTGATCAATATAATGCAAACAGCAGAAATAAAACCAAAATCTTTATTAATAACGCGTAGGACCATCTTTAGAATGTAATATGTCCTAAATTCTTCTAAAAATTGAATTATAGACATCCTAGAGGATGGGTGACGACATTATATTATGCCACAAAAATAATGTAGAAATTCCCTTTCCGGAGAGACCTTGATGGCAATATTGGCTCCAGACACTATTTTCCAAAACAGAAAGACTACAGTGGTTCAATGATATTTAGTTCGGGGAACTGTGGGGGGCCAAGTGAGATGTCAGACTTCGTCATTATTCTCCCCAAACCAGGATTTCAAAAGTCCAGCTGTACATCATATGCTCACCGCAGTATTATTCATCGATATACACATCCAGATCTAGGGGGAAATATGAGTGAGGTCCATATCACTTTGTACCATGCATCGACAGACTCCAATTTTAATTAGTTTTTACTACTGTACCCTACCTTTGATTCACTACTGTACCCTAACTCTGCATTGATATCAATAAGACTTTCCAGTGGCTTCTTTAGCTTTATGCGGTTCTCTTCTAATAGTAATCATGTATACTGGATCCTACAGATGCTGGTTGAGCTCTGCAGTCATTTTAGTTGCGGCGTTTTCCCTTTTCAAACCACAATTCCGTTCAACACTGAAGAGTCTTTATCATTGATCTGGGGCTTCCGTCCACACTTGTGCTTCGCCGAGGATGTTTTCTTTCTTCTCCATGTGCCGTTATGACTGGCACTTGTGAAATACGTAATACCCTCACGGCTCTGGTGAATCAAGCTCCCACACTCTTAAAAAAAAATCCGAGAATAGACGCATATTTTTCCGTTGATTTTTCATGAACATTTTTTGTTTTCATAGTAATTTGTCCATTTTCCCCAAATTCTCTTACTTTCAGCTATGGAGTAATGATAAATTCAGAAAATATTTCGTTACATTTTTACAACCAATAAAATTCCCCTTTTCATGCATGCGATAATTAGCATTGCACACGATGTAAAATTTTGAAAATATAGCTCGTAAAAAGTCCAAAAATTGATTTGCAGTAGTTTCACTTTTAGCATTTCAAATAACACCTAATAGGGGAGACCGGGGGAATGGCGACATCTTAAGGGAATTTAATTTTTTTCACCTCAAAAAAATATTTATTTTTTAATAGTAAAAATTCTAAAGCTGAATCATTATCTTTAGTATCTGTATAAATTTAACCGTAACCATAACTGTAAAGTAAGCACACATAAAAAAAAAAAATTCTTTCAACCTCTGTACAGTGGTGGGATTATCCAGGATACTGGGGTAATTCCGCCACTGTATCGGGGTAATGACGCCACTCTTTAATGACCTAGTAAATACATAAAATGGATACTAGGAAACACATAACCTACTAAAAATGTTTAGAAAGCAATAATTTATCAAAATAATAAATAATTACAATGTTCCTTAAGCTAGATTTATTAATGTGCTAAGCTTACAATTTGACTCAAATTGGAAAAGTTACCCTTTACCATGGTGGCGGTATTACCCCGAAAGGATAATATAGCGGAAATCTCTCAGCAAAGCCGAAAGAAGAACCGAACTCGTTCAACAAATTTCATCAAAATGTCGGCGAATGCATGTAGATTACGGGTAATATTATCTTAAGTACCTAATGTTTCAATGAAAGGTATTTACCTCTACTCATTTGAAGCTCCAAAATAAGAAGTAACTAGATGAAAACTAAATTTTTCATTAGAATAAGCGAAAAAACCCATTCTCACTCTAGGCACTGTTTCTATTGTTGGCCGCTATAGTGCAGGCGCAATCACTATCTCAAACTGCCGTTAGTTTTTAAACTAGACGGGGTGGTGGCATAACCCCGAGTGGCGCCATTTCCCCGGTCTCCCCTACACTCGAGAAAAAAAGAGATAAAGTGAAAGCAACCTAAGCACCATCAAAAGTCAGCTAAAAAAACACGTTTTCTTTGAGCGCCTTTAGAATGGCGATTGTTGTAGATGTGATTGATATTTTCGGCTAAAAACATACTTATCTTGTAAACATTCTTTAATAATAGTATGGAATCATTACAACAATGTATATGTGTATTATAGTTACGATAGTTATTTAGAAGTGTTATCTTTTGAAAATAAATTTGTCAAGTAAATATAGCAAAACACCATAACTTAATTTTCTTGTAATTATACATGCATATAGATATAAAATAAATCAGTGTCTGCTGCAACTATTTGCGACTTTTAAATATAATTATTTTACAGGTGCGGAAGTGTTTATTTCGAAAAAAAATTAAATGAGGTATTACAAATTAATGATACTGTACATGAATAATTTCCTGTGAATTCAGAAAATATCCTGATAGACTACCTATTACACATAATATTCAATCTTCAGCATAACTCATATGTTATGTTACACCAGATTAAGGGGACTCTTCACTCACTTGAAAATACCCTTTTGCTAATGTTAAACCTATGGGCAGAGTATTTTCGAATTTCTCGTTTAAATGTGAATATTTTTAAACGATTTTTTTGCATAGGATAGCAGAGGCCGATCTCTAATAGAGCCATTTTGCACTTTTTCGATTTTGATTGCAGATTTTTTAAATAAGGGTACTTTCACTTTCGAAATTGGTTCCGAAAGTGAAAGTACCTTTATTAAAAAAATCTGCAACCGAAATCGAAAAAGGGAAAAATAGCCATATTAGAGACCGGGGGTAATGGCAACACCTTAAGGGAATTTAATTCTTTTCACCTCAAAAAAATGTTTATTTTTTAATAGTAAAAATTCTAAAGCTGAATCATTATCTTTAGTATCTGTATAAATTTAACCGTAATCATAACTGTAAAGAAAGCACACATAAAAAAATTTCTTTCAACCTCTGTACAGTGGCGGGATTACCCAGGATACTGAGGTAATTCCGCCACTGTATCGGGGTAATGACGCCACTCTTTAATGATCTAGTAAATACATAAAAAAAGATACTATGAAACGCATAACCTACTAAAAATGTTTAGAAAGCAATAATTTATCGAAATAATAAATAATTACAATGTTCTTAAGGTAGATTTATTAATGTGCTAAGCTTACAATTTAACTCGAATTGGAAAAGTTACCCTTTGCCATGATGGCTGCATTACCCCGAGAGGACAATATAGTGGAAATCCCCCAGCAAAGCCGAAAGAAGAACCGAACTTTTTCAACGAATTGCATCAAAATGTCGGCGAATGCATGTAGAATACGGGTAATATTATCTTAAGTACCTAATGTTTCAATAAAAGGTGTTTACCTCTACTCATTTGAAGCTCCAAAATAAGAAGCAAGTAGAGGAAAACTAAATTTTTCACTAGAACAAACGAACGACGTACAACAAAACCACCCTCACTCTAGGCACTGTTTCTATTGTTGGCCGCTATAATGCAGGCGCAATCACTATCTCAAACTGCCGTTAGTTTTTAAACTAGGCGCGGTGGCGGCATAATCCGAGTGGCGCCATTCCCCCGGTCTCCCCTATTGTAAAATTTTTAGGTTTGCTATTTCACTTAAGAAATTTGTTTGATACCCGCCGGCATGCTTTTTAAAAATTTTATTATGTAATTTCAATATTATATTATACAGTGTGTCCACGTATAACCTGACCGACCTTAATTTTCGCAAACGTTGGTCCTAGATGCATACTTCCAATTACAAAAATGGTTTAAATAAGGTAAAGAGTTATTTTTAAAGCGATTTGGGTCAAGAAAAGCATTTATTAAAAAATTACGAAATTTAAATTTTTATACGGTCCCCCGGTTCTATAAGTGATATTTACTAAAAAATTTACTGTGACACTAACAAGTAAGACAAAAAAAAGTCCTGTTCATTTAACATTAAAATTGACCGAGTTATGAAAATTTGAAATGGATGACTTATACCACTTTTTTGCATCTCAAAACAGATGATTTCGACCATGCTTTGAGGGGTCGTATATAAAGTACTTAAACTTATTTCAAGGTATCTGCGCTTTGAAAGAAATTGTACAAATATTACGATTAACTTTTATTAGTTAAGTTGCAGATTAGTTAAAATAATTGTATTTTAACATATGTTTTATTTTGTAAGGATTTGAGGCTATGATTTCTTTTAACTAAAATTATGTTCTTTTCATAAGGTTTTATTTGACTTGCAATGATCGTCTTTCCAGTTTAAAATTTGTACTCGAGCTTTAACTTATTTTCAAATGTCCGATCGAAGTTAAATTTTACATAATCCAATGACAATGCAATATTATTATGATTTTCGACTCTTACCATCTTATACATACTTATATTAGAGGATAACACAAAAAAATTCTGATAGATTACCGTCAAGAAGTTTAAGAAAGAGTTTTAGATTAGATAACATAAACCTGCGATGGATGTGTATCTTAACATTTATAATTACATTTTATGTATTTTTTAACGCTGAATCAAACAATTACATTCATTTTTAACCATCATGTCAAGATTTTTCGCAAATCGTAAATTTCAAGGTTAAAAAATAGCAAAAAATCTGGTACTATAATATAGATGTAAGACTTTTTTATTCAGTTTAATTTTATTTAATTCAATAATTTATTAGTTTTTTTGGCTCATACTGGGTTTCCGACAGATAAGCAGCTCGAGGGTCCGATGAGGTTGGGGGGGGGGGGGGGGGGGAGAGAGATCAATTTTAACTTTTAGCTTTTTAAGGCTGTTCTTAACTGATTTGCTCAACAAGCGCAAAAAGTTTTGACACATTTACAAATATATTTTTTAACGGAAAGATATAAAATTGGAAAGCCTGGCCATGGAAGCGATTCTGAATTGAACTGTTTTTTTCATTTTTGGATCCATCAATTATCTGTTGAGTCACAAGCGTTTTTGATCACGTGACAAAGACGTTTTTCGCCCGTTCTTGGGTGCTTATTCTCCTTTCGCGCGGAAACTCGGCTCAAAACGTCAACTTTGACACTATTTTCTGAAAGATAAAGCTGTTTTTTTTTCATTTTTTTTTCAAACGCAATATATGACATAGCTTCTGAACAACAGCACCAGCTAGTTTCATGCATTTCCGAACAAAAATAAATTAAAACTTTTGTCAGAAAGTTGACCTTTTGGATTTGAATAACTTTGAAATTTGCGATTTGAGAAAATTCCTGACGTGATGGTTGCAAATGAAGGTCACTTTCGGATTCAATGCTAAAAAATACATAAGAATCAATTTTCAAAAGCTAAAAAATATGCCACAACCCAAAATTTGAAAGACAGTGTAATCTAACAGCATTTTAAAATATGCATAATTTTGTAAAGCATTGAAGCTGTTGTTTTTCATCCTTTAATTTAACAAAAGATCTGTTATTTTTATCCTCATATAATGTTCAGTACAAATTATACATTTTGCAGTAACATGTCAGAATGATTAAAGATTTCAAATTTAAATTGCAATGCTAATTTTACTCTCAACCATTTCTTTAATATATCTGACGAAATTATATTTCTGCTAAATTTGTGAATGGCCCCTAATATGCAGCAAAAAACATACTCCAACTTTAAACAGCTATTACTCGGTCAATTTTAATCGTAGAATAACGGGACTTATTTTGCCTTACTTGCCAGTGTAACAGGGAAATTTTACTAAATATAACTTATAGGACCGGGGACCGCATAAAAATTTAGATTATGTAATTCTTCACAAAATTGTTTTTTCGCTTCAAACATTTTTTATCTTAACCCTGCATCTAATTTTGACCATTTTTGTGATTGGAAGTATGCATCTAGGACCAACGGTTGCGAAAATAAAGGTCGGTCAGGTTACACGTGGGCACACTGTATAATTTCCTTTACCGCAAGTAAAAAAAAAAACAATGGATAAATTAATTTCCCGCAGTAAGAAAAATTCAAAAAAAAATATTTATAACTGTTGGGGTTACTGGACCCCACGTACAGTTACCCCTGATACATGTCCCAGTTACACCTTTCTTGAAAATAGGGTAACTGGAACACTGGCCTTGCATTTGAAACATGAAGTAAATAAGTATCGATACCTAATAATATTAATGTATTTAGGGGAAAGTAGGGGAATGGCGCTTACTTAAGGGAAAACATGAATAGCTAGTCAAATTTAGTAAGAAAAAATCAATATTTTATTAACGAAGTATAACTCCAAAGCATAAGGAACAGTTTGCAATCAACTAATTTGGATAAAAGTTTAAGAATTTTTTTTTTATCGTTTTATTTAAATAACCATCGATTGAGCGGTAATGCCCGACATGGTAGGTTAACTGCGCTCAGAGTTTGAATACAACATTTAAGTAAGACAAAAGTCTCATATGTAGTTGTGCGGTCTGTTCACACCACTGCAGACTTTTTGCGACCACTTTACACATATTGTGCACACTAGGGTGGTCACAAGAAATCAATTTTCGAATTTTTTCGGGGGGACCCCCCCAAAAAGTTGCCAATTGACTAGAAAATGAGATTGGCTAAGTTTCAGCTCATTTGGATAATATTAACCCATGCCTCATTGAGGCTTATGTTTGAAAAAAAGCGTGATTTTTCGCAAAAAAATGCTGTTTTTTCTTCATGAAATGAATACAATTGAACCTAGAAACATAATGCAGGTCTCATTTTATAAAAAAAAAAGTTTTGCTTTGATGAACCACACACCATTTTTTTTTCTAAAAATGTATATAGATTTAAAAATGTGCGCATTTTTCAGGACCAGACTTCACCTGAATCCTAAAAATTGACTTTTTATGAAAAAGCGAAAAAAAAATTTTTAACATTCCATTTCATCTGATTTCCACCTTTTGTTTTTCATTTTTTCGTTTTGTGAAGTCCAATAAAGTGTTTGATTAAAAAAAATGCCAAAGAAAAGAAAAAAAATCGAATTTTAAACTCAGAGAATTTTTTTTAAAAAAGGGAGGGCAAAGGAAGTATAGAAATGAGAGCAAATAATGCTCAATTGCATTTTATTATTAAAGTTGTGTTACAAGAAAGGAGGCATAATAAAGAAAATAAATTATTTTCCCTTACAACTGTCACGTTAACCCTTTCCGGCACAGAAAAATTCTGTTCGTAAAAGGATGAAATGATTGTCTACCCCGGAATTTACAAACGACATTTTTAGAAATTAAAATCACATTACTTTAACCTTTCATTGTAAAAGCAAAATTTTATTAAAATATTCTTCGTGCCGTTTGGAATTAAAATTAGGAGGTCCCGGCGTGGGACACTGCGCCGGAAAGGATTGAAGTGGTAATGATTTAGATAAGGTGCCTTATGTTGACTTTTTTTACCAAAGTATTATCTAAAAATGAAAATGCAACTTGATACGAGTTAAGATACCAAAGGCGGTTTGTTATTTTAGCAAGTGCTTTGTCTGTAACCTGTTTATCAAATTTTCTGTAATGAACAAGTGATTTTATTATTTGCAGGTCTTGAATTGGGGGATAAGTGGCAGTGGAAGTATTGAAACACGCTTTTGCATAAATATTGATTAAAAATATGAAAAGATCTCCGATACCTTCTTTTTCTAAATTTGTTATTGAAAGATGATCCCTGAAACAATATATTTTAAGAGAATGAATAGCCTGTGCCTCCATCCATCTGACATGATTAAAAGTAATATAAAATATAGTTCAAACTATAATTGTTGAACGTCACATTCACCTTGAAAAACATATAAAAAATACGATGTTACAATTCTGGTAAAATTTTACTTAAAAAGGTGCTAAAAAATACATAAAAGGTTTCTACAACATGAAAACCGTCAAAGATGTTAAAATCCCAAGCGCTTTCAACTGCATTATAACAGTCGTCTTCACGGGAAAAACCAGAGGAGTGAAAGTTCATGGAAAATTCTTTGCTTAAGTATCAGTGGACGAGTCTATTTCAAAGGAGGGGAGGAGGGCGGGGAAGGTGGTAAAATGAAAATGATTATGTTTCAAAATCGCTAGAAATATCTAGTATACTATACCAGATCTTAGATATGTTGTAGGATAAAGTATCGTTGCAAGTATTCTTTCTTTGAGTTATAATTTCCAATGATTCTCTGATTATTGTCGTGTAGTAATTTGAAGTAGGGGAGACCGGGGGAATGGCGACACCTTAAGGGAATTTAAATTTTTTCACCTCGAAAAAATGTTTATTTTTTAATAGTAAAAATTCTAAAGCTGAATCATGATCTTTAGTATCTGTATAAATTTAACCGTAATCATAACTGTAAAGTAAGCATACATAAAAAAATATTTTTTAAACCTCTGCACAGTGGCGGGATTACCCAGGACACTGGGGTAATTCCGCCACTGTACCGGGGTAATGCCGCCACTCTTTAATGACCTAGTACATATGCATCAAATGGATACTAGGAAACACACAACTTACTGAAAATAGTTAGAAAGCAATGTAATTGAGCAAAATAATGGTTAAGCTTACAATTTACTTCATATTGCAAAAGTCACTCTGCTGAATCGGCTCCACAACATTAAAATAAGGCCATTTCTCACCCGATTTGCATGGTGGCGGCATTACCCCGAGAGGACAAAATGGCGGAAATCCTCAAGCAAAGCCGAAACAAGAACCGAACTTGTTCAACACATTACATCAAAATGTCGGCGAATGCACATAGTTTACGGGTCATATTATCTTAAATACCTAATGTTACAATAAAAGGTGCTTATCTCTACTCATTTGAAGCTCCAAAATAACAAGCAACTAGATGAAAACTACATTTTTCACTAGAACAAAAGAACGACGTACAGCAAAGTCACTCTCACTTTAGGCACTGTTTATATTGTTGGCCGCTATAGTGCAGTCACATTCACTATCTCAAACTGACCTTAGTTTTTAAACTAGGTGGGGTGGCGTCATAACCCGGGTTGGCGGCATTCTCCCCTATGGGCTATGACTCTTGCTTTGCTGAAATCAATGTGAATATCTTGTTTTTGGTTTAATCTGGATAGAGCAGTAGAGGGTTTGTTATACTTTATGTCTGTAATATGTTCTTTTCGTCTGTCTTTAAATTTTCTAGTGGTCATTCCTATGTATTTGAGTTCTTTCTGATTTACTTTGTTTGTGAAAGGTATTACATATATGCCAGAAGTTTCATCCTTAGGAATTGGGTCTATTTTCCGGAGTACAAGATCTTTTAACTTGGCAAATGGTTTTGCAATTACGTATATATTATATTTCTTTAATGCATAACTAATCCTTTCAAATAACTGAGGTATATAATTAAAACTATAAAACTTGAGATTATTTTTAATGTTATTTCTGGTGAACTCTCTATATGCTGAATATCAAAGATTAATTTATTGATACATTGGGGGGGGGGGGAGAGAAAACCATTTTCTATTGCAATCTTCTTAATGGTGAGTAACTCTGCTTGTAGGTATTCTCTTGTACAAAATTCAATGGCTCTATTTATATAAAATTTATAAGCTGCAGTTTTATATTTAAATGGGACATTACTATTGTAGGATATTGTACTATTTGAATTGCATGGTTTTCTGTAAAATTTCCTATCAATTTTGTATATTGTATTATTTCTTATTAATTCAACGTCTAAAAATGGTAAGGATCCTTTTTCTTCGACTTCCAATGTGAACTGTATATTTGAATCTAGGTTATTAGCTGTATTTAAAAAGTCATTCAAAGCGGGGATACCATGGATGGTTCCAAATTAAAAATATGTCATCGATATAACGCAGCCATAGTTGAGGTTTCAGATCTGATTTAAATATAATATCTTTCTCAAGAGGTCTAAGTTTCAGTTCCGCTAATAATCCTGAAATGGATGAGCCCATTGGGGCACCCTCAGTTTGTTTATAAAATTTTCTATTAAATTGAAAGACATTGTTATTTGTAATCAAGCTAATGCTTGAATTTAAAGTTGTTCTTATTTCATCGTTATATTCCGGGTTATTATCTATGAATTGCTTTATGAGGATTTCTATTTCTTTTACATTTATTGAAGGTTACAGGGATTTGATGTCCATACTTGCAAGTATACTGCTATCACATATATATTCGTCTTTTATTTTCTCAATAAAATCTCTAGTTGAGTTGACTAAAAGATTTGTTGGAGGTAACATTTCTTTAAGTAGCGGTACAAAAACTTTTTCTATAGTATATGTTGGAGCTAAACACTTGGAAACTATAGGTCTAAGAGGGTAGTTGTCCTTATGATCTTTTAAACGTCCAATTAACCTGGGAGTGACTGCAGTTTTGTTGATTTTGAGTTTAACTTTCATTTGAGTAGGCCATGTGCCATGTTTAATTAAATCTTGTGCTTTAGGGTCGATTGCGGGGTTAGGGTCCTTGTTTAATTCTTTGCAGTTCATTTCTTCAATACATTCCCCCATTTTTGAGATATAATCTTGAGTATTCATTATTGCTAATTTGTTAGACTTGTCAGTTTGGATCACTATGACTTCAGAGTTACTTTTAAGCTGCTTAATAACATTTAACTCTTTAAAAACAGACAAAGACATTTTAACAATTTTAACAACATTTTAGACAAAATTTAAAGACAGACGAAAAGAACATATTACAGACATAAAGTATAACAAACCCTCTACTGCTCTATCCAGATTAAACCAAAAACAAGATATTCACATTGATTTCAGTAAAGCAAGAGTCATAGCCCGTACTTCAAATTACTACACGTCAGTAATCAGAGAATCATTGGAAATTTTAACTCAAAGAAAGAATACTTGCAACGATACTTTATCCTACAACATATCTAAGATCTGGTATAGTATACTAGATATTTCTAGCGATTTTGAAACATAATCATTTTCATTCTACCACTCCCCCCCCCTCCTCCCTTCCTTTGAAATAGACTCGTCCACTGATACTTAAGCAAAGAATTTTCCATGAAATTTCACTCCTCTGGTTTTCCCCTGAAGACGACTGTTATAATGCAGTTGAAAGCGCTTGGGATTTTAACATCTTTGACGGTTTTCATGTTGTAGAAACCTTTTATGTATTTTTTAGCACCTTTTTAAGTAAAATTTTACCAGAATTGTAACATCGTATTTTTTATATGATTAAAAGTACCAGGTGCTTTGAAAAAAAGTCTTTTGCAGGAAGGAGTTCTATAAAAATTAAACCAAGTTGGATAAACTCTTTATAATCATCCCTGAGCTGTTAATTTTTAAGAGTTATTCCTGTAAGAAAATTTGAAATTTCTTCTGAATTAACTATTTATACCTAGTATTTCATCTTCAGTAACATTTGTATACTTACTCTCGTTCAATTTAGACCACCCAATCAGAATTGGGTTTTTTTTTAAATATATGGCTGAGGGGCACTGATTGTGCCCATTTTACAATTAAGAACAGCTTTCTAAATTATGCTGTTGGCATGGTAAATGCAGAAGACTTTTCCTTTAACAATTGCTATAGAAAAATGCAGGTTAACTCTGAGGCGACTTGTGTTTACTGCAGTTGTATCAAAAAATATTGCATGGATTTTACCAACTTCCTCCCACTCTTCCACTGCTGAAAATACAGCTTTCGCCTGAATTATTCCGATACTATTTTCAAGTTGAGGAACTCGTAGTAACTGTTCTTCATCCCCACAACTAATTAAAACTTTTATCCACTCTACATTTTCTTTATTCAAAAAATGGTGAAGCAGTTTTCCACCCCAGTGAGCAACAGTTCTCTCTAAACGGGAATTTTAAAATCTGTTTTTGATGAGCTCAGTTTTTTGTTTATGAAACAGTTATTTGCAGAGTCGATGTCTGTGGTTAGCTAGTGGATGTATTCTAAGTCTACCAGCTTCTCTGGCGTTCAGTTCATTTTGCGAATGTTATAAAATAAAATACATAAAATTTGACAATTACTTAGCTGCTTACTGTCGATGATTTGATGAGACATGTGGCCAATTTAAAAAATCTTACATTTCTGCCATCATATCAAGAAGGGGAAGGGGTTTTACGGAATGTTTCCTCAATTCTAAAAATAGATAACCATAACAGATAACAAAAACAGCCTTGTAAAAAAAAGAGAAATTCAGAGGTTCAACTGCAACACAAATCGAGAAGCTCTTTCTTACTAGACACAGAACTAGATAACTAATAATCAATTAAAATTCGTGACATATTTTTAAAGTTACAAACATTGTTCACTTATTTTTGCCTATTAATAAAAATGATACAAAAAAATTATCAAAAATAATAAAATTTTTAATTTGTCATTTTTTACCTATGTTTCAAAAATGCAGAGTTTAAGGGTATGGTTCACTAGATGTCCTGAAAAATACTAAATGTTCATTAAATATAAGTTTTCATGAGAGTAAAAGTTCAAGGCAACAACAGTTTCTATGAAATAAAACAAGAATCAGGTTTCTAAGACAAATATTTTTCACGTAAGGAAAGAAAAATGACAATTTTTTGCCAAAAATTGCAAATTTTCAAGAATTCAACCTCGATGAGGCACGGGTTAATATTATTTATTTGAGCTGAAACTTTGCCAATCTCATTTTCTAACTAATTGGCAACTTTTAGGAAGGTCCCCCCGAAGAAAACGTTAAAAAAATGTTTCCCCCATGTTGCTTGTGACCACCCTAGTGCACACATATTGTGTTACACATATAGTGGTCGACATTTAAAATTTTTTTTTTCACCACTTTTTTGAAATCTTAAAATTCTCCTTGTTTTATGACACATTAATTAAGGCGAAAACAAGGGGAATTTTACCATTTCAAAAATGTGGTGTTAATCAATAAATTTGAATTTTAAAAAAGTTTCCCACTGGCAACACTTCCGGAATTCCACGCGAGCGCCATTACCCGATACCGCCATTTTGGGTTTTAATGCATTATAATTGGCGTAACAACGCACTAGAAAAATAGATAAAAGCATGAAAGTACAGCTAAATGTATATATTTTGTAGACATAATGAGTAAAATAATATTTGAAATTAAGGGTGTACACTTACCTTCAAGTTAGATGCTGTAGAATTTTATAATAAAACAACTGCAAACTAATAACGTGAGGCCAAAAAATACTTTCCTTCCGACGGTCACATTATCCTTACTGGAAATTTACTATAAAGTTCACTAGGTGCCGGTACCAATCGCACGTTTTCAGTTCTATTCTGTTTAGAGATATTGGGGGAGCGGGATTATACCCTTCTGAGCGTCATTACCCTACTTTCCCGTAAGTGCTTAAAAAGGGATTGTTTAATAAAAGAATTTACCGTATATTAATAAAAAGCCGAGGAATTTGAACCAAATCGACGTTGTTTGCAAAAAAGAAGCCTAAATTTTCGGTAACTTATCACAGCAAAGACAGAGCAATGACTGATTTTACACACGTTGTTTTTAGAAGTAGAGTGGGGGTACAATGTTTACAAAAGCCAAAACTTAAAATTCGACAACTGTTTTTTATAAAATAGCCTACGGGCCAGTTACCCCTTGGGTCCAGTTACCCCAGCTTACCTTATATACTTAGAAAAGTATAAATGGATATACTATAAAAATTCAGAGGGATATGAAGCCTAAATAGTATCAAATATTCCTCTTCTGTATAACTCTTTTTTTTTTTTTTAAATCTTATCCTAATCTGTTTATGATGAACTTAATTCGGTGCTGACAGTAAAAGTAGTGCATACTTAAACTTTACTAGTCATAGCGTAGTAATAATCTTTTTTTTTTACAGTACACCTAAAACAAAACCTTTGAACAAAGTTTAAACTTGGCATTGTGCTAAGCCGTTGCCATCGAAACACTCAAGGCCAGAGGGCACGAGTTGTGACGTCATCACTAATCGACCGACTTCTCACTAGTGTTGGAATTCACACCGGGAAAATTTGAATAGCAATTTTAATTTATTTTATTTGTGGAATAACTATCATCATATAAAGCAATAGTAACTATTTAAACTTACTGGTGAGAATTCGGAATCCCCAAATAGAATTTCAGCCAAATGCGGAATGTCACAGTTTTGCCGTATGTGGCTGATTTTTTATTGGGAGTTTCCAAATTCTCACCAGTAAGTTTAAATAGTTAGTATTGTTTTATAAGATAATAGATGTTTTAATGAGATAAAACCGCATGTAGCTGAATGTCTGTATTTTCGAGATCCGTACGAGTTTTGTAAAAAGAAATCAGAGGTGTCGATTAATTATGACCGTAAATAAGTCATTTGCGCAGTCTGTTTGAGGGAGTTTCAAAAGTTTCACTAGCTTCCTTTAAGTTTGAAAGCAGGCATGGCTATTCTGTTTTATTTGAAAGAACGAGTTTTCTAAACATGTCACAAGTTTGTCAAGGTCAGATTTAACTGATTTTTGTTTGAAAATCAGCGATATTAAACCCGTGTAATTGCTTTTTTCAAAAGTTGTAATCCTGGATGATCCTTGAAGTTGTTTACAAATTTCATGTTGACTTTTAACAAATTATTCAGCAATAAGCATTTTTTTAAAATCAAAGTGCCATTCCTAAAGTATTGCAAAATTAAAAAAAACTCCTGGCTATTTCCATGCGAACTTGTTAGTCTGTTACACAGCTGAAAATCGCTATGCTTGTTGGCCACCGTTTTTTTCGAAAAGTTTGCTTCGCCTTATTCAATTGATGAGATATCTCCGACAAAATGAGTCACATTTTTCCGTTCTAAAATACTGGTAGACAAAAATCGTAGTATGTAACAGACATAACAAGTTCGCATGGAAATAGCCTCCTGCAGATGGCTGCAGATCAGTAAGGTTTTATTAGCATCATATTAACTTGCAGTGCATGTATGTATGTTTAGTTCCAAACTTGCAAGTCAAATTTAAACCATTTTTAATTATCCTATTGAGGCGAAACAATGAATATATGTGTAATTTGAATGGCAATAAAATATTATTATAATTTAAAGAACGTAGAAATTTTTTCAGAATACTGTTTCTACAGGGCTCCACAAAAATTTAGATTAAAACTTGCAAATTAATCTAAAACCAATTTCAATAATCTAATTGAGCTGAAACTTCGCTCAGGATATGTAGTTCTGATAATAATGCAATATTATTGTAATTTATGGCACGTAGCAGTTACCCCTTTTTACAGGGCCACAAAAAAGATTAGTTTAAATCGTGCAAGACAATTTTAAACCACTTTCAGTTATCTGATTGAACTGAAACTTTGCCTACATGTGTTTTTCTGATGACAATTCTATTAACTTATAATTTGACGAACGTAGAAATTATGCATTTTTAATAGGACCACACAAAAATCGCTGAAAGATTGCTGCTAAAAAGCAAAAATTTTAATTAAATTTCAACAAAATTACTATAGGTTATTGAGATACACAATAGCATTTTTTAAATTGAAAACAAAGTGCGTAGCACTTGTATATCTTCTACAGGAACACACAAAAATACGGATACATTGCTGTCTGTATGCAGAAATTTTATTTCAAATTGAATGAAATTTATATAGGTTATTAATTCACACAACAGCATTTTTTCAACCGAAAATAATTTTGGTAGCATTTATATGTTTTACAGGGTACCACAAAACATTAAATGTTTTGTAATATGATTTTATTTTTTAAATTTTATTTTCAGGTTGACTACAAAAATTTCACGAGAAATTCTGAGTAGACAAAAATACAAAAAAGAAATTAATGGTAATTTACATGTGTGCAATAAATTGTTTTTTATGTAATTGTAAAATAAGTATGTTTAACGCGTTATTTGTGTATTATTCAGGGTGCCCACTAAAGTTCTTCACACGGTCTCAATTGCCAAACGGTTGCAGCTATAGTCATAAAAGTGTTGTCTAGGTATAGTAAAGTGGCTATGCTCTACCAGATGAACACGCTTACAGCGTCACCTGGTGCAAAATAGCTGAGTTAGTATTCCGATCTCGAAAGCGAGATTCATTTAGCATTCATGCTCACAAGGTGTCCTTTCGAACTAAATCGATGATGCTCTACAAATTTTTCATTCACTTTTATCCCATATTTCGAACAGTTTTCGCGATAGGAGCGCTAATGCCGTCATTTTGCACCAGGTGGAGCTGTAAGCGGTCTCATCTAATAGCGCATAGCCTCTTTACTATACCTAGACACCACGTTTATGCACATTGATGCAGTCGTTTGACAGTTAAGAGGGTGGGAACGGACTTTAGTGAGCACCCTGTATTTTTATTTTAAGACATTGTTGTCTAATAACCAAATATTTATCACTGTTTGTGTGTTTTATTAGTGATACATTAAAAAAACAGCAAAAACTAATTAAACTTCAACGAAATAATTTTGTCCACCTAGATCGTCAAAATGTCCCACTGTGCGCCGCCTTGGATACGCGCCGTGCCGCGTTTTTCCAGATAGGTTTTTAATTAACCTTTAAAGACACGGGTGGCATAATGAGAGAGCCACTCAATGCAAACTAGTCACGAATCCCACAGTAATTATGTGATTAATTATTAAGACTGTTCTTCTTATTCTGGTGTTTTTAACGTTGCTTTTTAAATTTATATGTGATTAATTCTAATTAAATTAGTCTGTTTTTAACAGTTTAAAGTTTATTGTTTTTATACTAGTACCGGGGATTACATTATACACATATATCATTAAAAATTCTTACCTAGGCTTTAAAAGCAGATGGTGCATAGAGTCCGCCACCCGTATCTTTATATATGTCCAAACCATCCGTTCCTTAAGGGGTAATATCTCGGCTAATTATCGACATTTTTTTTTCAAAAATCATGTTCAACAATCCTTTTATACTTCTGCGACGATAGGTACCTCCAGCGCTTCTCAACTTCTTTGCTAAACGCCCGCAAATCGAAATTTGTGTGTAACGGAAAAATGAGATTTCCTCAAAAACTATGTGATGTAGGGTAATCGCTATAGTTTTCCTGCAAGGTTTAAATTAACTTCTACTACCCCTAATTTTTTCATAATGTTTAGCTTCAGTAGATTCGGAAATAGAGATGAGGGAACATAATTTTGCATTACATTTTAGACGATAGCTCTGAAAATATAATACCTAAAATTAAAAGAAATGTATTTTCGAGTTCGGCATTATGAAAGTTTTCACACTTTACCCCACACGATATACCAAGAAAAAATTTATTTTTTTCAAGTAACTTAATTAGATCCTCCACATTTTTCCTAAATATATTTGTGAATGGTTAATAATCTATAAATATGTGGGTCAATAGACTTTATTACTTCAGCCAATTCGAACTTTCCACGTTCCATAGTTTATGAGTAAAATGGCTGTAACAGACGGACAGACAGACACAGGAGTGTTTTTTTAATGGTTCCGTTTTTGCATTCTGAGTACGGAACCATAAAAACAGCAGATTTTTTTTTAATTTAAAGATTTAAAGGCTGCAACTGCAGCACAAGATGGAATAGTATTCATTAGCACACGATCCTATGGCGAAACATGAGACACAAACAAACCCAGCATCGGTGAACACATATATAATTTGAATTAATTTTTCAATTAATTTTCAGCAGTGAAATTACGCTCTAAATTATTGAATTTATAATACGTGATTTATCACATTGCTAACGAAGCATAGAACCAACAATGTGAAAAATGTCCAAGTCGGGAATCGAACCCGTAACCCTTGGAATAGCGCTCCAAGTGCTCTACCATTTAAGTTACGAGGACGATGCTAACTTTTTAGTTCTATGCTTCATTTGCAGTGTGATAAATCACGTATTATATATTCCATAATTTCGAGCGTAATTTCACTACTGAAAATTTAATTGAAAAATTAATTAAAATTATATATGATTCAATTTAGGATAACACCGACAGCTATGGCAGCATCTAATGAATTGATTACTATTTTTATAATACAAGAAACTTCTTTTTGTAAATAAATATGTACAGTCCTGGAAAAAAAAAAGTAAACACCCCCTACTAACTCCTCAACAAATTACCGTAGACGAAAGTGACTGGTACCGAACGAATGGAAATAAAGTGTACTTTTAAATGATGTATGTAAAATTTGCTCAGCGGGGACATCTACGTATTATAACGAATACAGACTTCATTTTTATCAATGACAATACCCAATTTTAATGAGATATTTCAAGTCTTCGGTTCAAACTATGTCTAGACACCAAATTTCAAGTCATTTGAATAATAAGTTTTTGAATTATAAACATTCAAAATTTAACGCTTCTAATGTTAAATTACATTTTCATATTTTTATTTATATCTCCTGAAATTATGCTTCTAATGTGCTAATTTTTGGTGTAGCAATAATACTAATATACCCAAACATAAATGCGTTGAATTTGCAATTTTTTTAATTTTATGATATGAATTCTAAATTATGAAATTAATATTCGAAAAAAAATATGAATTGCAACCTACAATATTTTGATGGATTTTGATTTATTAAGTCCTGCTTTATAGAAATCCAAAATTTCATATTTTTCTTCCAAGTAGTTTTCAAATTATGCTTAAAACACGGCAAAATGATGGTTTAATGATAGTCTATGATAGAACTGTGACTAGATTTGAAATTTCTTATGCTGTCCTGTAATCTAGCAGATTTCATTGACTGCTTGAGTGACGCTTAAGGTGCCTTGATTAAGAAGGGGGCTCTCTGTTACCAATCTAGTATGGAATTTCAATTTGGATACAGCCCTTAAAATACGCTCGTTTTTAAATAATTAATTTCTCGGAAACGTATGGTACGAATTGCATAAAAACTTGTTTTTAGGCTAATTAAAGGGTGTAGAATTCATTTATGCTGTCAGAATTGCATACTGCTATTTAATAAAACAAAGTTATGTTTCGTTTTAATAAGCAGATGGCCCCCTAAGCAAATTTTATATACATCATTTAAAAGCAGACTTAATTTCCATTCGTTCGGTGCCAGTAACTTTCTTCTACGGTAATTTGTTGAGGAGTTAGTAGGGGGTATTTACTTTTTTTTCCCACGACTGTACTATATTTTTAAAATTTCTGCACTGAATACAATATCACTGCATAAATGTCAGCGTATAAAAATGACCAAAAAAAAAAAAAAAGATCTTTCTATTATGTTCATGAAATAACGATGAAGCAAATTGTAGAATGTAACGAGTTAAGAGATATTTTTTCATAATACAGAACCATTTTATCTCTAGTAAGTGCATTTTTATTAGATTAATAGCGGTAATTTTCATAAATTGAATTTTCACCTTCTAGATTCGCAAAATCTTATACTATGTAGTGGAATGAAAAATGAGTATATACTGTCTTTTGTAGTAAATAGAAACGAATTAGGGGAGACCGGGGAATGGCGCCACTCGGGGTTATGCCGCCACCCTGCCTAGTTTAAAAACTAACGGCAATTTGAGATAGTGAATGCACCTGCACTATAACGGCCAACAATGGAAACAATGCCTAGAGTTAGAGTGATTTTGTTTTACGTCGTTCGTTTATTCTAGTGAAAAATTTAGTTTTCCTCTAGTTGCTTCTTATTTTGCAGCTTCAAATGAGTAGAAGTAAACACCTTTTATTGTAACATTAGGTACTTAAGATAATATTACCAGTAATCTACATGCATTCGCCCATTCGCCGACATTTTGATGTAATTTGTTAAACAAGTTCGGTTCTCTTTTCGGCTTTGCTGGGGGATTTCCGCTATATTGTCCTCTCGGGGTAATGCCGCCACCATGGCAAAGGGTGACTTTTCCAATTTGAGTTAAAATGTAAGTTTAGCACATTAATAAATCTAGCTTAAGGAAGATTACAATTATTCATTATTCTGTTAAATTATTGCTTTCTAAATATTTTTAGTAGGTTATGTGTTTCCTAGTATCCATTTTATGTATTTACTAGGTCATTAAAGAGTGGCGTCATTACCCCGATACAGTGGCGGAATTACCCCAGTATCCTGGGTAATCCCCCCACTGTATAGATGTTGAAAGAAATTTTTTTTAAGTACGCTTACTTTACAGTTATGATTACGGTTAAATTTATAGAGATACTAAAGATCATGATTCAGCTCTAGAATTTTTACTAATAAAAAAGAAACTTTCTTTGAGGTGAAAAGAATTAAATTCCCTTAAGGTGTCGCCATTCCTCCCGGTTTCCCCTACGGATGTAGAGGAGTACATAAGTCAAAGTGAAATCATTAGAAATTATCGAAACCAATAAAAAATAGTTCTGTTTGATATAAAAACATGGTTACATTCTCCACAGATTTATTGGACTTATCGTACTTTCATTGTGGTAAATTAAAAACAGAATGAGATACTTAGGTATTTACGTACCCGTTTGTTCATAGATTTATCTTGTTTATTTTTTTCCTAAAATACCCATGTAACTTTTATACCTATAACCTATACTAAATTACATATGTACTTACTTAATTTTCATGTTTATTGTACGAATAAATCTAATAATTTCACATGTGGTATATAATTTACATGATCTGCCTGGATTAAAAAAAATTTTAACTTATTTACACTTTTTCAAACAGAACCAGATACCCAATATTAAAAAAACAAAACAAAGGCGTGTGGAAGATAGACCTGCCTGGTCCAGTTTCCCATTGAAAAAAGAAAGATGAAATATATACTATATATATTACATTAAAATGTAATTTGAAACTTTCTGTCTGCTAGAGTGAACCTAACTGAACACGTTTACAAAGGTTCAGACTTTAATTCAAGCGAACATCAGCTTTTAGAAGCTGAATTGCCAGAATCTACAGAGTCGCGTACTAAAATCATGGCCCAGTTGCCTCACGTAAATTACAGCTATACCCAACAGTACGTTATGTAGTTTTTTACAAAGTTTTATTATTCTTTTAGATTTTTAATGATTTTTTTGTAACAATACAGTTACTAATTAATATATTTATTGCACGTAACCCTCTGTGCGTGAGTGATACTCGCACTTGACCGTTTATTGTTGTTCTTTAGTAGAAAATTAATTGTCAATTATCTAATTTATTTCCCCCTCATAATTTTGATTCAGCCTTATTTGCCCCCCCCCCCCCCGTATACAAAATTGTAAATCTTTAAAGACCCTTTTAAATACATTCTCTCCCATTTGTGGTTCTCTTACAACTTAAAATAAATAATGATCTAAATTATACTCTTCCACTTCTTCAAAGTTATGCTTCTTCCTTCTGTCCCTCCATCCATGAACATATAGGGGAAAGGTAGGGGAATGGCGCTCACTTAAGGGAAAACATGAATAGCTAGTCAAATTTAGACAAAAAAAATCAATATTTTATTAACGAAGTATAACTCCAAAGCATAAGGAACAGTTTGCAATCAACTAATTTGCATAAAAGTTTAAGAATTTTTTTTTATCGTTTTATTTAAATAACCACCAATTGAGCGGTAATGCCCGACATGGTAGGGTAATTGCGCTCAGAGTTTGAATACAACATTTAAGTAAGACAAACGTCGCATATGTAGTTGTGTGGGCTGTTCACACCACTGCAGACTTTTTGGGACCACTTTACACATATTGTGCACACTAGGGTGGTCACAAGAAATCAATTTTCGAATTTTTTCGGGGGGACCCCCCAAAAAGTTGCTAATTGACTAGAAAATGAGATTGGCTAAGTTTCAGCTCATTTGGATAATATTAACCTATGCATCATTGAGGCTTAAGTTTGAAAAAAAACGTGATTTTTCGCAAAAAAATGCTGTTTTTCCTTCATGAAATGAATACAATTGAACCTAGAAACATAATGTGAGGATAATAACGTGAGGACACAAAAATACTTTCCTTCCGACGGTCACTATATCCTTACTGGGAGCTTCCGATGAAGTTCGCTAGCTGCCGGTACTGATCGCACGTTTTCAGTTCTATTCTGTTTAGATATATTGGGTGAGTGGGATTACCCTTCTGAGCGTCATTACCCTACTTTCCCCTAAAGTTAAACTAAATCTTTAAACTTTATTCAAGAAAAAAAAATTATACCCTACTTTTAACTAGCTAGTAACAATAAATTATCCCGCACTGTCTGAAAGGTTTGCTTTGTCATTGTTTCCCATAACTTAAAAAATTTAAAATCTTTAAAATTATTAGAAAAAATCTTTATGTTGTTTGCAGACGGTTTTCACTATTTGTTGCTCTCTAGTAACATGAAATAATCATTTAATTTACATCCTCCACTCCCGAAATTCTTGTTTCCTCCTTCAGAACACATTTTAAAATCTTTAATACTAAAGTATTTAAAACCTTTTTCTGCCTTTTTTTTTCCTTCTTTTTTGTAGTAAAGATAAATATCGATCATTAAAATGTCTCCTTTCCGCGTATTTTCTGCTCCCTCTCTGTGCTTACCCACGAAAGGGGTTGAGTTGGAATATAGATAAATGGTAATAGGGGGATGGAAAGCAGAAAATTTCCTCTGTTAGTAGTTTAGCAGTCTCACCCCTGATGTAAATTGATTGTTTTATGATTTCAAAAGTTTTCCTAAAAAATATAACCGTTCTCCTAAAAAACATTTTTATTCAGTATGGTAACAACTAAATTTCATTTGATATTGATAAATTTTAAAAATATTTTCTCAAATATGAACTTCAAAAATTACATTTATAAAAAGAAAAGAAAATCAACAAAATAAAAACTAAAAAGTAACAATTCCTCTCTTAAGAATAAGAGAATCACTTTCTTCATTAAAGAATTTAGAATCTTGGAATATACAGTTATCCATATTTCATTCTAGTTTGTAAAAAATAGCAATGCATAAAAAGGGAAATATGTTATTCATGTATTTAACCCTTAACTGCTCTGCGACAGAAATTGTTCCATAGCTGGGTCATTATCAAAAAAAATGTACAATTTGTTCATCATATATTTTAATTTTGAAAGTTTCTCCGAAATCGTCGATATTAATATCTGAGGTAGCCCTTACCAATAATACTAATTTAGTGGTCAAGATCATACATTTCAATTTTAATTATAAATCATATTTAAAAAAATAAAGATCCACTGTCGTGATTGTGAAGTCCACAGAGGTCATTTAAATAAATTTTTTGTTCATTATGGAAATTTAAGTTAACTGCAGTTCCTTGCTTAGAATCCAAAGAACTACTTAGAGATGTAATAACACAGAAAATCCTTATTGAAAGGTGATAAACTGTTAGTATTGAAAATACATGGACACTGATATAAATTATATAAAAAATGCTTACTAAAAAATAAACAAAAATGAATTTGAGAAAAACAAAATTTCCATCACAGTTTAAAAAAAAAAACGGAATCAGCTCAAGTCTGACTCAGTGTAATAATAATTAATTAAGCCTTTAAAACAAATTTTTATAACTTGAAAAATTAAAGTCATGAATTTTTTCGCCTGATCTTAAAAAGTAGAGACAACTTATTTTTCGTTGATTGCAACAATTTTTTTATAACTTTCAGCATCCTATAATATTTACTTCACATTTTGTTTATCCACTGCTGATATATTGCAATTTCATCTTCAAATTCCTTCCATTTAAATAAAATGGAAGGAATGTGATTTTTGTGAACATTTTGTTGACAGATATTGTGAAATATAATCTCCAAACAAGGACATTAAAACAATCAAGCTAAGTAAATTGTTTTACATATGTCAAATGTGATTTATAGTAGTAATTATCAAAAGTGCTTATGATCTAAAGGAAGGAAGGAAGTGAAAGTGATTGCACAATCGTAAACAGACATTTTATTATAAACATTTCGCGATACTCAAGAATTATACTCTTATTTTAAATTACTATGAATATAAATATTGATACAAATAATTTGTTACTCTGATTTATGGCACTAATTTCCTGTTCTTTATTGCTGATAATATTTATACATGTTTTTCTCTATTTTTTTCACTTGTAATCTTGACTCTCCAAAGGAGAGATGTAACTTCTAAAGCTTTATTAAATATTAATTTTTCATTCTATTTTTAAGTTTCCGCACAAATTTATTTTTACAAGTCACACAAAAAAACATGTGTCTTTTAAATGACCTGGATGATCACACGTTCATTAAATATGAATTAAATCAGAGATATGAGAAGATGAAGACATAATTACCCTTCCAGACGCAGATTACCAGATGATAAACGGATATACATAAATACAAGGTAAGCCCAATTTATCTTACCTATGTTTTGTTTCATATTGAGAAATAAATAGTTTATTTTCGAGGATAAAACCGAACATCACGCAAGTACTGGTAGCAAAGTTTAAATATTGTTATCAAATTGATTATGAGACTGAAAAAAAAATTCTCAATAAAAAACGTCGTCACTAATTGATAAGAATAAAAATCTGGTAATCCAATAGGGTAATTTATTAGAAAAAATATATAAAACGAATCTTAGCAACATTATGGCTTCTACAAAAGATAGCACAACCATTGAAAAATTGAACGCCAACAATTATACAAATTGGCGGTTCAAGGTCGAAATGCTATTGATTCGAGATGAACTTGTTGAAGTTATTACGGAAGAGGCCCCCACTCCATTGAACGATGCTTGGACCAAGAAAGACAGAAAAGCAAGGGCTTTAATAAATTTGTCCATTGACGACAGTCAAATAGTGCATGTCAAAAATTTAAATACAGCTAGGCAAACATGGGACACACTTAAGCAAATCCAAGAGAGATCTAATCTCTCTAGTAAGCTGTACTTGCTTCGAAAATTGTACAGTACAAAGTTAACTGAAGGTGGCAATATGACAGACCACATAACAAAAATTTTAGAGATAGTGGATAAACTGTCAGCCATAGGTGAAAATATAACCGACTCGCACATTTCAGCACTGCTGCTGTGCCCGTTGCCACCGTCCTACGATACTCTAGTTACTGCCCTGGAGGCCAGAGATGAAGCTGAGTTAACCGTACAATTTATAAAAAGCAAGCTTACGGATGAATATACTCGCAGAGTAGATAATAGTGAAAATTCAGAAAACAGCAAAAAAGCATATAAAACACAAGGTAAATTTAATCATTCAGAACAGAAAAGAGGCAGCAATAAGTACTGCTCACACTGTAAAATGAAAAACCACTCAAATAAAGACTGCTGGTTTCTAAAAACGAAAACCAATAACATTTACACTAATAACAGACACTATAAAAATAAAAACGATTCAACATCACTAGTTTATGAAGAAAATAATTTACATAAAAATGCGGAACCTGAAGAAAGAAAACACACAGTAAATGAAAACAACAGTGTCGCTTTAGTAACCAAAGAGTCCGAAAATAAAGGCCCTTTATAGTGGACAGTGGCAGTTCCAGTCACATAGTAAATTCAAAAGAATTTTTTACCTAAATTACAAATAATAATTAAACAAACGTCACAATCGCTAATGGTAATGAACTGATTTCATATGGATCTGGAGAGGTAATAATTCATACCGAAAATAAAAACAAACAAGTTATACTGCGTGACGTACTATACGTTCCTGACATAGAAACTAACCTGCTGTCAGTGAGTAGGGCAACTAAAAACGGTTGCAAAGTCAAATTTGAAAAAGGTAAATGTGACATAATTCATGAAGGTAAGATTATACTTCAAGGTAAACTTAAAAACAATCTGTATGAAATACATGTTAATAAAGATGAAAATCACAAGCACTATACAAATGTTACCTAGAACTGCTCAAATGCAAATTGCATAGATTTGTGGCATAGGCGAATGGGGCATAGGAGCTACGACACAATAAACTCCATGTTATCAAAGGACTTAGTTGAGAGAATTAAAATCAACAACGGCAAACATAATGCGAAATGTGAGGTATGCATCAAGTCAAAAATCAGCGAGACCCCATTTCCTAAATCAGGTGCATATAGAGCTACAAAAAGGCTCGAGTTAGTTCATTCTGATGTATGTGGCCCTATAAATACACCCACAATTGGGGGGGAAAATACTTCGTCACTTTTATCGATGTATATACGCGATTTTGTGTAATTTATTTGATTGCAAATAAAAGTGAGGCTTCAGAAAAATTGAAAGAATATATCTCAATGGTGAAAAACAAATTTGGAAAAATGCCTACTGAGATCAGATCGGACAACGGTGGTGAATATACGGGTAACGAAATAGAAAAATATCTAAAAGAAAATGGGATTCATCATCAGCTCACCGTACCATTTAACCCAAGCCAAAACGGTGTCGTAGAGCGTAAGAATAGGTCGCTACTAGATATGGTTAGAAGTATGTTAAATGAAGCAAATCTCCCGCACAAATTATGGGGGGAAGCCACATGTACCGCGAATCACTTACAGAACCGGCTACCTTCAAAATCGGTAAGCACCACACCCTATGAATTATGGATGAATAGACCAAATTTGAAATATCTCAAAGTTTTCTTTTTTTTGGCTCTACTGCATACGCCTACATACACAAATCAAAGAGAGGAAAATTAGACAATAGAGCGGAAAAAGGCACTTTTGTCGGATACGACAGTCGCTCTAAGGCGTACAGAATCTATACAAGTGACGGAAGAGTAATATTGGCCAGAAGCGTAAAATTTATAGAAAATAAAAATAATCCAGATACTAACGAAAATCTAGATAGAAGAGAATTAATCGCGGAAACAAACAAACACAACAGAAAGACACGAATGAAATGGAAATAGATCTGACATCAACACAAAATGAACTAAGTCCACCACCCGCGTCACAACAAATTCCACAAGTGAGAAGATCAGAAAGAACCAATAGAGGTGTGCCGCCGGACAGTTTTGCTTATGCAGTCCGGCACGATCCAGTATATGTACCTAACAGTTGGGAAGATATGATGAGTATAGAAAATCCTATAGAAAAACAGAACTGGATAAAAGCGACAGAAGAGGAAATGAAATATGAAAAAAATGAAATCCCTTAATCAAAATGAAACCTGGTGTTTAGTTGATCCCCCACAAGAAGCAAGAGTAATTGGGCCGAAATGTACTTTTAAAGCGAAATATGACGAATTCGGAAAAATCAAGCGTTACAAAGCGAGATTGGTCGCACAGGGATTTAGACAAAAATACGGAGTAGATTTGGATGAAACTTATGCGCCAGTAGTTTCCCATACAAGTTTAAGAGTCTTCATAACTGCCGCAGCATACCACAATCTCAATATTAGGCAGATTGACATCAATACGGCATTTTTACATGGTGAATTGTAAGAAAATGTTTATGTATCACAATCTAAGGGGTATATAAACACTAGAGAACCCAATAAGGTTTGTAAGTTAAAAAAGGCCCTATATGGACTAAAACAAGCTGCAAGAGCGTGGTATTCAAACATTAGTGAAACACTAAAAGAATTAAAATTTAAACAGAGCAATGCTGATAATTGCTTATTTATAAGAAAAGAAGGGGAAAACACTGTTTATATAGCAGTATACGTGGACGATATACTAATCGCAGGAAAAGATGAAAATATAAATGACATAATAGATAAACTAAAATCTAAGTACGCACTCGAAGATTTAGGTCAAATTTCCAATTACCTCGGGATAAAAATACAAAAGACTCACAACGGCTTTAAACTAAATCAAACAGCAAAAATAATGGAAATTGCAAAAAAAAAAAATTTAGAAGATTCTAAGCCATATGGCACTCCAATGTAAACAGGCTTTCAACGATTAGACAATGAGGAAACACAAATGCCAAACAACACTAAGTACCGACAAGCAATAGGTGCGCTGTTATATGTTGCTACAATAAGTAGGCCCGATATTTTAGTAGGTGTAAACATTTTGAGTAGAAAAAACGAAACGCCGCGCCGTCTGAAAGAGATTGGAAAGGTGTTAAAAGTCTAATAAGATATCTATATTCAACAAAAGACTTGAATTTAGTAATTAGCACGGAAGAACCACCCATCCTGGAAGTATATACTGATGCAGATTGGGGTGGAGATCTAAAAACAAGAAGATCGACAACAGGCAATTTATTCCTTTTAGGAAAGAATCTAATACAGTGGATAACGAAACGACAGACTTGTGTTGCATCTGCATCTGCAGAGTTCGTTGCAGCGGCGAGCGCTACACAAGAATTAATATGGCTGCTAAAACTATTAGAAGATCTTGATATACCGCAAAAATTGCCTATAGTAATTTATGAAGACAATAAATCTTGCATAAAAATGATAGAATCCGAAAAGTTTTCCAATAAAACGAAACATATTGATATCAAATATAATGTGATTAAACAGCTGAAAGAAGATAAAATTATTGAAATGCGTTATTGCCCAAGCAAGTCAATGACGGCGGACATACTTACGAAACCAGAGCCCAAGCCTGAATTTCCAAATAATAGAAACAAACTGAAATTACAGAACAATCCTCGTTAGGAGATTAAGGGGGGGGGGGAATTGTTGACAGATATTGTGAAATATAATCTCCAAACAAGGACATTAAAACAATCAAGCTAAGTAAATTGTTTTTCACCTGTCAAATGTGATTTATAATACTAATTATCAAAAGTGCTTATGATCTAAAGGAAGGAAGTGAAAGTGATTGCACAATCGTAAACAGACATTTTATTATAAACATTTCGCGATACTCAAGAACTATACTCTTATTTTAAATTACTATGAATATAAATATTGATACAAATAATTTGTTACTCTGATTTATGGCACTAACTTCCTGTTCTTTATTGCTGATAATATTTATACATGTTTGTTCTCTATTTTTTTCACTTGTAATCTTGACTCTCCAAAGGAGAGATGTAACTTCTAAAGCTTTATTAAATATTAATTTTTCTTTCTATTTATAAGTTTCCGGACAAATTTAATTTTACAAGTCACACAAAAAAAAATGTGTCTTTTAAATGACCTGGATGATCACACGTTCATTAAATGTGAATTAAATCAGAGATATGAGAAGATGAAGACATAATTACCCTTCCGGACGCAGATTACCACATGATAAACGGATATACATAAATACAAGGTAAGCCCAATTTATCTTACCTATGTTTTGTTTTATATTGAGAAATAAATAGTTTATTTTCGAGGATAAAACCGAACATCACGCAAGTACTGATAACAAAGTTTAAATATTGCTATCACATTTACATAATTTTGTTTCTAGACATATTTCTTTTGTCTATCTGTCATCCGAACAAGTTATACAAGTAGGGGAAAGCAGGCGAATGACGCTCACTTAACCCTTAACTGATGTTACCGGTCTCTCAGACCACGAATTTTTTTAATTTTTATAGGTTAACTTGCAATTTTCTGTTTAACTACAAACATTACTGAAATTTTGTTCCATTTGGAACTTTAGTACTATCACCAGAGACTTTTGAATAGGTGAATTTTAATTATAACAGAGCTGTGCAAAACGTTTAGTATAAAAACACCATCCTATGAGTTAATCGTGCCTTTTATTCATCTTTCGTTGCACCGGTCTCACAGACCGCTTCACACTAGTTATGTGACAATTTCTGTGACACCAGTTAAAGGGTAAGGGAAAACATGAGTAGCTAGTCAAATTTACACAAAAATCAATATTTTATTAATGAAGTATAACTCCAAAGTATAAAGAAGTTTGCAATCAACTAATCTGCATAAAAGTTTTAGATTTTTTTTATCTTTTTATTTAATTAACAATGGATTGAGCGGTAATGCCTGACATGTTAGGGTAATTGCGCTCAAAATTTGAATACAACGTTTAAGTCGGAGTTATTTATAGTTGGCGCAACAAAGCACTACAAAAATAAATAAAAGAATGAACGTACAGCTAAATGTATATATATATTTTTTAGAAATAATGAGTAAATTAACATTTGAAAAGAAGAGTGTAAACTTTCCTTCAAGTTAGATGTTGTAGAATTTCATTCTAAAACCCTTGAAATTTTGTCTTTAATTGTATGTAGGGTCAATCGGAACTAATGAGACAAAATGCTAAATTTTTCCATTTACTTATATTCTATTGATTCTCGGCCTAGATAAAAGGTACTGTAACTTGTGTTTTTCTTTCCTTTATCCGATTATGAATAAAAAAATTTGCTTGTCATAAAAATAAAGATAAAAAAATAAAACAATGTCTCATATTAGCTCCACCGACTTAGACCGATGTCTCATATTAGCTCCACCAGACGACTATGGTGCTAAAGGGAGTCACCGTTATTTTTAAGTGGCTGTAAGCACGCTAAAGAAACTTGAGAACTTTCTCAAAGTTTACCCGGGTCTAATGTTTCAGCTGTATCATTTAGATATTTTATCTTTTATTTTGACTGAATTTCGAGAAATCTTTTCCACATCTCCAGAATTTTCATGAAAACTCACTTCAATAAACAACATCCCTAATTTATTTAATGTTAACCTTTAACTGATGTCACATAACTAGTGTCAGCCGGTCTGTGAGACCGCTCGATCGAAATATGAATTAAAGTCGCGATTCACTCATAGCATGTTATTTTTGTACTAAACTTTTTGTACAGGAGTGTTATAATTAAAATTCACCTACTAAAAAGTCTCTGGCGATAGTACTAAAGTTCCAAACGAAACAAAATTTCTGTAGTGTTTGTAGATAAACTGAAATTTCGAAGTTAAACTATGAAAATTGAAACAAGCACCGGTCTGTGAGACCAGTAACATCAGTTAAATGTTAATTTAGGATAAAACACAACGACAAAGAACAAAGAAACTTATCTAAACCAATTAAACTATATATTTTACGAAGATTTTGAAGTAAAATTACAATGGTATAACATATGTTATTGAAAACTAAAAAATGTAGTCAACAATTTTGATTGCTAATTCTTTGTTCATTTATACTTACATAGACAAGAAAAGTGAAAGTAATCTTCCTGTTTTGAAAATAGTTTCTGGAGAAAGCAGGACTATTTTAGACAGTAGTTACAGTACTCTAATAGACTTTGTTAAAGAAAGGTTACTAATGCATTTTTTTAGTTAGTAAAATTATAATTATCATAAAATATAAATAAGTAAGAAAAAATGAATATATGGCTGTTTGTTTCGTTTCAGCACATACAGCACCTGTGTAAAACTAAATGGTTAAATCAGCTACCTAGCATTTCATATCAGTTGATTAAAAATTGGTAATAAACATAGACGAATAGACCATTAAAGTTGGAATAAAAGAAAACAACATACCTGGCATATTAACCCCTTCGGGGCGAGCGTCTTTTACAGAATTTTTAATTTTTTATCGCCGGTTTTTCAAAAGAGAAATTTTTGCCTAACTGAATCGGGAAAATGCTCGGATTAAATAAGGCAAAATTTACAATAAAAATTTACTGGTGAAAATAATCACGGATTCTGAGCACCCTACGCGGCACGTATACCGGTCGCTCGTTCCCAAGGGGTTAAAACAAAAATACCATTAAATAGTAACAGTTTCTGTTTTTCATTGTGGTGGATGTTTCAATCAAGTTATATGATAGAATAGTATTGTCACAGCTTGAAGTACTCTCTCATATTAGCCTCAGACACTGTCATACTACACTGTAAAAAAAAAAAGGGCTAAAAAACGGAAATACTACTGGCAATCTAGACGCCAGTACTATTTCCGTTATTTTTACGGCAATTTTTATCCATAAATTACAGTAAATTTTTCCGTTTTTCTCATTAAAAACGGACATTTTTCTGTAATTTATGGGTAAAAATTCCCGTAAAAAAACGGAAACAGTACGGGCGTCTAGATTTGCCAGTAGTATTTCCGTTTTTTAGTCCGTTTTTTTTTTTTACAGTGAACCCCTGTGTTATATTATACCCCTGAGTTTGTTGCTTTATAACTCAGATCACTTTAACCTTTAACTGATGTCACAGAAATTGTCACATAACTAGTGTGAAGCGGTCTGTGAGACCGCTGCAACGAAAGATGAATAAAAGGTACGATTAACTCATAGGATGGTGTTTTTGTACTAAACTTTTTGCACAGGTCTGTTATAATTAAAATTCCCCTATTCAAAAGTCTCTGGTGATAGTACTAAAGTTCCAAATGGAACAAAATTCGGTAATGTTTGTAGTTAAACTGAAAACTGCAAGTAAACCTATAAAAATTGAAAAAATTCGCGGTCTGAGAGACCGGTAACATCAGTTCAAGGATAAGCATATGCCAAAAGTTAGACTGAAAATACTCGCCATTCTTTACTGAATAAGAAGGCAATTAGAATCATTTACATAACTAAGATTATACTTAAATCTTGTATAAAAAATATTTTGAAGTCTGACAGAAAAATTTTCTCATCAAAAAGATTACAGTTAGGGTAGACCGGGGGAATGCTGCCACCTCAAGGGAATTTAAATTTTTTCACCTCTAAAAAATGTTTATTTTTGAACAGTAAAAATTCTAAGTTGAATCATGATCTTTAGTATCTGTATAAATTTAACCGTAATTATAACTCTAACATAAGCACGCATAAAAGAAATTATTTGAACCTCTGCACATTGGCGGGATTACTCAGAATACTGGGGTAATTCCGCCACTCTTTAATGACCTGGTAGATACATCAAATGAATAGTAGGAAACAAAACCTACTGAAAATTTTTAGAAAGCAATGTAATTTAGCAAAATAATGAATAATTACAATGTCCCTTAAGCTAAATTTATTAATATGTTACGCTTATAATTTAACTGAAATTGCAAAAGTCACAAATATATTATAATTCTCTGTTTAATCAGCTCAACTACAAGAATGAATCATTTTCTCACACGATTTGCATCTAAAACAGAGTTCATTCAAATCATATTCCCCACAAAAGATACACAGCTCAACGTCTTTTGAACGAATGTAAAACGCATCATCATTTTCGCTGTCATCACAAATATTTTGATCGTCGTTAGCATCCGAAGACGACGAAAATATTTAAACGCTTCCTCTTCTTAGCTGCACCCTCGCTTTTTTTTTTTTTTTGAACATCACTTTATTCTTTTTTATAACTCTTTTTTGGTCTTTTTGATGGATTCATGCCTAAAAGTTTTGATGCAGATTTTAGCTCTGCTCGTTTATTTTTTTTTATTTTTTTCCTCCCATTTAGCGGCTAATTTTTCTAACTCTTTTTTCATCGGACTTGCCATCAGTATTGAAGAGTAGGCTTTTTCTTTTTGCATTTTTCACTTTGGCCATAGTGGCGGAGTTACCCCGAGTGACAATGGCGTCATAACCCCGAGAGGGCAATATGGCGGAAATCCCCAAGCAAAGATGAAAGACGAACCAAACTTGCTGAACACATTGCATCAAAATGTTGGCAAATGCATGTAGGTTACGGGTAATATTATCTTAAATACATAATGTTACAATAAAATGTGCTTATCTCTACTCATTTGAAGCTCTAAAATAAGACGCAACTAGATGAAAACTAAATTTTTCACTACAACAAACGAACGACGAGCAGCAAAATCACTCTCACTCTAGGCACTGTTTCTATTGTTGGCCGCTATAGTGCAGGCGCATTCACTATCTCAAACTGCCGTTGGTTTTTTAAACTAGGCGGCGTGGCGGCATAACCTCGGGTGGCGCCATTCCCCGGGTCTCCCCTATGTAATATATATATTTGGTATAATTTTCCTTAAATTTTGGATGTAGTCGGAATGGATATAAATAAAATGATGTATTGCTTTCAAAATAATCACACAGCCAATTTTATTACTATAAAATTTGGTATTTTCTATGTCTTACATTAGCCCCATTTTTGGCTGTCTCATATTTACTAAAATTGTCCCTATTTATATATCTTAAAAAACAAACAAATAGAAAACAAGTATATGCATTCTAACTTTATAAATAACAATCTCGTTGACTTAAAATCAACGTGTAGTTTATTTTCATTTCAAACATTCATATAATTCTTCAAAAACTTTCATGCATAACTTTTTCTTGTGCTACTATGTGGTCTAAGACTTTTGAGCCGTAGTGTAAATATCTATAATTATGTATTAATTTGTATATTCTATATTCAATTCCTAAAAAATGTCAGTAATTTCAGTTTTAAAGCTTGGGGGTCCATGAATACACAGGAAATACGAAAAGAGTTCTGTGGTAATTAAGAAATACTGTCTTTCATATTCCCAAAATAATTTTCATTGGTAATGTCTTAAACTTTGTAGGGTTATCCATGCTCTAACGAATAAGACTTTCGTTTTATTATAATAGTTACAAATCTTTAAAATTTATATCAAAGATAGTGTTTTGAACCAATTATCTGCGTATGACAATGAGGGAATCGTGATTGTCATATAACAATTGCTTAATCTACACTGTACAAAATTTCAGTACCGTTACAGTCTATAGCGTTAACGTTTCCAAAAATGTAGTGTAAACTATTAATTTTCTTGAGTTACTGAATAAATCTGAATCGTTACTCTCATTTCTGTGTAAAGTATTTGAAGCGAAAACATTGTAAAAAAAAAATCATAAACGTTACAGTCCATAGCAGAAATGTTTCCGAAAATGTAGCGTAAACTATGAATACTCTTGAGTAACTTATTAAATCGGAAATATTACTTTCATTTTCGTGTAAACTATTTGAATGCGAATATTCGGATTTTCTGTACATGTCCAATACGTTCTATAAACCTCATGATCACGTGACTTTTATTGTTCTGTGGTTGAAAGTAATGAAGAGACGTAACGGATATTTTGAAGAAAGTAAGCATTTATGTTTCATATTTTTCTATTTAAAAAAGTAATACGCTTTTTTAAAAGAATTAATATTATTCGATTGAATTTTATTGAATAATAATATTAGAGTTACTGTTTATAGTTTGTTGCAGATACAAAGTTAAATAACTCGTTCGAAATATATACTCTTGTCCATGAATCTAAGATAGATATAAGATTATATATTTGATTAACGAATAATAACAGGATTCGTACGCATCAAGGGATCTTAGGTGTTTTCGTACCAGAAATTTCGTAAAGTGCTGCTTGGTATGTCTGAAGATAGTTTTTTTCATTAAATACGGCGAATATTACTTTTCGAAAATTCTCCTAAAAGGTCATTGAAGCGTACGAATCCTGAATACTAGTGTTAGTGAAGTACAGATAGCACTGTTTATATGTTTTTATACAAAAAGTTGTATCAAAATATTTTATATAATAAAGATCTTATTGAATTTTGGTTTATAGATCTATAAAAAATTCTTTTTAAAAATTCGATCTCGTGAGTTCCGTCCTGCGAATGCTTTGAAAATTTTAATTTCTCTACGAAAATAGATGGACATTTTTATACTTTTTAATATTTGTTTTTTTTTTATCTCTTAATTATAGAATACTGTCTCACAATATCTCATATCTCTTGCGTAATTAATTTATTTTCGTGATTCTAATACTTATGAATAGATATATTTCTGAAAAAGCTTTGTCTATTTGTAAGTACATTTTAGGTAGCTTTCTTTACAAAAAAGCTACCTATTGCAGCCGTTCGGAGGAAAGCGATTTCAAAAAATTTTGGTATATTTTCATCGATCATGACCACCAGACCCCGAAACCACCCTCCGTTCAAAATTGATATAGATATATATATATATATATATATATATATCTATATATATATATATATATCTATATATATATATATATATATATATATATATATATATATATATATATCTGACCTATGTCACACTGTAACTCCCGTAATTATGAACCGATTTCGATGTAATTCGGTGTGTACATAGTACATACCAATGTCTCGACCGAGTTCGTTGGCCAGCTTCATCCGCCGTTTTGTTTCAAAATGGCGGCCATTTAAAATTTTTTAAAAAATTTAAAACTTGAAATGTGGTACCAAAAAATTAAAAATGGAAAAATATTTTTTTCTTATGTATTTGACCTTTATAAAAAGATTCCGGAGCAGTTTTTGTTTCGTCTATATCTTACAAAATGGCTGAGTTATAGCATTTTGAATTTCTAGAGTGGCTGACATTTTGAAACGTCCTGAATTTTGTCACGCGATAAAAGGCGTATTTATGAACCGATTTGGATGTAATTCGGTCTGTACATAGTACATATCAATCTCTCGACCGAGTTCGTTGGCCAGCTTCATCCGCCATTTTGTTTCAAAATGGCGGCCATTTAATTTTTTTTAAAAATTTTAAAATTTGAAATGTGGTACCAAAAAATTGAAAATGGAAAAATATTTTTTTCTTATGTATTTGACCTTTATACAAAGATTTCGGAGCAGTTTTTGTTTCGTCTATATCTTAAAAAATGGCTGAGTTATAGCATTTTGAATTTCTAGCGTGGCTGACATTTTGAAACGTCCTGAATTTTGTCACGCGATAAAAAGCGTATTTATGAACCGATTTGGATGTAACTTCTTTATACATAGTACATAGAAACGTCTCGACCGGGTTCGTTGGCCAGCTTCACCCGCCATCTTGTTTAAAAATGGCGGCCATTTAAAGTTTTAAGAAAATTTTAAATTTGAAATGTGGTACCAAAAATTAAAAATTTAAAAAATATTATCTTCTTGTGTGTTTGACCTTGATAAAAAGACTCGGGAGCAGTTTTTGTTTCGTCTATATCTTAAGAAATGGCTGAGTGATAGCATTTTGAATTTCTAGCGTGGCTGACATTTTGAAACGTCCTGATTTTTCTCACGTAATGACAGGCGTATTTATGAACCGACTTGGATGTACCTTGGTGTGTACATAGTACATACAAATATCTCGACCGAGTTCGTTGGCCAGCTTCATCCGCCATCTTGTTTCAAAATGGCGGCCATTTAAAAAAATAAAAAAAATAAAAAAATTTAAATGAGATACCAAAAAATTGGAAAATGAAAAAGATTTCTTTTGTATGTGTTTGACCTTAATACAAAGATTCCGGAACAGTTTTTCTTTCGTCTATATCTAAAAAAAAGTCCTTCCGGCCAGTGCCGGGAGGAAGAGGTAGCTTTCAAATACCTTATTTTAAAAAAGCCAACTTATATTATTCAAACACACGAAGCTCAATTTAGTGGAAACCGAATATAGGAGATTCAATACTAATTTTTATCAATTCTAAATCATTATGAATGAGAATTCCACGAAATTAGTCAGCTTTATCCAAGCTGCTTTTATTTAAAGTAACATATATTTGGCGGAGATGTTGATGTATACTATCCACATGCTTTCTCATATGGAAATAGGCGAATACGTGTGTTATCGCGTGACAAATACAAGATCGTTTCAAAATGTTAGCCATACTAGAAATTCAAATTGCTATAATTCAACCATTTTTTAAGATATAAACAAAAGAACAAATTTTCAGAAACAAAATCTGCTCCGGAATCTTTGTATCAAGGCCGAAAACATAAAAAATCTTTTTCATTTTCCAATTTTTTAATACCCCATTTTAAATTTTAAATTTAATTTTTTTTAATGGAAACCCTTTTGAAACAAGATGGCGAATAAAGCTGGCCAACGAACTCGGTCGAGACATTGGTATGTACTATGTACAGACCAAGTAACATCCAAATCGGTTCATAAATACGCTTGTTATCGCGTGACAAAAATCAGGTCGTTTTAAAATGTCAGCCACAATAGAAATTCAAAACGCTATAACTCAGCCATTTTCTTAGATATAGACGAAACAAGAACTGTTCCGGGATCTTTGTATTAAGGTCAAACACATACAAAAAAAACCTTTTTCATTTTATAATATTTTGGTATCTCATTTTAAATTTTAATTTTTTTTAATTTTTTAAATGGCCTCCATTTTGAAACAAGATGGCGGATGAAGCTGGCCAACGAACTCGGTCGAGATATTTGTATGTACTATGTACACACCAAAGTACATCCAAATCGGTTCATAAATACGCCTGTTATCACGTGACAAATATCAGGACGTTTCAAAATGTCAGCCACGCTAGAAATTCAAAATGCTATAACTCAGCCATTTTTTGAGATATAGACGAAACAAAAACTGCTCCCGAATCTTTGTATCAAGGTCAAATACATAAAAAAAATATTTTTTTCAATTTTCAATTTTTTGGTACCACATTTCAAATTTAAATTTTTCTTAAAAATTTAAATGGATGCCATTTTTAAACAAAATGGCGGATGAAGCTGGCCAACGAACTCGGTCGAAACATTGGTATGTACTATGTACAAACGAAGTTACATCCAAATCGGTTCATAAAAACGCCTTTTATCGCGTGACAAAATTCAGGACGTTTCAAAATGTCAGCCACGCTAGAAATTAAAAATGCTATAACTCAGCCATTTTTTAAGATATAGACGAAACAAAAACTGCTCCGGAATCTTTGTATAAAGGTCAAATACATAAGAAAAAAATATTTTTCCATTTTCAATTCTTTGGTACCACATTTCAAATTTAAAATTTTTAAGAAAATTTTAAATGGCCGCCATTTTGAAACAAAATGGCGGATGAAGCTGGCCAACGAACTCGGTCGAGACATTGGTATGTACTATGTACATACCGAATTACATCCAAATCGGTGAGAGTTACAGTATGACAAAAGTCATATATATATATATATATATATATATATATATATATATATATATATATATATATATATATATATATGGATATATATATGGATATATATGGATATATATGGATATATGGATATATATGGATATATATATATATATATATATATATATATATCAACTTTTGAACGGAGGGTGGTTTCGGGGTATGGGGGTCATGATCGATGAAAATATACCAAAATTTTTTTAAATCGCTTTCCTCCGAACGGCTGCAATAGGTAGCTTTTTGTAATGAAAGCTACCTAAAAATGTCTGAGTAATAGCATTTTGAATTTCTCGTGTGGCTGACATTTTAAAACGACCTGATCTTTGTCACGCGATAACAGGCGTATTTATGAACCTATTTGGATGTAACTTGGTCTGTACATAGTACATACCAATGTCTCGACAGAGTTCGTTGGCCAGCTTCATTCGCCATCTTGTTTCAAAAGGGTTGCCATTTAAAAAAAATAAATTTAAAATTCAAAATAAGGTATTAAAAAATTGGAAAATGAAAAAGATTTTTTTATGTGTTTGGCCTTGATACAAAGATTCCGGAGCAGTTTTTGTTTCTGAAAATTTGTTCTTTTGTTGATATCTTAAAAAATGGTTGATTTATAGCACTTTGAATTTCTAGCATGGCTAACATTTTGAAACGATCTTGTATTTGTCACGCGATAACACACGTATTCGCCTATTTCGATGTAAGAAGGCATGTGGATAGTATACATCAACACCTCGACCAAGTTCGCTGGCCAGATTCATCAGCCGTCTTGTTTCAAAATGGCGGCCATTAAATTAAAAAATATATATATATTTAAAGTGAGGCGCAAAAAAATTAGAAATTGAAAAAGGTTTCTTTCCTAAGTATTTGCTCTTGATATAAGGATTCAGGAGCATTTTTTGTTTGTCTTTACCTTAAAAAATGGCTCAGATATAGCAGTTTCAATTTCTATTGTGGGTGACATTTTGAAAAATCTGATTTTTTGCATGCGACAGCACTCCTATATATTAACCGATTCCGATGTGAGTGAGCATGTGCACAGCAATTACTAAGGTCTCGACCAAGTTCACTGCTTAGCCTCATCCACCATGTTGTCTTAAAATGACAGGCACTTTAAGAAATTGCCGAATTTGGCAGCCAAATATAAGTTACTTTAAAGAAAAGCAGCTTGGATAAAGCTGACTAATTTCGCGAAATTCTCATTCATTATATTGATAAAAATTAGTATTGAATCTCCTATATTCGGTTTCCACTAAATTGAGCTTCGTGTGTTTGCATGATATAAGTTGGCTTTTTTTAAATAAGGATTATGAAAGCTACCTCTTCCTCCCGGCACTGGCCGGAAGGACTTTTTAATATATTGTTTTACAATTATCATGGTTTTAAATATATTCCTTTAAAAGCATTTATTTTATTTGTATAACTTGAGAAGTGCTGAGATAACCTGAGAAAATGTATCTATTTATTAGTATATACAATTCATGAAAATAAAGTAATTAATCGCAGACACTGTTATTTTTAAATAGTGTATTTTTTATACGAAAAAAATAATTATTTAAAGGTATAAAAGAATCCATCTATTTATATGTAGTGCAATTAAACGTTTTCATAAAGTATTTATTTTCAGGATAGAGCTCACGAGTCCGCATTTTAAAAAAGAATTATTTATAGATATGCAAATCAAATTTTCAATATTATCTTTTTACAAATATGTAATTCATAAACGAGGATAAGACGCATTAGTAGAAATGAGATTATTAATTTCTTCGGTCATATAAACGATGCATTTCATCATTTCAAAAGTTGTGAATTAGAACATAAGTTCAAAACGAAAAGAGGAAAAAACGTATAAACAGTGCTATTTGTATTTTACTAATACTAAATCTACATTATTATTCATTAATCAAATATATAATATCTACACTGCTCAAAACAATTAAAGGATATTTGAAGTTTTATATAAAATAAAGATATAAACGAAATTTTTTTTTGCCGAAAATAGAAGAAGAGAATCACAAATGCAAATTTTTCTGGTTTTCAAATTGTGGAGTATGCAAATTTTGAGTTCGACGTCAAAAACGTCGCTTCAGCGGTAGCGAATGAAATTTGACTTTCAACTGGATAAAAGAGAATGAAGACAAGGATGACCGGCATTCAGTGATTGCTTTGTTTCGATGAGTACGATGTCTCAGCGAAGTCATTTGACAGATTCAGAAGCTTTGAGAATTGTTGGTAGGTTAGAAGGGGGCCAAACTCAAGCCGAAGTAGCGCAAGCCATTGAAGTGTCACAAAGTGTCATTTCCAGGATCTGGAACCGTTTTTTGGAGAGTGGATGTGCAGGCCGAAGACCAGGGCAAGGTCGTAGACGGGCAACAACGCCTAATGAAGATCGGTATTTAGCGTTAACAGCTCGGAGACACCGAACCATGAACGCTACTCTTCTCCAACAACACCTTCGCTCGGCTACAGGCACCACGATTTCAACTCAGACTGTCCGAAACCGGCTCCATGCTGTAGGTCTGTATGCTCGCCGACCGATGGTATGTGTTAGATTAACATCAAGGCATCGTCGCGACCGCAGGGAGTGGGCAACCGAGCATGTCAACTGGAGGAGAAATGAATGGAGCAATATTCTGTTTTCTGACGAGTCCCGTTTTTCTGTGCATCCGGATAATAGGCGTATTTTCATCTGGAGGGACCGTGGCAGTAGGAATAATCCTGCGTTCGTGCACGAAAGTGTCAGATTTGGCGGCGGAGGAGTGTTGGTGTATGGTGGCATCTCCATTGACGGGCGCACTGATCTCTACATCATTCGAGATGGAGCTCTGACTGGTCGCCGATATAGGGATGAGATCCTCAGACCTATTGTAGTCCCTTACGCTGCAGCAATCGGAGATAACTTCATTTTAATGGACGATAACTGCAGGCCACATCGTGCAAACCTGGTGGAGGATTTCCTTTTCGAGGAAGGAATCGTTCGAATGGAATGGCCAGCGTGTTCTCCAGACATGAATCCAATCGAGCACGTTTGGGACGCTCTAGGAAGACGAGTTTCTGGCCGCCAACAACCCCCACAAACTCTCCAAGAACTGGAAAGAGCTCTTCTGGAAGAGTGGGGCAGAATACCCCAACTCGTCATTAATAGCCTCATTGAGTCCATGCCTCAAAGATGTTCAACGTTGCTGGCCGCCCGTGGAAACCATACCCCCTACTGAAAATGATTTTCTTTGATGAAAATACCTTTTCTTATTCTTTTTTTCTCATATGCACAAATTGTTTTTTTTTTCCTTTAGTACACAAATGCGCAATAAAATGCATTTTTTTCTGCCAAACATGTGTAATTTATTCTCATATAACCTACTATGTCTGTCGACCATGTATCAATCAGCTAAACAGTTTACCAGATACCAAATCCACCTAAAACTGCAATATCCTTTAATTGTTTTGAGCAGTGTATTATAGATTCATGGACAAGAGTATGTATTTCGAAAGAGTTATTTAACTTTGTATGTGCAACAAATTATTAACAGTAAATCTAAAATTATTATGCAATAAGATTCCATCAGATAATATTAATTCTTTTTAAAAAGCGTATAACTTTCTTAAATAAAAAAATATATGACATAATTAAGGAAAGTTTCCTAAATGCACACAAACATATTCGAAATATACACAAACATATTCGAAATATACACAAACATATTCGAAATATATACAAACATATTCGAAATATACACAATCATATCCAAAATATACACGATCATATCCAAAATATACACGATCATATCCAAAATATACACTAACATATCCGAAATATACACTAACATATCCGAAATATACACTAACATTTCCGAAATATCCAGAAACATTTCAGAAGCACGCAGAAACGTTTCTGAATATTGTACTGAAATACGCGGATATGTTTCCGAATATCTGTCCGATATATGCGGAAACCTTTTGCGAATATCTGACCGAAATATGCGGAAACGTTACGAAAATCTGACCGAAATATACAGAAACATAACAGAACCGTTGGGCCATATTGCTGCCCCACCAGTTAGAGAAACGTTTCCGAGTTTCTTTTTTTTACAGTGTAATGGGCATAGGCGTAGCGTCGGGGGGGCACGGGGGGGCGTGTGCCCCCCCAACCTTCTACACCCCGGGCGCCAAAACAGAAAGCGTAAGGGGCGCCAAATGAAGATTTTTTTTGTCTTTACATACAAAAATATATACGTATTTATATTGAATTTGCATAAAAATGTCTTACAGCCGGAAAATCCAAAAGTAAAACTGAACCAAATGCATTGAAATTTACAAATATATGAAAAAGATTCATTTATGATAGAAGACTGTAAATGAATTGGAAAAAAGATCTTTTCTCTTAGGCATTATTCATTCTCCAATTCTAAGTGTACCGAAAGGCGAAGGGGGCACCAAATGAAGAGTTTGTTTGACTCTGACTTTTCTGATGAAAAGATTCCATGAAGACTGTTCGATTTTTTTGCTCTCTCTCTCCCTGAGTAGTGTTGAGCTTTCATTTTTCCTGTCTTGATATGGGCGGGATCGGGTGGCTACCCGGGACAAGTTCGGCTAGGTGGGGAGGCCTACCAATTGGCTTTAGCTCAACAAGCCCCACTCAGGCTGCCCGGGACAATAAAAACTAACATGAGAAGGAGTCAGGGCCGAAAATAAGGGGTGGAGAGGGGGCATGTGCCCTGGGCGCCATGCGAACGGGGTGGATAAGGGATGCCCCTTATCCGTGCCCTGGGCGCCACGCGAAGGGGGCGCCAGATGAAAATTTGGTTTACCGTTTTATACAATATATATATGTGCGCAGGAAATTTGTGTAAAAAATTTTTTTTAGATGAAAAAACAAAAAGAAAAGCTGAGTAAAGTGCATTAAAATTGTCGAATAGATAAAAAGACTCTCCTACAATATACAAGACAGCAAATGAATAACTCCATTCTTTTTCTTATAATTACTTTTCTACATGCATATCACCATATCTGGCCTTAGATGGGGTGAGGTCAGGTGACTGACTGAGACAATAAAAACCAAGCGGTCGAAAATTCACAAAATAAAAGTAAAAATTTAATAATTTTGTTGTTGTTGTTTTGAGTCATGTATAAATTTGAAAATTAGCTTTGAAAATTAAATTTGAAAAGTTGAGGAAAGTATGTAGACATATCAATCTATAAATAAGAAGAGTGATATAAGTGATAATTCCACAAAATTGGTGTAGATAGTACAGGAAGATATTTTACAATCTGGAATTCATTTTTATGCGTAAAGTAAATCCTGGTTTTTTAGTTCCTGAAACAATGTGACTCATATCACAATGACATTAAAGTACCTCAATTGTAATAATTTGTAATGCTACAACAACAGTGAAATCTAGAAAAATGAAATATGTCTATAATAGAATATTGTCTTAAATGAAAAAAAAAACTGAATGGTTCCAACAGAAATAATACCAACAGTTATATCTTCTGAGACGGAAACCTGTATAAAGCGGAATAATTTCCGTTTCCTTTCGATTTCTTTCACAGGTTTTAATGAATAAATATTTGACAAAGCTGGTTATATATTTCAATATTATTACGTATTTTACTGTTACGCATTTTAAATTTTAAAATAAGTCCACTAATAGAAACTTTCGTAAATTTCTCTTCGTAAATTTACTTTGTGGAGGAAGGAGGGGGGCGCCAAAATCCATGTTTGCCTCGGGTGAAAATATAGCTAGTTTCGGCCCTGGAAGGAGTGCACAAAGTAAAATGCTTTAGTAAAACCCTTTAAGAGAAAGAAAAATTAGTATAGCATCTGCAGTGGTACAATAAAATATCTCCCACAGGGTGCCATGGCTAATACAGTTGCCCCTGCCTTTATCCCCCTATTTTCACTTCTTTTTGCCTCCTTGCCCTTGAATTTCCTCAGTCAGTCGACAAAAGAAAAGACGAATTTCGACAAAAAGTCGTGGAAAAATATCAGTAATTTCGTCAAAAAATCTCTGAAACAAATACCGAATATCATTTTCATCAATCGGTCATAGACAAATTCACGAAATTTGACAAAGGATCGTGTAAAGAAAATTGTGAATTCCATAAAACGATCGGCGGAAAAAAATGCTAATTTTGGTAATTCGTCGTCGAAAAGATCGCGAAATTTCGTCTAACGACCTAGAGAAAAAGTTGCAAATTTCGTCAAATGGTCGCGGTCAAAAAGACGACAGGGGTGATTCTGAGTAATAAAAAAAAATCTGAAATTCACAGCAAATTTTCTGAAAGGTTACAGCAGAGGAGGGAAAGGGCGGAAATCTCCCGGCTCCAATTATGCGTTTTTTGTCTGTCTTTTAGCGAAATTCGCGTTTTTCCGCGATCCTTTGACGGAATTTGTGTTTCTTTATCGCGATCTGTTGACGAAATTCGAGTTTTTCCGCGATCTTTTGATAAATATTGCATTTTTTGCGATCTCTTGGTGAAATGTGTGTGTTTTTCGCAATTCCCAGACGAAGTTTGCGTTTTTTCGTGATCCGTTGAAGAAATTTGTGCTTTTTTTCCTGCGATTCTTTGGCGAAATTCGTTTTTTCTGCGTTCCTTTGAAGAAATTGGCGACTTTTTTCTGTGAACGATTGTCGAAATTGATTTTTTCTGCGACCATTTGCCGAAATTCGCGATATTTTTTTATGCCCGAATTTCATTATTGATGACCGATTTTTTTCAAATTTTCGGAAAATTCAGAACAGAATCACCCCTGAAACGACGCGAATTTGGTCAAATAATCGCGTAAAAAATCGAGAATTCAAACAAATAATCAAGAATTTCGTAAGTCTGTTTTAAAAGGAAAATCATGAATTTCGATAAACTCTCGCGGAAAAGAATCGCAAATTTCGTCAAATGATATCTGAAACAAACAGCGAATACTATCAGTCGGTCGCGGAAAAAATACATATCCCGAATTTCGAAAGTGGTGGCGGAGAAAAAATTTCCCCAGTTTGTCGCAGAAAAATTCGCGCATTTTGACAAAGTATCGCGATAAAAAAAAATCATGAATTCCGTGAAACGATCGCCGAAAACAAAAACACGAAATTTGGTAAAGGATCCACGGAAAAAAATTATGAGTTCCGTGATACGATCACTCCCAAAAAATTGAGAAATTTGCAATAGGTTATAGGAAAAATTGCGAAATATCCTTCAACGATCGTAGCAAAACATAGCGAAAAGAAATAACTATTATCATTAATCGATGGGGGAAAAAATCGCGAATTTTGCAATTCGTCACGGAAAAAATCGCGAATCTCCTCAAACAACTGTAAAAAATATCTTGAATTTTACCAAATGTTACGGAAACAAATGGCAATCTTCGTCATTCGGTCGCGGATAAATCATCGCAAATTTCGTCAAAAGAATGGACAAAAAATTGCGAATTTCGTTTAACGATCACAAAAAAATCGCAAATTACGTCAAATGGTCGCGGGCAAAAAACGCAAATTTGGTAAAAGTAAATTGAGAATTTAACCAAATGATCGCGCAAAAAATCACGAATTTTATAACTCGGTCATGAAAAGTAAATCACGAATTTTGACAAAAGATCTGGAAAAGAATCGGGAATTTCGTCAAAAGATCTCTAAAACAAATAGTAACTACCATCAATCGGTCGCGGAAAATGTATATCGCGAATTTGGACAAGTGGTGGCGGAAAAAAATCGATTTCGTCAATCTGACGTAGAAAAATTTGCGACATTTGGCAAAGGATCACGGAAAAGATCGCAAAATCTCCTTCAACGATTGTATAAAAAGATCTCGGAAAAAAAGTAAGTATTTTCGTCAATAGATTGGAAGGGGAGGGGGCGAAATCGAGAATTTTGGAATTCGTCGCGGAAAAAATCGCGAATCTCTTCAAACAACCGTTGAAAAAGTGTGATTGGGAAGATAACTTTATAGGTGCTTTGAAGAAAAAGATCAAATATTTTCAGTAAAAATAGTCACTGAAATCCGGAAAAGACGCCTTTTTTCTTGAAATAGCCGCTTTTTAATGGTTTTCGGCCTAAAATAGTCGTCATAGCCACCAGATGCTGAAAATAGTCGCTTTTAGTAGCAAATGGCGGCCCTGCAATTTTATATTAAGAAAAATCGGAATTTTGTTGAGAAATTGTGTCGAGCCGAACCGAGACTGATTTATTTGATTTTTTTCACGGGCCGGGCTTGTTCACTGATTTTTGTACGAGTCGGCCCTGGTCGTAAACTGTGAAAATATAAATGAGCCGGTCCCAGGTGGAACTTTTAATTTTCTCGCCGGGCTGAGCCTGGGCCTTGGAATTGGGGTCTGTGCAGACCTCTAGTGTGCCCCCCCAGAGACGTGCAAAGAGCGGGCTAAAGAAACGGTCGCCCCAGGCATTAAATTTACGCTGCAATTTCTTTGTCTCTCTTGATCGGTTTTTTCCCCTGTCGCTAAACACCATGAATTCTCTAAGAAATAAGTGCAATTTTCTTTTATGCTATTTAGTTGTTCTGAATTCCTAAATTAAAATTAAACCTTTTAAAGTTCCAAAATAAACGCGAAATATTTATTCGATAGAATTTATTTTTGTTTCTGCACTTTATCAATTTTATTACACCTATCACAAAAAGAAAGATTTTTTTTTTTTTGGGGGGGGGGAGGGGGGGCACAAAATTGAAAATTCGCTCTGGGCGCCGTTTTTACCTAGCACGACCTTGTTGCCCCCCCAAAATTTCTGGTCACGCTACGCCTATGGTAATGGGGGTTTCCGTTTGAAAATAACTTGTTACTGCCCCCTCCTCAGAATCTACTAGCTAAAGCGAAAATCTATCTTTTACGAAAAAGTGTGCTTCAAACAATTATATACAAAATCTGAATTTAGTCTTTACAAATAGATTTTTATCGAGAAAAGATGTCCTTACTGTAGAAATACCTTTACGTCACACAGATCTAAATTATATTCCTTTGGCACTAGACAGGGTTTCTGTAAATGTGACAACAGATCTAAATGTTGCACAAACAGGTGTGCCTTTCGCACAGATCAATTGCTGTGTAATCGAAAGTGTCACCAATCTTTAGATTCTACTAATGAGTAAACATAATTTTATCATTCTTTTAAAATTTATTTTGTTAATTGTAATAATCATTTTAAAACATTTAACAGATTTCTTTTATTTTTCTTTCTTCCCTAATTGTTTCTAGAAATTATTAAGCTTATTGATTATTTCTATTGACTTGATATTATATATACATCAAATAATAAATACATGAAAGTAAGTGTCAACAATTGTCAGTTGTTTTTTATTACTATCTGCTAATTATTACACTAAATTAAACAGCGATTAAGTATAATTATATTTCAACAATTGTCAGCATATTTTACTTTTAATTATGTTTATTATTAAATAGTTACTTATAACGTTATGGAATAAAAGTAGAGCGTGTGTTTAGAAATGGATCACACGTAAACAAGTCTATTTCATATAAGAAACATCATATAAAAACGTTTTAAAAATTGTCCATGGTTGACAGGATTAATATCAAATACTGGGAATTTTTAAAATCTTTTTATCCGGTGTTAATTATATGACATGGACGTTGTTCACGTGTCCCCCCTGTTCTACTATCTACCGACTTGTTTGAGTTTTAATTTAAATAAACAAATACGTTGCTGTTTTTCGAGCAAATATCATATTTTATCTGTAATGAGTGCCTGGTAGGAAAGGTGCAGATTATGTACATAGGTTACAAATTAAATTGCTAATATGAGAAATAAAATATTTTCCCGCACTTGAACGAATCGGACTAGTTAATCTAGAAATTATCTAGGTTATCTTCACATTTCCCGTTTCCCACCCTTTAGAAATAACATTATAGCTCATATTCAAAATATTAGAATAATTGCATTTTTTTTTTACAAATTGAAAATATCATTTCGTAATTTAATGTCTTTTAATGCAAATATGCGAAAGATATTTTTAATAAGAACTTATTGTTGATTAAACTTATTTATTATCTTAAAATTAGTATCATTTTTGAAAAGATTAATTGAAAAAAAAATTCTTTTGAAAAGTCAAAATATTAGAATAATTATTCAAGTGGTTCAAAATATTAGAATATTTCACATTAATTCTCCTTTAATTATTACCACTTCACAACTGGTTTCATCATTGATTAAATTCAGACGATTTAATTTAAAAGCAGTATTCTTTTTGCAGTTTGTTTTCTTTTTCGTCTTAAAATGGTTCGTGTGTGTGATATTCCTGAATCTATTAAACTTCGTACGGTTTATTTGTATAGGCAAGATAAAAATCAATGTTATATAGCGAATTATTTACATTGTTTGCAATCAAGAGTTAGTAAAATACTAACACAATATTCAAAAACTGGAAAATTTCAAAATAATCGCCGAAATGGCGGCCGAAAACCAAAAACATCTGCTAGAGATGACAGGAAATTGAAGCGTGTAGTTAGGAAAAACCGTTTTAAAAGTGTGCGATTCTTGCACTGAAAATAGAAAGCAGAAGGAGTTCAAGTTTCTACATCGATAACATTAAGACGTCTCCATAAAGGGTCTAGCCGGATAAGCATGGCGAAATGCCCCCCACTGCCGATGTTTGAAATAACATGTGTGGTAATAAGGCTCACCATGAGAATACAATATAGAGTGTTTTCAGCCTCTGACCTTGAACTGTCCTTGAGACAATAGGGGAAGTACGTGCCTGCGGTACTATTTTTCAAAAGCGTTTTTCTCAAAAAGTACAAAAGTGAAAAAAATGAAACCAACGCCAATTATTGAAGAATATATTAGTTCACATTATATATTTTTTTCACATTTTTACAAAAATTTTAATATAGAAAAATAAACAAAAATATTAAAAATAAATTATTAATGTAGTAATTTTATATTTACACCAACCAAAAAATTACAGAATAAGCATCAAAGTATGTACTTTTAAGGGAAAAAATTTCGTTAAAATCGAAGATGCGCTTTTTGAGTTATAAAAAAAATAATGTTAGCAACTTGCTAAAATATTCGTAACTTTCCCTGTTTGCATTTTCAGAAATACGCTACTATCAATGCATCGGTCGATTCGTGACATTTCCATTCGGGCAGGATGCGCAGGCGCCAAAATAAGAGAATGTTTTCATACATACCACTTCCCTATAAGTTTGTTTCGTGTTTGTAAACATTCTGTCATTTTGGCGTACTGCGCATCATTCTCTCATACTAATATCAAGTCGATGGTGTAGTCCATTGTTCAGGTGAAGCTATAGGGGTGGTAAATATATAAGGTTATCAACTTTTGGTAATTTCGGACCCCTCCTAAACTTCTGATATCATACGTTAACATTCCTCGAATCCCCATCCTCCTAATAATGTTGTTATCAGTGTTTAAAAATTCTTTTTCTTTTTACAATTGTTTTCCTTTCTTTTTCCTTTTTAACGTTTGCAATGATGTACAGGTATGGTTGTACATTTTTTATTTGCATATATTACTTATTTAAATAAAGAGATGAAATTCATAAGATACACTATGACGCAAAAGTTTAGACAATGAAGAAATTCTTACATACTTTGAAAAATATTTATTCAATTTTCAAATCACTGCTTGAAATTAATGTGCTGTACATATAAACAATATTTATAACAAAGAAAAGTGGAATTGTGCATATTGCAATAAATTAAATGGTAACAAAAATAAACTGCTGTCTCAAAAGTTTAGATACAAATTAAATAAAATCGAAATAAACAATTTTTAAAACCTGGTTGCGCATCCATGCTTATGTATTACGTCATATACACGAGATTGCATGGAAGAAACTAAATCTTGCATAGTTTGTGGATCGATATCGTACCATGCATTCTCAATAGATGTCTTAAGTTCCTTTTCAGAAGAGTATTGTCTAGCGTTGCTATAAACTTTGCGACACATGATGCTCCAAAGGTTTTCTATAGCGTTAAGATCTGGGCTACATGCTGGCCAGTCGAGAACTCTTATATTATGGGAATTAAACCAAGATTTTGAATGTTTTGCAGTGTGAATTGAAGCATTGTCTTGCTGAAATTCCCACTGAGGACCCCCTAGAAGCTCAGCAAATGGCAGTAGGTTTTCTTCTAATGTCTGTGTATAATGCTGTGAAGTTTGACGACCACTGGTGAAGGTCAGAGATACTTGTCCATTATAGCAAAAGGCTGCCCAAACCATCACCGAGCCCCCTCTTTGTCTGCGACTAAAAAAACGTCGAGGTTCCTTCCGCAAGTCATGCCAATACGATAAACAACCATCTGGACCATCCAGATTCCACTTTTTTTCATCGCTAAATATGACTGACTGCCATTTCTCTCCATATGACATATGCTTTCGAACCCACATAAGTCTTTGTAACTTATGATATGGTTTCAGAGCTGGTTTCTTCTGCATTTTGCTATAAACGATTGTTCCTTTTTCCAAAATTCGTCTACGAATCGTATCCTTTCATACAGAGAGTCCCGATGAGCTTTGAACTCCACGTACGCTCATTTGTTGAGTACTCGCTAGTCTTTGTATCAGGCGATCCTCTCGTACATTTGTCACACGTGGCCTCCCAGACCGACATTTTGCTTTATATTCGGAACCACTCGATAAAACTCGATAAATAGATTTTTTTGACCTATTAATAATAGCAGAAATTTCAGAAACGCTCTTCCCTTCACCTTTCAACTGCCAAATCCTTGAAACCTCATTCACTTGAATTTCTTTAGCTCTCGGCATGTCGACTATGAAGCGCAATCGTTTGCAGAACTTAAGTACTCCAAATTTGTGACATCATCTATTCTAAATTTGCATATGCCAGCGAATATTCAAAGAAATTTAGAATAGTGTCTAAACTTTTGCGACAAGCACATTTGAATTTTTATGAAAAAAATTAGTATTATAGCAAATAAAACGACTGTCTTTTGTACGTAGCATTTTAAATCAGTTTTTGAATATATTTACAGGTTTTTGTAATTCTGACGTCATAATTCTACATTTTAAAGCTGAATGACGTCATTGTCTAAACTTTTGCGTCATAGTGTATCACTCTTATATAAGAAATAACTTTATATCAAATAACGTTTTAAAGAAATATTATTTAAAAGATTTTAATAACTCTTTGTTACATAATGCATTGAACAGTAATATTGTCTTCTTGCACTTCGCCCTTGCACGGGGCTAAACGGAACTTCTTGTAAACAAAACAGGCGGACAACATTATTCCCTATCTTTTACTAGCAAAAATAACAAGTATAATTTCGAATCTGGTTTCTCTAACAACAAATTACATACGCATATGGCAGGAGAATATTAATGGCGAACGTTGCGTTATTCCCTATTTTGGAATGAAATGTTTTATAATCATTCAATGGTTTTAATTATAATATTGTATTTTCATAAAAAGAAGAAAACATACTTAAAAAAATTTAAGATAACGGATGTAAAGAAAAAGATAACAAAAAAGTAAATTCTGTTTTGATAAAAAATGATAACGATATATAACGATATCAAATGATAACCCCTTCCCCTACGGATATCCTACGATGTTAAGTGCCAGAGCCCCCCCCCCCTACACACACACACACACGCTCCCCCTAAAGTAATACGTTATATATGTATACTGTTCAGCCCCATAGCTTTCTTCTATGTGAAAATCATCATAGGCAAATGTTACCATTTTGTTTGTCAATTCTTGATAATATTATGCGAGAAGGATGTGCAGTACGCCAACATAACAGAATGTTTACAAACACGAAACAAACCTATACGGAAGTGGTATGTATGGAAACATTCTCTTATTTTGGCGCACTGCCCATCCTGCCCAAGTGGAAATGTCACGAATCGACCGATGAATTGATAGTAGCGTATTTCTGCAAATGCAAACAGGGAAAGTTACGAATATTTTAGCAAGTTGCTAACATTATTTTTTTATAACTCAAAAAGCACATCTTCGATTATAACGAAATTTTTTTTCATAAAAGTACATACTTTGAGGCTTATTCTGTAATTTTTTGGTTGGTGTAAATATAAAATTACTACATTAATAATTTTTTTAAATATTTTTGTTTATTTTCTATGTTTAAAATTTTTGTAAAAATGTGAAAAAAATATTTAATGTGAACTAATATATTCTTCAATTATTGGCGTTGGTTTCATTTTTTTAACTTTGTACTTTTTGAGAAAAACGCATTGAAAAATAGTAGTGCCGGCGCATACTTCCCCGATTATCTCAAGGACAGTTCAAGGTCAGAGGCTAAAAACACTCTATACTGTATTCTCATGGTGAGCCTTATTACCACACATGTTATTTCAAACATCGGCCGTAGGGGCCATTTCGCCATGTTTATCCGGCTAGACCCTTTAAGTTTGAATCTCGCGTATCGAAAACAAAACTTCTCATGACTGCAAAACAAAAGCGTATAAGGTTGAATTGGTTAAATCAAGACGTTTATGGAGTGAAGAAGATTGGAAAAATATATTATTTAATGATGAATGTATGTTTTGTGTTTCATATGGTAATCAAGATATTCGAGTTTGGAGAATGAAGCAAGAAGCATTTAATAAAGAATGCCTTAAACGGTCCGTAAAATTTGCTGCTAGTGTCATGGTTTGGGTTGCATGAGTGCAGAAGGACCTGGAAAGTTATGCATCGTCTATGAAAAGGTTAACCTAAGATATATCAAGAAATTTTGGAATATTACATGATTCCATCATGAGAAGATTTATTTGAAGATGATTACATCTTTCAACAAGATTTAGCGTCACCGCATACCTCGGTGTCAACTAAGAATTGGTTCCGCCAACGCAACATTATGGTTCTTCCTTGGCCACAAAACTCACCAGACCTTAATCCCATCGAAAACTTATGGTGTATAATGAAGAAAAAACTCCAATAAAATCCTCCTTCAAGTAAAACTGAGTTTGTGGCACGTATAATGTCTATTTGGTCTAATATTGATAGAAATGTTTGTAAATACCTTGTATATAGTATACAAGATCGATTGTACGCTGTTATGAAAGCTAAATATTAACTACCAATTACTTCATATTCATAAGGTAATATTTTTGCGTAAAAATATTCTAATATTTTGAACCAATCTCAATTTTATTCTAATATTTTGATGTATTTCAGAAAGCTGTATACCTAATTTATTGTACTGCATTTTATAGTTTGTAAATGTTAAAATCTTATCTAATCATTCCAGATTTAATTTATAAGAAATTTAATTGCATTTACTTAGTATCAAAATAAATAAATGAATAATAATTTTGTCATTACTTTTTCTCACTTATTCTAATATTTTGAATATGAGCTGTACTAGGTGGCTATAATTAAACTGATAGAACTCAGTGCGTTTTGTAGCGCGATCTAGTTGTGGGAAATGTGCCAAATTTAGTAGAATGATTCAAGAAGACGGGGGACGAAGGATATCGCAAAAAATAAATTAGCTCCAAAAGTCACCCCTAGAGGGAGAAATGGCGCTGTCTTTTTTTCCACAGAAGTCTTCGTTTCCAATCTTGCTTACTCATCCCATAAAATTTTGGTCCATTCTCGCAATATAGATGTGTAAGGTGACGTAGAGGTTTTTGCTGTTGCTGTAGGACAGCTATCGGTACCTTTCAGTGGCGTGGCGTCCGATCATCGCTGGATGCGGCGATGACAAAGCAATATTTTAAAACTCTTAATAAGCTTTTAAAACTCTACGATCCAGTTTTAGCAGAACATTTGGAGTTCATGTATAAGTGAAGGTAAGATTTAAAGTTTCTTTTTTGAACATTCAACCATTGAATTTTAGAGTTAATAATTTTTCACCACAGACTTAAATAATTGCGATGACTACCGAAAATTTTCACGCCACGCCACTGGTACCTTTATCAATGCTTTTTCTATTTGTGTGTCCTACAGCTTTTTCAACGTTTATGGTAACAGTCACGTGATGTGAACTGCTCTATTAGATCGCGCTAGAAAACACGCTGAGTACTGTCAGTTTTATTATGGCTATCTTGTACATATATAACACGTGATGACTGTAAATATTTGTCCTTGAAGTGCTTACACAGATAACAAAAAAGTCAAGCATAGGTTAGAATGCACTTTCAAGACTTCCAATATACTTTAATAAAACTGCGCTGTTTAATAAGGTAAATAAGATACTCAAGAAAACATTTTAGAAAACGCATAACAAATTTGAAAACCAGATTTCAGCAAATACCGCCTATAGCCGGAAAAGTACTTCCTGGATCCTGGACTTCCTCACTCTGTTTTACGGATTCATATTATTTAAACAGATATTTCCAAACATATTGTTACCATACTCTTCAGGTTCCTTTTTACTACAAATTATGTGAACAAATATTCCATATGATTTGCATATGTAAACACCTGAAACTGCTTTTGAGCAAACAATTCGGACAATGTCTTGCACCATTCCCTTTATGGGCTTTGTACGAAATTGTGATGGCTATTCGGTGGGAGGTTGAGGGTAACTAAACTTCTTTCTTCATTCTTGATAGTTCTTAACAATTTCTTCAAATTGCAGAGGTGATTCCTTTGGTGTACAAGACTGAATATTCTTTATAACTGTATCATCAGGCGATGATGACAAAACTGTAGAAGGCAGTTTTAAATTTCTATCAATAAACTATTGTCTATAGGTGATTCTGCAGATGTTTATGATAACGACCCTCTTGCATAGGATTTGACTGATCCCATAATCAGTCCATCGGGTGAATCTTTTCATTTTCTGTGTTCTTCTTTATTTAAATTGATTATTTCGAGCTGAGCGAAAAAAATGCCCAAGTCGGGACTCTAACCCAGATCTTTGGTTTACATTGCCAATGCTGTACCGTTTAAGCTGCCTGGGTTGATAACCGGCGAGCATATTTCGCTCAGATTCTTCATTATACATCAAATGTACTTTGTAGTAAAATAGAAGAAGACAATCCACTTTTGTGAGAGGACCTTCTTCGTGTGAAATTCTTTAGATTCAAGATTTATAGGCAATACACTGCAAATAGATGCGTCTTAAATTCAGACACGTATGTGACTGAAAAATTAATTAAGACACTTAAGTGTCTTACTATTTCAGACATTTTAAAGTGTCTTAATTTTTATGAAGCGTGTATGCGTCTGAATTTAAGACATTTCAAACTTCTGAATCGCAGCCATGTTTGACACCTGCATGTTCGACAATCAGCAGCCAATTTTTTTTGTAAGCATTATAACACTTTTAAAAATATCCGTTAAACTATGGAAATTGTACTGCTAATTTACATATTTTAATGTAAATTTTCTTCCGTAAATTCCAGAAAATTTTCCATTTTTTTTCATATTTCTGTATTTAAAATTTTCCATTTAAAAGATAAAATATAATATTTCAAGGAAAAACCCACATACTTCAACAACCATCCAAAATCACGCATATTACATAATTTATTTTATTTAAATCAAACCAGGGCCGAGCCCCACCAGTGGCTGAGAGGTTCTGCTCTCGAAGTTGGTAGACGGGAGATGCTGGGTTAGAACCCAATCGCGCCCGTCGGCCTAACCGTTAGGAGTTTTTGTGGTTTTCTTCGAACCTTGGGAAACCATGCGTAAATACGGGTTAGGTTCCCTTAGAAAGACCCCCACGGAGGGCACTTCCCCTTGGGTCTATATCTCTCAAGTAGATAATCGGCCTTCATAAATCAACCCAACCCAACTCAACCCAAACCAGGGTCGAAATTAGAGAGGGGGCAGAGGTGGCGTGTGCTCCGGGCGCGAGAACGAAAGGCGAAGAGGGCGCCAAATGAAGATTTTGTTTGTTGTTTGCTACAAAAATGTATCAAATACAAGTAAGATATTTGGCAAGAACGTTCTCATAAGTTTAACGTTAGCTTGCTATTAACTGTCTACGCGCGACAAATTTCATTTTCACTATCTGTGAAAATGCAATTTATCAAAAATGCTTCGATAGGTTTAACATCAGTTTGTCATAAATTGTCGTCATTTAGATACATAATGTTAAGCATTTAGATAATGTTTTATTGTTAAGATGATAATGTTTTATTTGTCGATAACAGAATCCTGTCTTCAATGAAAAATTATATATTTATATACAAAGCTGATTAAGTAGTTCAGTATTATGTATTTTATGATTTCATATTTTACATTTTAAAATAAATTGGCTCTTAGAAACTTAGCAAAATTATTTTCGTAAGTTTTCTTTGCAGAGGATCAGATAGATAAGATTTATGAAAAGGAGCGGCAGCATCTGGGGTGTACGATTTTTTTAATTGAAAAAAGCAATTGAAACGTAAAAATATATTTATTAAGCATTAAAAAGTATATGCTCTAAACAAATTTGAATAATTATAAATATATTATACAAAGTTTAGTTGCTAGTTGTTGGTTGAAAATATTTATGGATATACGATTGTTTGGAAGAACGTTTATGAATGTCCATATAAGAAAAAGTTGCGGCCTTGATTTTTCAGTGAAGAATCACATTCTATTGCTTTCTTAACAAGTTGTTCTTGAAGCTTTAAAATTTCCCTTATAAATTTTGCAAAACAATTTTCACTTCCAACAAATAATTTGAATTTTGGAAAATTAAGGATTTTTTTATTTTTAGCATCAAGTCATGTTTCGGGTTTCTTGGCATTACCGATATATATTTTGCCTCAATACAAGGGCTGAAATTCTCGAAACTTAGGCTAAACAGTACATTGCAGAGCTGTCCAGCGTCAAATAGATTACGAAAATGGTAAAACAAAGCGAGTTTACTTTGTAAAAAAATGTTTTTTACAAAAGAAAATTCGCGAAGTGTTGCCAGTGGGCTACTTTTTTTAATTCAGATTTCTTGATTGGCAGCACTTTTTGGACATAGTAGAGTTCGCCTTATTTAACCTTATTTAATAACACATTAATTAAGGCGATAAGAAGGGGAATTTTACCATTTCAGAAAATTGGTGCCAATCAAGAAATCTGAATTTTAAAAAATAACCCACTGGCAACACTGAATTCGCGAATAACCAAGTTAAGTATTCGCGAATGTTGAAATGTTATTCATTTTTTATTTCGAGAATAATCAAAACTCGCTAATGTTAAGGGATTACTGTGTATATATATATATATACACTGTTAAAATATTTTAAATATTTTAATATTTCAAAAATAACGTGTCCTCTGTATAAATCAATAATATCTGTGTTCCAAAACTTTCTTTACCAGAAGAAAAAAAAGCGTTGTTCTGGCCCTATAACGCATAACATTAAAAAGCCAAATATTCAAAATTCTAGAGAGAGAATGGGTAAAACGTTCAGAATTATACAAGATTGGAAAAAAAATTACCACTACCGTAAAATACATTTATTGCGCTTCATAAATAACAATATTTGAAGCCTCAGCTCGTGAAGGTTTGGCCGAATGGATAAATCTCTTTTCTAGTAAGCAACAGGTCCCTGGTTCGTATCCTGCGACGGGTAAGTGTTACATGGTTAAAGTAATGTGAATTAAATAAATAAATCCTGCAGAATATATGTGACCTTATATTGAAATGTGTGGGTTTGCCCTTGAAAGCTTACATTTTTATTTTCTAAATACAGAAATTTCCAAAAGAATGGAAAATTTTCTGAAATTTACGGAAGAGAATTTCCATTAAAATGCGTAAATTGACCTAAATTGCACTGGCGTTTCGATTGGCGGTACAATTTCCACATTTTAACGGATATTTTTTACAGTGTATAATGCTTTAAAAAAGGTGAAAACATGGCAGCCTATTGCCGAGAAATGAAAGGTGGTCAAACATGGATGCGATTCAGACGTTTGAAATGTCTTAAATTCAGACGCATACTAGCGTCTTAAAAATTAAGACACTTGCCAAAATGTCTGCAAAATTGAATACTCCGTTTAAGGCACTTATGTATCTGAATTTCAGACATTTCAGTTTACAGTGTATTCTTTTTTAACTGTACAATTTGCACGTTCGCGCTCTTATTGTTAGTTTTATAATCGGCCATCCAATTAGCGAGCATATTATTCTTGATTTCCACTTTCTGCACTTTATAGGTTTGACATGAACCACTTTGAGTTCTGAATACATTTATGTTCAAACATTCTCAAACTGGAATACAAAATTCGTGTCCTATAACAGAATACAAAATACCTTACTCGCAAGGAAAGCGAAAAATGTCAAGGAAATTTATAGCTAATTTATCCGCCAGTTTCGATGTGTTAGGCTTCAATATAACAAATTTTGTTGAGTGGTCTTGGTTTACGAGAAGAAACATAGAGTAGGCGGGGTAAAGATACGCACTGGTTGATTTAATATGAAGAAACATTTCTACAATCATGACCGCTAGGTGGCAGTTTGGTCTCAAGTGTAGTGGTTGTGTGGTCAATCCTTGTGAAAAAAGTAGCACTCCGTGACAAGAAAATGAGGTAAGTTTCAAATTTCGAATTTTGATCTAATATTTTTAATTTTTCACTTTATTGTTTAGCTGACAATACCTCGAATTTTTTACAAAAACAAAATTTCAGTAGAGAACAGAAGCTCTTTAGCTTCTAAATGCCGGGTAGTTTACTTTGATCGCGTTTGTTTAAACTTTTACGCATCCGGTTAAGCAAAATACCGCAGAATAGGGTATAAGTACGCATCCGTCTTGAGGCAAAGATACGCACAAATTTAAGATGCGGGGATTTGCCCTATCGTTTTAGCTAAATGCAAAGCCTTCTACAATTACGTTGTGGAAAGTTTCATTTTTTATATGTTAGTATTGTATAAATATAATAGCTACTTAACTAATATAAGCTAGTTCACTAGCTTTTCCTAGTTTAGTTTTTTTTTTTTTTTTTTTTTTAATATTGAACATAGATATCTACCTATCTACTTTTAAAAATCAATGTTCTTGTTTCATAAAACGCTTTTATTTCTTAACCCTTAACTCCTGTTAATGGTCTCACAGACCGCTGCTATTTTCAGTTTTTACATTTTAACTTGTAAATTTCAGTTTAATTTTGATTCGTTTCAAAGCTTAGTAGTATCGCTAAAGACTTCTAAATGATGAGAATTTTTATTATAATAGGCCTTTGCATAAATCTTAGCGCAGAAACAGTATCTTATGAGTCAGTCAACCCTTTTATTCATTCTACGATCAAGCGGTCTAGGAGACCACTCCACTATTTATGGAACAATTTTTGTCACAGCAGTTAAGGTTTAATTTCTGCTTTCGGTCTTACAGACCGACAATTTTTCCTTTTTTTCGCGGTTTAATTTTTAATTTTCAGTTTGACTATAGTTACTAGTGGAATTTACTATAGATTCTACCTTAACTATACATATTAATTTCTTCAGCTGTCTAGCCCTAACGCTAGAGACTTCTGAATAGATGAGTTTTAATTATAGCAGTCCTGTACATAAAGTTTAGTGCTGAAACAGTATCTTATAAGACAGTTTACCCCTTTGTTCATTCTACGATCAAGGGATCTCTGAGACCGCTCACAGTATTTATGTAACAATTTTTGTCACAGCAGTTAGAGGTTAACTGCTATTTGCGATCTCACAAACCGTCGTTTTTTCTTTTTTTCATGCTTTAACTTATAATTTTCTGTTAACTATAAGTACTGGTAAAATTTACAAATTCTTTAACATAACTAATTCGTTTTATTGGAAATGAGGCAAAAACCCGCAGCAATGGGGCAAAAATAGGCACTGCGTATTTTTGCCTCACCACTACGTACTTTCCCCCCAACCAATGGGGCAAAGATACGCAGTGAAATGTTTTTTAAAATTTTCAATTTCTCACGACAGAATGTGACTTGATGATGGCACTTGCCTAAGGTTCGAATCTAACATTTTAATCACTCGTTACATAAGTTTAGACCAATGTGTGCGTTAAAAATCAAAATTTATGGAAAGTCCGTAACTTTACCCCCACCTACTCTACTTTCCATAAACTGAAATTGATAATCTATGAGATCCACCTGGCATCTACCAATGAAATGCAATAAAGTAGGCGGCTTTAGAAATTTTATTTTTTCTTGCTTTTTGTGTTTTGTTGATAAGGTTTGGATAAATCCAAAAACAATTTATTTTGAATAAGATTGTTTTAATTAAGTGTATTTACTTGTTTGATCATTCTGTCTCTTCCACCTTGGTCAGTTGACGAATAAGTATATTGCAATATCACAATCAAATATTTCGGCATGAACAAACTCTTTCACACTTTCTACAGCATCTCGCAAAGGCTCAAAGAGTTTCCCACAGCCTTATACAGTTTACTCATGATGCATTTCAGTTAATCGATAATTTTGAGATCATTCCTTATTTTTAGAAAAATCTTTTCGCTTTACACCTTTAATTGTGGATTCATACTTTCGTTTTGTCATCCACACACTCCTACATTTGTAGTTTTTGCAAAAGAGGCTTGCGCAGAATATGTTCTTTCGTTTACTTAGCAATTCGGTGTTTTCTTGCATTCTTATCGTTTAAAAAAAAATCATGATATAAATTCACGCGCTAACAGGCAGAAATGAATTTGAAAATGGAAGTAGTTATTCTAAGTACTTGAATCCACAAAACTATAAGAAAGTTATGCTGAAAACCCAACGCCCCAGCGACACAAGCATTAGAAAGTGGAAGAAGAAAGAAGAGGCAGGGTAAAATGAAAATATAAAAGAAAGTGCCCAGCTAAACTGATGGCATTGAGCTCACAGGCTATTCACACTAATTGTATATTATACACTTATTTTAAAGAATAATGCCCCTCAAAAAAATAAGTGAAGGGGAATTAGCCCCCGTTTCCCCCTTTATACTTAACCAGTGAACCTCCAAATCTCATCAGGGAAGCCCCTTATCATAATAAACCGGTATACCAAATTTGGAGCAAAGCGAATAATTCTGCATGAAAAACCCGTTTATATAAATTAAGGGGGGTGGCCTAGCCCCCCTTCCCCCTTTATCTTTAACCAATAAACCCCCAAAACTAATCAAGGAAGTTCCTTAACATAATAAACCGGTATACCAACTTCGGAGCAAATCGAAACATTCTTCATGAAAAACCCATTTATCTGAATTAAAAGGGGTGGACTAGCCCCCTTTCCCCCCTTTATTCTTAACTAATGAACCCCCAAAACTAATCAGGGAAGTTCCTTAACATAATAAACCGGTATAACAAATTCGGAGCAAATCGAATGATTCTGCGTGAAAACCCCATTTATCTGAATTAAGGGGTTGGACTAACCCCCCTTTATCCTTAACCAATGAACCCCCAAAACTAATCAGGGAAGTTCCTTAACATAATAAACCGGTATACCAACTTCGGAGCAAATCGAATCATTCTGCATGAAAAACCCATTTATCAAAATTAAGAGGGGTGGGCTAACCTCCCTTTTCCCCCTTTATCCTTAACCGATGAACCCCCAAAACTAATCAGGGAAGTTCCTTAACATAATAAACCGGTATACCAAATTCGGAGCAAATCGAATCATTCTGCATGAAAAACCCATTTATCTGAATTAAGGGGTGGACTAGCCCCCCATTTTCCCCCTTTATTCTTAACCAATGAAACCCCAAAACTAATCTGGGAAGTTCCTTAACATAATAAACCGGTATACCAAATTCGGAGCAAATCGAATGATTCTGCATGAAAAACCCATTTATCTGAATTAAGGGGGTCGGACTAACCCCGTTTTTCCCCCTTTATCCTTAACCAATGAACCCCCAAAACTAATCAGGGAAGTTCCTTAACATAATAAACCGGTATACCAAATTCGGAGCAAATCGAATCATTCTGCATGAAAAACATCTTTATCTGAATTAAGGGGGTTGGACTAACCCCGATTTTCCCCCTTTATCCTTAACCAATGAACTCCCAAAACTGATCAGGCAAGTTCCTTAACATCATAAACCGGTATACCAAATTCGCAGCAAATCGAATCATTCTGCATGAAAAACCCATTTATCTGAATTAAGGGGGGTGGACTAACCCCGTTTTTCCACCTTTATCCTTAACCAATGAACTCCCAAAACTAATCAGGGAAGTTCCTTAACATAATAAACCGGTATACCAAATTCGGAACAAATCGAATGATTCTGCATGAAAAACCCATTTATCTGAATTAAGGGGGTGGACTAACCCCCCTTTCCCCCCTTTATCCTTAACCAATGAACCCCCAAAATTAATCAGGGATGTTCCTTAACATAATAAACCGGTATACCAAATTCGGAGCAAATCGAATGATTCTGCATGAAAACCTCATTTTTCTGAATTAAGGGGGGGTGGGGTGGTGGACTAACCCCGTTTTCCCCCCTTTATCCTTAACCAATGAACCCCCAAAATTAATCAGGGATGTTCCTTAACATAATAAACCGGTATACCAAATTCGGAGCAAATCGAATGATTCTGCATGAAAAACCAATTTTTCTGAATTAAGGGCGGGGGTGGTGGACTAACCCCGTTTTCCCCCCTTTATCCTTAACCAATGAGCCCCCAAAAATTATCATGGATGTTCCTTAACATAATAAACTGGTATACCAAATTCGGAGCAAATCGAATGATTCTGTATGAAAAACCCATTTTTCTCAATTAAGGGGGGTGACTAACCCCGTTTTTCCCCCTTTATCCTTAACCAATGAACTCCCAAAACTAATCAGGGAAGCGCCTTATCACAATGAACCTAGGAAAAAATTTTGAAGCAAATCGGATGTTTCTATCAAGAGTTATCGCGTTACGTACATACGTACGTACGTACGTACATACATACATACATACAGAACGGGCGGGCACATTATCTCTCAGGCTTTGATAGCCTGTGAGCTAAAAAGGAGACAAACTTTTTCACCTTAAAGAATTGGAATACGTTCATGTTTGTAAAACTTAAGGTAAAAGGGACACGCCTCTGACATTTTAGAAGATTTCGCACTCATACACTATATGGCCAAAGGTGACCGGTCACTTGCGATTTTTGACTTTTGTTAAATATCTAGAAAAATACATGAGGAATTAACCGGAAATTGCAGGTATGTAAACAGTATAGTATAGGTCATATATTTCCGCGAAGATTTTTTTCCCGAAACCCCATAGGGCACCGTCAAAAAATTGAAAAATAACGAATATCTTTTGGATAACCCTGTAAAACTAATGGGGCAAAAGCGTTTAAACTCGAGATTATTAATAAGTGGCTTATTGTCATATGCTGTGTTGATTTTTATGAGGATAGCATGTATACTCGTAGAGAAATTAAGGTTTTTATAAAAACAGTCCCAAATTTCGCCAAGTATTTTGCTTATAATTTGCAGAGTTCTTAATATAAAGAAAGTTCTTTTCAGAAAATATGACAAACGACATTGTACACAATACCCTGCAATCAGAATGAAAAAATAATAAAAAATGTAAGAAAAATGAGCAGGTTTACTAAATAATGATTCACTGCGCATGCTCAAACATAATAAAAATATAATTTGCATAATGTGTTAAATAAATGTATTGAGCAACTTTTGTGAAAGTCTCAAAAACATAGTTTGAAAAGTCTGATGATAATCGTTTATAGAATAAGCTCAAAATTCGTTATTCCCAAAATGAAGCAAAAAGATGAGGGGTTGTATCCAAATACAGTAGTACGTGCAATAATGTGTATGCTAAATTGGCACTAATCAATGGATATATGGATACAACCCCTTATGTTTTTGCTTCATTTTGGGAACAACGGATTTTGAGCCTATTCTATAAACGATTATTATCAGACTTTTCAAACTATATTTTTGAGACTTTTACAAAAGTTGCTCTATACATTTAGCTAGAACATTACGCACATTATATTTTGATTGCATTCGCGCATGCACAGTGAAACATTTTTTAGTAAACCTGTTCATTTTTTATCCAATTTTTATTATTTTTTCATTCTGATTGCAGAGTTTTGTGTACAACATTGTTCGTCATATTTTCTGAAAAGAACTTTTTTTTATATTAAGAACTCTGCAAATTATAAGCAAAAAACTTGGCGAAATTTGGGACTGTTTTTATAAAAACCTTAATTTCTCTACGAGTATGCATGCTGTCCTCATAAAAACGAACACAGTATATTACAATAAGCCACTTATTAATAATCTCGAGTTTAAACGCCTTTGCTCTATTAGTTTTTTCAGGGTTATCCAAAAGATATTGTTATTTTTCAATTTTTTGACGATCCCCTAAGGGGTTTCGGAAAAAAATCTTCGCGGAAATGTATGACCTATACAATACTGTTTACACACCTGCATTTTCAGGTTAATTCCTCGTGTATTTTTCTAGATATTTAACAAAACGTCAAAAATCGCAAGTGACCGGTCACCTTTGGCCATATAGTGTACATAGCACTGTGATTTTCTATTTAGACATTAAGCATATGTTATGAAAAGATAAAACTTAATTATAATGAGAGTGATAATATGTGTTAAAAGAATAAAAAATGAAATTATATTAAATTAACTAAATAAACTAACTTTTGCTGTGAATACAATACGATAAAATATTAAGACCATAAGTCACAAAAGAACAGAAATAAATTAACTCGTAAGTCGTCAGTTGTTTGGCCATTATGAAATATATGCATAGGAGTCCCTGGGATCCAACGAAGGAGACTACGAATTAATGTATAACTAATTTACTATGGCTGAAAATGTGCACATAATAAATACAAAGAGGAATTGAGAATTCAAAAACATTGTCTGGTATTCTTGAAAAAAATTCTCGCAGATTTATAATAATCCAGAAACTCGAGACAAAAAGTTTTAAAACGCCTCACAAAAACTAACGGCAATTTGAGATAGTGAATGCGCCAGCACTATAGCGGCTAGCAATGGAAACAGTGCCTAGAGTGAGTGATTTTGTTGTACGTCGCTCGTTTGTTCTAGTGAAAAATTTAGTTTTCCTCTAGTTATTTCTTATTTTGGAGCCTCAAATGAGTAGAGGTAAACACCTTTTATTGTAACATTAGATACTTAAGATAATATTACCCGTAATCTACATGCATTCGCCGACATTTTGATGCAATTTGTTAAACAAAATCGGTTCTCCTTTCGGCTTTGCTGGGGGATTTCCGCTATATAGTCCTCTCGGGGTAATGCCGCCACCATGGCAAAGGGTGACTTTTCGAATTTGAGTTAAATTGTAAGTTTAGCACATTAATAAATCTAGCTTAAGGAAGATTACAATTATTCATTATTCTGTTAAATTATTGCTTTCTAAATATTTTTAGTAGGCTATGTGTTTCCTACTATCCATTTTATGTATTTACTAGGTCATTAAAGAGTGGCGTCATTACCCCGATACAGTGGCGGAATTACCCCAGTATCCTGGGTAATCCCGCCACTGTACAGAGGTTGAAAGAAATTTTTTTAAAGTACGCTTACATTACAGTTATGATTACGGTGAAATTTATACAGATACTAAAGATCATTACTCAGCTTTAGAATTTTTACTATTAAAAAAGAAACATTTTTTTTTATGTGAAAAAAATTAAATTTTCTTAAGGTGTCGCCATTCCCCCGGTCTCACCTATATTAGCTTATTTTTAAGATGTAACTAAGTGAACTTATCCCAGTGGGGGTTATCTGTTGCAGATGCGCTTTGAAAGTTGTAAAAAACGTTTTTAAATTCTTTAGAGAGGTTAAAAATTGTCTTATGCAAGGTGTCTTTATAATCCACGTACAAACTGTGACCGGAAGTAGAAGGCATCAATTTAAATCATAGTCAAAAGCATGACCGGAAACAAATAGGTGTCGCTATATTCTAGATCTTGGATTTAGTAAAGTGAACACATAGATGGTTCAGTACAAATACTTGATTTATCTACAGTACGTGTCAACATTTTAAGCAAAACAGAAATTTTCAAAATAAATTTTAGTAGTTCACTTTCATTAAAATCCATGTTCATATGTGCTTAAAATGATAATTTCAAAAATATATTTAACACAATTACGCTTTATATTTTATCTTAAACTATGGAATTTAAGAAAAAGAACAATATTTAGCGGGCTAAAAGTTCAAGCACAGTTGTTATTTAATTTTTGCGAAACGATAATAAAAAGTTAGGGGAAAGTAGGGTAATGGCGCTCAGAAGGGTAATCTCGCTCACCCAATATATCTAAACAGAATAGAACTGAAAACGTGCGATCGGTACCGGCAGCTAGCGAACTTCATCGTAAGTTCCCAGTAAGGATATAGTGACCGTCAGAAGGGAAGTATTTTTGTGTCCTCACGTTATTAGTTTGCTGTTGTCTTATTATAAAACTCTACATCATCTAACTTAAAGGTAAGTGTACACTCTTATTTTCAAATATTTACTCATTATGTCTACAAAATATATACACTTAGCTGTACTTTCATGCTTTTATTTATTTTTGTGGTGCGTTGTTACGCCAATTATAATGCAATAAAACCCAACAGGGCGATAACGGGTAATGGCGCTCGCGTGGAATTCCAGAAGAAATGTTGCCAGTGGGAACTTTTTTAAAATTCCAATTTCTTGATTGACACTACTTTTTTGAAATGGTAAAATTTCCCTGTTTTCGCCTTTATTAATATGTCATTAAACAAGGAGAATTTTACGATTTCAAAAAAGTGGTGAAAATCAAAAAACTTAAATATAAAAAAAGTAGCCCACTATATTTCTAACAGAATATGTGAGCACAATATGTGTAAAGTGGTTGCAAAAAGTCTGCATCTACATATGTGACTTTTGTCTTACTTAAATGTTGTATTCAAACTCTGAGCTTAATTACCCTACCATGTCGGACATTGCCGCTCAATCGATGGCCATTTAAATAAAACGATAAAAAAAATTCCTAAAACTTTTATGAAATTAGTTGATAGCCCAGGCAATAGGGAATTTTACCTAGCAAAATTAATGGTAGTTCTGGAAATCGGCTTACTTTGTTTTTTGGGTCGCTGAATCCGAATTTGTAACTTCCCACCAAAATTTCCCCCGGCAACCCCTCCCCCAAATTTTAGTAAAAAGCCCCCCAAAAAAGGTTTTTATTAAAAAAATCAATTTTTTTATTGTTTTAGGGGAAAAGTATCTAGAAATTCAGAAAGTATACAAAATTTGCGGCAAATTAGATATATGACATTATGACTTAGGATGAAGGGAAAGGGGGGATGTTAAAATTAATCTAAGTTACGACTTGTTTATGTTGCATTTTCCATAATAGCGCAGTGTTGCAATACTTAGTTTTTTATATAATGTACTTCGAGATATTCTTAATAACATGTTTAAATGAAAATTTTATAGTCATTTTTCCCTATATCAGACAAGGTTGTGGTGGGTAGCTGTCTGGGTAACCGCCCAGGCTGGGTTTTCTTTTAAAAAACCGGATTTTTTACAATCCTGATTATCAGAAGATGCTGACAAATATACAACAAGCGTTTTTTGGAAGAATTACAAATATACTTAAGTTTGCAGGTCTTAACGATATAGAAATCTCGTTAATTAGGTAAAAATATTATTTAAATTCAAAAGTACTAATATTCAATTTAAAAATAATGCATTTATTATGTAAATGGAACATGGTTTTTTACAAAAGTTTTGTTTGTCTAAAAACATTCGTTATGGATCCCCATAACGATATAGAAATCCCGCTAATTAGGTAAAAATATTAATTAAATTCGAAAGTACTAATATTCAATTTAAAAACAATACATTTATTATATAAATGGAACATAATTTTTTACAAAAATGTTTTTGTCCAAAAACCTTCGTTATGGATCCCCATTCTTTCCAACTGACTGCAAAGTGTCCTTTGATTGTTTTCAGAATTTTTACGACCATCAATGAATGATAAGGGCGTCTCAGCATAGAATGAAATCGCACCCACATACCACTACAGAAATACTGCCTACTTGTGTACTAAACATATTTGGTTCTTTTTTTAGACAATGCCAAAAGTATGCAAACCCATCAGGGCGTCTAAATTACAATAATTTCATCGCTAAATACACTGGCCTCTAAAAGTTAAGGTACAGAGACTGGATGCTTTCGATTGCACACGTTTCGTCGAATATCTACTGACATTATTGGCGAATTGTTCTTGAACTTCTAGGATGTAAAGAACATGTTTGATTTTATATTTCTCGGTGAAGATTTATCGTGGGGTACAATTAGTGGGCTAATAATAAATTTAATAATAAAATAATATTTGCGATCACCTATGTAACAGAAAAGGCTGGAAATGGTTTGTCACTGTAGTAAATGACTATTTGGGTCCTGTCAACGTTTATATGCATTTGTGTAAGCATAGCACTCATATTCGTGAAGATGTTAACGGTTTTGTGAAAAATTCAAGTTTTTTTGTTTATAGCATACAGAGTTTTCAACCAAATTTAACATAACTTTCCAAAAACCTGACAAAGAACAGTAGGAACAGTATACTGCAATTAAAACGTGAATATATTGAATATTTGATGAGATGGCATTTGTATGAAATAAATTTTAACTGCGCATGCGTGGAAGATCCTAAAATTTTTATTATATAATTTGGTAGTCAGCTATTTAGGGCAACTTACATAAAATATCCAGTCAAATATCGCGAAAATTCACAAAGATAGGGTCGATATAGTGAGTTGCTTCCTAAAAATAGCTTTATTATAAGGGATTTTCTACAACTTTTCAATCAGCTCACTATAAGTTTTCACAACATTTGACTGGACTTTTTATAGACGTTGCCCCAAAATACTGACTATGCTTACACAAATGCATACAAACGTTGAACAGGACCCAAATAGTCATTTACCACAGTGACAAACCATTTCCAGCTTTTTTTGTTACATAGGTGATCGCAAATATTATTTTATTATTAAATTTATTATTAGCCCCCTAATTGTACCCCCCGATAAATCTTCACCGAGAAATATAAAATCAAACATGTTCTTTACATCGTAGAAGTTCAAGAACAATTCGCCAATAATGTTGGTAGATATTCGACAAAACGTGTGTAATCAAAAGCATCTAGTCCCTGTGCCTTAACTTTTGGAGGCCAGTGTATGTTATTTAGCCACTTACCACAAACTTAAATGCACTGTTTGGGCCACTGTCATCGAGTTTCTTTATCGTGTGGTTTGAAGCATGGTAGTTGAGCCATGTCACGTTTTTTCATGCATCCAATTCTAAAAATATTGTATGAACAGTTTTTGTTTTATATGTGCCTTCCAACTATATTTTCAATTTGAAAAAGAAAATAATTCCCAATTGTAGCCAAATTTCCGATGCGCCGGTCTTCGCAGAAGCTGGTCACTCCTGCTCTTTCTGAACGAGTTTGAAATCTTCACCATTAGCCAAAACTTGCTGGATTGCCTGTTTAGATGCTTTTAATAAAGCTGCATTTTCAGAAATAGACTTATATTTTGCTCTGATATTCCAGATTTTTAATACCTCTTCGTTTGAGAATTCTTCCGGCTTTGCCATTTTGTCATAAACCGACCCTCGTCGTTGGATCTCAGTGACACCTATGCCTATGTTTTTAAATAAACAAATATAACAGTCTGGTGCTCCATATGCATCAAGAAGTCGTTTGCATGCGCAGATACTTACGTAATTTTGTAAAATTTTTCATAAAAACAATTTTGTGCTTACTTTTCAGAAGGTTAATTTTGTTACATCATCAAACTCCATGGTTTGGAATAAAATTTAAAACATAATTTTCATGAAAATGGTTCTAAGACTGCAATTATTGATACATATAAATATTATATTGAAAGAAAGAGAATATTTAAATTTTATTTAAAAATTGCTTTTGTGCTTAAACTTTTGACAAGAACGGCATCATCGATTTATTTTTCTAAAGAACCTTCAATGTTGTCGTATACGAAATGGCCATTTCTTCTCACGTGTGCAAGAATCACCATTAGTTCTGCTAATATACGTGAAACTCCAGGTATAATTTGTATGTGTTCTATATTGTCCAATCCATGCGGCTTCGATTTCAGGCGCAATGTTTGAAGGCGAAGGTAGATAAGCATTGATTTTTCACCCGTACTCTCCTGATAGTGGCCATTTTTTTCTTCTTTGATTGGTGAGATTTTTCAATTCTTTTAATATAATTTAGGATCTTAATTTACTACCGCTCAGATTTAATTTTAGTTGAAGATTGATTAGATGTGTTATACAAGATCAGAAACATTCCTTTATTTACAATATCTTAAACGAAGTAATACACATAAAAAAAAAACTACGATGGTTTTCTGAACGCTTCATATTGAAAAAACTGAAATTCATATAAATGAAATACATTGATATTTCATACATGTTTTTTTTTAATTTTGTGTTACACGTTTAAACAATCTGTAAACAGAAATCAAAGAAGCAGTAAATATAAATGCTAAATTATTTTAAAACAATAAACAAATCTTAGAATTTTTTTTAACCTATTGGGTAAAGAAGAAGGAATCAATGTTTATTTATTCATCTCCTTTGAATAAGTCTTCTGAAACTGTATTCCGCATCTACAAGTTGTACTGTTAAATTTTATCAAATAAAGCACTGTGTACAGCCTTTTATGTTGCGATATGGATGCATCTTTCTGTTTCTTGTATCGTGATATTTTTTTATCATGTTTACCTAAGTGAATATGGTTCATGAAAATGTTATCTTTCTCCACCTAAATTTGTACTTAGAGTTTTTAGTTTATCAGAATTAAATGAAATCATATATTGAAAGAAAGTCGTCAAATACTAATATGATAAAATGTACCATATTACCATCACTGTTGTCAATTTGTGGAAAAAATAGTCAAATATCTTTTTATACCTAGAATACTAGACATAGTATAGCGTTAACGCTAAAATACCATAGTCGTGATAATTACGAGCGTCTAGTATTCTAGGGTTAATGGCAATAGAACTGATTTAGTTTGAAATCGATAGATATATGAATATATTGAGTGCGCGGATTGTGATAGCGCGGTTTTGTATGTTAGGGAAGACCGGGACAATGGCGACACCTTAAGGAAATTTAATTGTTTTCAACTCAAAAGAATGCTTCTTTTTTAATAGTAAAAATTCTACAGCTGAATCATGATCTTTATTATCTGTATAAATTTAACCGTAATCATAACTGTAAAGTAAGCGTACTTAAAAAAAATTTATTTCAACCAACCGGCGCATTCACTATCTCAAATTGCTGTTAGTTTTTAAACCAGGCGGGGTGGCGGCATAACCCGGAGTGGCGCCATTCCCCCGGTCTCCCCTATTAGTTACAATCCATTTCTTATTCACTAACATATTGAAAGCATTAATCTCTTCACCTCTGAAGATTAGTAAGTATCAATAAAAATATTTTTTTTTATTTAGCTTTTCTGATATTATAGATTATAAAAGAAATTCATTAGTATTTTTATATGCATTAAGAGGCCAACAATTTCAACAAGTTGAGTTTTCAATTAAGCAAAATAGCGCAATTTTCTCAAGTCATAAAATGCATGTAAAATAATTACTAATCGACATATAGTGATGTTATTATTATATACATTTAAATGAAATTTTATTATTATTAACGAAATAAGGAAATATAAATTTATTTAACATTCATTTTTATAATTATTGACATTTACATGCATAATATTTATTTTGAATGAAAATTTTCAAAGCAATTATTTTTTAAGATACGTAAGTAGATTTATATTTTGTTCTCGTTACTCGCTTTCAGATTAACGATATTTCAAAGCATTTTTTCTTCTATATATCTTAGTAAGCGTCTTACACTATCAAGCCCTTCTTCTTTTTTAGTATGTTTAACAACTTTGCGTTGTTAAACTTAGAATGTACAGAGGTCTTCCCCAACGCAATACTAGATATTTTGTCTTCATACTTTAAAAGTTCCAAAGTATTAATAGTCTATTCATTCTACATTCCATAAGTGACATATTTCTTCAAAGTATTGGTTTTATGATATGGACAGAGTAAATCCAACAATTTGAAATTACAAGATCGACAAAATGTGTAAACATGCTCACAGTTCAATTTTTTCTTTTGTTCTCGGTATTTACGATAATAATTATCGATATTAAGTATTTACTATAATAAACTAAATACTGATTTAAAGATCTGTACTAGAAATAGAATTATTATACATACGAACTACAGCAGAGTGAGGATTGCCAATGTTTTCTTTTTTTTTTTTTTACACTACCCTATGCAAGATGCATTTAGTTTACTTGCTACAGATGAAGTACCACGCTTGTTATCCTTCCATTTTAATACATATATTTTGTAATCGTCTCGTATCTATTCATCCCATTCGCCTCTCCTTATTTCTTTGTCCATTGAGCCGCACCAGTTCTATTACTGTTTACTGACCCAATCAAGAAAATATTTTGGTTCATTCGGTTGTTTTTTAACAACTATTGGTGTAGAAATATCATTTGAATCTGACGAATATTCACCTGTCTTTTCCTCGTTTTTTAAGGACAAACAATTCGCCATTACTACCAAATCCCTCTGCTACAAAATTGCGTCTATTACTTTTTTAGTGAATATACATAGAAAAATAATTAACTGATAAAAATTAAAGAATTATAACATCTATATTTATACTTGTCATCAAAATTAAAGGATTATGACAGAAATGAAACGTAACTGATACATAATTAGAAATTATAAGTAGGAATTTGTACAAAAGCATTAACATAAATTACAATGTTTGGCAGTTGATTATTCTCAAAATATTGGAATTAAAGCCAAATTTATGGAAAAGGGAAAATGGTGGAAAAATTAAATCACGTCTTGTGGAATTTTTTTTTCTTTAATATAGTGTATGGTCACCTCGGACAGATATGCATACTTCACATCTTCATTTCATGAACTTTACCAAAGGGCTGATAAGGTCTTGTGGAATTGCATGCCACTCTTCTAAAAGTGCACTTTTCAGCTCCTGGATGGTCCGAGGTGGAATTTGGCGAGCTGAAAGTCAGCGCCTTAAGGCATCCCACACATGCTCAATCGAGTTCAAGTCAGGTGAGTAAGGTGTCCATTCCATTCGAGTGATATCTTCTGTTTGCAAGTATTCTGACACTACATATGCTCAATGTAATCGAGCATTGTCATCCATTAGCAAAATGTCTGGGCAAACAACACCCCTAAACAGTCTAACTTGCGGTTCCAATACCTCCTCCACAGATCTCCAAGCGGTTCCAATACCTCCTCCACAGATCTCCAAGCGGTTACAAAACCTCCTTGAAAGATATGCGGCTCGAAAGGTATGTGGCCATTTGTCATGATTCCCTCCCAAACCATTAATCCGCGGTCGCGGAAACGGGATATTTCACGGATAAGGGAAGGTAAGTTTCGTGTTCCTTCCTCTCTCTAAATTAAAATACGTCTAGATTCAGTATTAAGACTATATATGGACTCGTCAGTAAATAATACTTGGACCCAGTCTTTTTGGCTCCATTGAACTTGGCAACGGCAGCAATTTAAACGGCCCCTGTAGAAGCTGGAGTGAGTCGGACACAAACTATTGGTTTTCTCGCATATAGTCCACGTTCGTTAAGCCTTCGTGCAGTAGTAGAACTGCTAATTCGAGTTCCTGTAGCAGATTGAAGGTCTGAAATCAAATCCCTTGTAGTCGCTTCGCGGTTTCTTCGAGCTGACAATGACAGAAAACTGTCTTCGGATGCAGTTGTTGTTCTTAGTCGTCCTTTACCAGACTATCTATCACTGGATCCAGCGCTTAAAAAGCGGCTCCACGCTCTTGATATGACACTTTGAGGGATATTCAAATTTTCGGCGACCTCCGTTTGTGTTTGACCTCCCTCGATTGTACCAATTATTCGCCACTTTCGATCTTCGCTTAAATGATGCCTTTGAGCCATAACTAACCAATACTGATCATTCTCCTACACCACATTCACTTTAAACAACACTATAGATCAGAATTCTAACATGCATCCATTGCGCACCACATCGTCAATCACCGAATTTGCCTATTTCAGGCGCTAACGTGTGCGCGGAAGTGCAATTTGTGTTCAATCGTATTTAATTCACACAAATAATTGCAGCATTGGACATTGGTTGCGACATTAACTTAGTGGCCATATTTTTTCTCATTATCCTTTAATTTTGATGACCAGTGTAATTAGTATATATTAAATATCATTAAAACTTCATTTATGGAATAAATAAATGCTTGAAACTTTTGTTAAAAAGTTCCATATTTTGAAAATTATTATTGTATAAAGTTTTAAAATAGCTTTAAAAATTAGCTAAAAAATAGAAAACAAACACTATAGACTCCTGTGTATTTAAACCATAATTACTTACGATACAATTGGATGAACAGACTTTTAACATATCATACTAATTTCAGGAAAGCTGTTGAAGGTACACATATCGCTGACCCACAAGAAAAGTGACATGTCTCGCAAAAATTTATTTTGCGCTTTATTCAACGAATACGTGTGTCATAAGTACGTCTTGCTACACAAAAGTTTCATAAGTGTAGTTATACGGAAAATCGCTGTATTAGGCTATATGTCCATTTGTGACCACAGAAGAGGAGTGGATTGTATGGGGAGGTAAAACTACCAACCCTGCTAGTCCCAAATTCATATTCTTTAGCTTTTTTATGGCTAATATAATAATAAACCACACACTTTATTTGTGGAAATTTAGGCATTTGGGAACTGAAGATTCTGTCTAAGTTCTACAAATATCCATTTTTCTTTTCCTGTTCATTTTATTAATTTATTTTTTTATGTTTGATGGTAATTCGTAATATTTTTAATGGTCATATTTATATACATTTATTATATATAATTTATTTTTATATGTTTTAGCATATTGCTATATAATATTATCAATGTTATAAAATTATTTAAATTCTCCGTTTAGATTAATTGGGTTTGGTAGAAGAATATATTGTATGCATTATATGCTATTTATATTATAATATCTTGATATTACATCTGTTATAGTTAAATTTCATTATAAACATGTTTATTTATGTTTTTGTGATACATAGTATCTTAAGAATAATAATTGTTGGTAATCTAATAACATTTATATTTAATATTTTTGTGTATAATGATATATATTATGGTATTATTTATTTATTAGGATATGTTGGTTAAAGCAGATGGTGAAATTTGAATGCATTAGCTTCAATAAGGTTACTATGCTGCCTTTATTTAAATACATGGAATAATTAATTACTAGGGATATAATATCCATTTTCATTACAACTAAATATAATTATATAATTGGACAGTAAAATGAATAATAATAATTATAAAATTGGCTAAAGATTGTTAAAAATAGTATGGCAATGAAAGTAAAGGAATGGAATGGATGTAAGAAAGGCAGAAAAAGCATTTTTATTTATTCAATTAATGAAATTTTTGATTGTCTTTTATCTATTTTTTATTCTTTTTTAAATATTTCAAATTGTAAAAGAAAAACGAAGCTTATGTATTTATATCACAATACTTTTAAATTTAAATAATAGATAGCAGCACCAAAAATTAATTTATAAAATGTCTATGGCTTTTATCAGAGTAATATTCTTTCAGTTTTCTATCACCACTAGATGGCACTATTGCCAATTAATAGCGATAATGTAAATTAATAGATTTGGGAATTTTTGTTTAGTTTAGTAAATTTAAAAGTGTTAATAGGTATTTTAATTACTATTATTGTAATGATTTTCTATTTATATTAATTTATTGCATTTATCAAGGTATTTCAAAATGGATTAACTGCAACCATTAGAAATAATATCTGTTTTAACTTAATTAGAAAAATAACCTTAAAGTTATAGCGGTAATGTAAAACATGTTCAGGTGTGTATTTGGATTAAATAAAAATGGGGTTATAGAGGGCAAGCTGAGAAATATTACTATATTTCATTTATACAAAATAATATAAATCAGCGGTTCCCAACCCGTGGGCCGCGGCCCCGCTTGTGGGCCGCGAGGACCATGGTACTGGGCCGTAGAATCTTGGGGTCTAATACCGGTTTTTCGGGACGATTCACTACAGAATCGCTGACTGTTGATCGCTGGGCTTACATTCGTCAGTCATCAACGTCAACGCTCTTCTCCCTCCGACATTCTTCACCCTCCTCTCCACCACGTCCGCATTCCGCGCTTTTATTATTGACTCCTTTGTCAGTGGCTGTGGTTTTCTGTTGATGTATCATATCGTTATAATTACTGTGAGCTACTATTACTTCACGTCAATATGGATGCTTGGTTTCAGACGGGGTCTTGTAGTAAGACGAAGTTGGCAAGTGATGAAGGGACTTCTACATCTGTTTCTACAAATAGTGAGTTTGAAATGAAGGCGAAATCCAGTCTAAGTTGTAAAAAAAATAGCAAGGAAAACTAAAATATATTTTCGTAAATATAACACTGATTTTTTAAAATGTGGGTTTATGTTTTCTGGTTCTGAGGAAGATCTTATCCCTCAGTGTGTGATTTGTTTCAAAATTCTAGATACTGTTTGGAGAAAAACTCCAGACTGTTTGTTGTTTTGTGTGATGAAATGGGCAGTGAACACAAACAGCTTCTACTTCACTGCGAAGTTCGTTGGCTGTCGAGAGGCAAAGTGTTGACAAGATTGTTCGAACTCCGTGATGAACTCGCGGTTTTCTTGATGGAGGGAGATTGTGATGGAAAACTTGCAAATTCTTACTTAGCCTGTCTTACCAATGAAAACTGGTTGAAACGGTTGCCATATTTGGCGGATATTTTTGGTTCTCTCAATGGTCTTAACTTAACTCTGCAGGGCAAGGACGCTCATAAGTTTTTTGTGCAAGACAAAATACAAGCAATGATAAAGAAACTTCAACGATGGGCTCAAAAAGTGGAGCAAGATTCCTTCGACGCATTTCCAGTCCTACATGATTTTCTTGAAACCAACGAAGTCAAAATTGATAAAACAACAGCTACAACTATAAAAGCACATCTCGAATCTTTGGCCTCTAACCTCAGGTAATTTAAAGTTATTTAGTTTTCTTAATTTTATTCTATTATTTTTTAATAAGCGTAATTAAAAACCTTTTATTTTCCCAAAACAGTAACTTTTTAAAAATTAGTAAATTTTTCAAATAGTTCCTTTTTAAAATTAATAAATTTTAGTTACTTGTCTTATACATTTATTAATCATTCATATGAATGAGAAATCTACCAACACTAACTGAAGCAGTAATTAAGCCTTTTTATATTTTTAGGACCTTCTTCCCTAAAATTGAAGATGCAATACAATGGATCAGAAACCCCTTTGAAGAAAATTACTTAAAAAATTAAAATTATCTTCAAATGAAGAAGACTCGTTAATTGAACTACCATGTGACCAGACTTTAAAATCGTTTTTTAAGACAACACCACTGGTCACATTTTGAATACAAGATCGGCAAGACTATCCAGCTATTGCCAAAATTGCACTGAGACACTTGATGGTCTTTTCTACAACCTATCTATGTGAACAAGCCTTTTCAACTTTAGTTTAAAAAAAAAATAAATATAGAAATAAAATGAATGCCGAGAGTGATTTGAGACAAAAACTATCCAGTTTCAATCCAGAGAGTGACATTATCGTCGAGGTCGTATCGTCGAGTATCGTACACTGTCAAAAATCCCATTCAGGGTTTTCTTTTTAATCATTGTTTTTTTTTAGTTATTATATAATTGTGATAGCTAAGTGAATACAATAAATAAAGTTATTTTCTTTATAAAAAATATTTTTTCTTCGTGTACAGCATCTTTTACTAGTTACTGACATAATATATATATATATATTCGTCATGTATATATACTATATTATATAGGTGTCTATTTGTCATACTTTCAACTTGTATATTAAATAGTTAGTGGTCCTCAAAGTTATTTTTACAAAATTGGTGGTCCGCGCAACTAAAAAGGTTGGGAACCGCTGATATAAATTATTTAACGGATTATTGATTTTTCCATATCAAGACATTTAATATTATTCTGTTTTTAATTTGCTTCTAATCTTTTGGTCATGAGGTCGTTTGGGTACAGGGGGAAATATTTCAGCTTTTAGCTTTTTTTCTCTACAGAAAACGACTGTTTTGTTTATATATTTGAATCCTGTACCCTTGATAAAGTAATTCAATATATAAGCTTTTCAATTATTTTTATCGGTATCCATATTTTTTTTTCTTTTATTTCCTTCCATTATAATACTGGTATAGTACAAGGGACTATACTTTAAAAATAACATCTGGTACATATACATTTTCATTTCTGTTATTCAATTTCTGCTGTTTTTTACTATGTTTTTGGTAACTATGTTAAGTGTGTTGGGGGGAACTGTATTTGTAAATGTCATTTTAATCATAATTTCACAGTTTTTGTTGGTGGTCGGTATTGTTTATTTATTGGTGATATATATATATATATAATTGTAAATAATCGTAAAATTCAAAGTTATTATAAACTATTAAATATTCTATCTACTAATTTTAATTATCCTTATTTAGTTCTAATTCCCAAATTTCATAAAATTCCAATTAAATTTAGGACTGTAACTATTGGTTGCAATACATATAATAATAAAGCCAATAAACTTTTATTAAAATTCTTAATCAAGTATATATACTTACTACAAACAATGATAATACACATTGTATAAAAAATAGCTATCAACTGGTCACTATTTTAAAAAATCTTAACTGTGTATATAATATAACGACATATGACTTCAAAGATCTTTTTAATAATATAGAGTTATTAGATTTACGTAATATAACAAATGCATTATTTAAAAAGTATTATAAAAAACTGGAATTACCATCTAATATTGATATCGCTTATTTTAAATCATTAACAAACTTTATTATCTATAATAATTATATATTGCAAGATAATACATTATATTTACAGCACGTCGGTATACCACAAGGTGGTTGTACATTCAGTTTATTATCAGACGTATACTTATATCACTATGAATGTACTTTTACTAATAATAATCTCCATTTATATCGTTATATTGATGACATAATTTTAATTGCCATTGATCAATCTAAAATTTCTCAATTTCCAGTTGATTATCCCACTAATTTGGAATTAACGGAAAACCTCTTATCTAACAATACTATTAACTTCTTAGATCTTAAAATTACAATAAAAGACAACAAAACAATAACTGATTTATATGATAAACGTAAAGAATTTAAATTCAAAGTTAATACATTTACAAATTTTAAATCTTGTCTTCATCATTCTGTATATCGAAATGTACTACTTAATCATTTATATAGAATAAAATGTTTATGCTCTTCTCATCTAATTAACAATAATATTAAAAACTAATTTACGATGCATTCAATCAAGGTTTTCCAAAAAAATTCATATATTCATTAATATACAATTAGTACTTACATGATCTATATAAAAGAAATAATAACACATGCGTAAACAAACTTACAAAAAAATTATAAAATAAAAAATATTTATAAAAAAATTAAAAATTGTAAAATAAAAATAAACAATTATTATAGGATGGTTGGGTGGGTAGATGTTAGAGTACGGAGGAGGGTAGTGTTGTCTGGATAATAAGCAATGGTTAATTTATATTAAAAAAATGGGGCTTTTGTATTATAACTACATTTCTAATACGTATTTTATATGGATGTTGATTTGATGTTTTATATGTAATTGGTGACTTTTCCTCTTTTTTTTAAATTTCATATTATATTTAACTTATTTAATCAAATTCAATATTTACTTATTTTTAATTTAGTCTGCTCAGGACAATGTCATATTAATTAATAATAGTATACCAACTTTTTAGTGATTATTAAGCATATTGTTTTATTTGATTAACTAATGTTATACTGTATGTATTAAAATTGGGTAAATAGTTTTTATTATTATTATTCCTCTATACTATTTAATATTGTTTTATTTTCAACATTGTATTCCATGATTAATTATCGGTTTATATGTTTGGTTGGCAAAATCATATTTTTTTAGCTTTTTATGACTAATATAAGGATAATTCATACACTATATATGTGATCTTTAGGCTATTTGGAATTTTAGTATCTGACAATCTTGTATAAACATCCATTTTTATTTATTTATTTTATAATTTATTTAATTATTTATTTTTTTTTTTCTTTCCTGTTCAATTTTTATATGTAAAGCTAAATATTAAGACTATTATATTTTTATAATATATAATTTATTTTATTTTATAGCATATAACCTATATTCTATGTATTATCAAGTTAAAAAAGTTTTTTAATTTCTCAGTGTAGATTTAATGGTATGGCAATAGAATATATTGTATTAACATTTATTTTTTAAAAAATTTCTGAATACTGAAATACAGTATAGTATTGTTTATATAAGGATGTGTGTAGGAATGCAGTTGATACATTTTAATTCATTAACTTGTATTAGGTTCTACTTATTGTGACATTTGTATAATCACAATAGTTTTTAAAATAAAATAATAGATGACAGCACCATAAATTTTGTATTTTTAAATAGCCTCTATTAAAGTCATAATTTTAATTTTTTACACTAGATGGTAATTTACGCTGGATATTGGCAATGTTGTAAAATTGTTATTATACAATTTAAAATTGTTTTTAGGTATTATAAATAATGTAATTATTTTTTATTTATATTATATTAATTATATTTATCACAATATTTCAACATGAATTAACTGACTCCATAGCTTTTAATTTCTGTGTTAACTTAACTGTTTTATTCACCTTAATCTTATCATGCTTTTTAGATTCCATGTGCGGGAATATATTTTGAAAATCTACTGGGAATTAATACGGTATGTTTTGTAAGATTCCTATTGCTATAAATTAAATATTTAATGGGTTGTAGTTTTTTTCCATTTCATGCCATTTGATAATGTTCTGTATTCATCTTGAAACTATTATTTTGATTATATTGGTTGTCTGAGTACAGGGGGAAAATGTTTTTCAGCTTATAGCTTTTTTCCCACAGAAAACAACCGATTTGCTTATATCATTGAATTCTGTACTCTTGAAAACGTAATTCAATATACAAGTTTTTCAATTTTTTCGGAATCCATATTCTTCTTTTTTTCTTCCATGTTAATTCTTGTAATTAGGTATACGGTACTTTATTTTACACATACAGTTCTATATCGTTGGTTTATGGCGTGTAGTCAATCATTCACAATATTGCAGTTTTTGATGATGGTCAGTAATGTTTAATTAATAGTTATATATATGTATATCACTTTCTTCTGGACACGATAACTTCCACAATTCTGCACAAATCTCTTCCAAACTGATACATAAAATCAAGGGGTATAAAATTTGGGTCAAGTTCATTAATGGGCAAAATCAGACCAAGGGAATGGAAATAGGGAGGAGTTATGGGAAAACAGAAAAACCCCATAACTTCCTTATTTTTGTACATATCAAATCAGTTTAAAGTTTTTATTACTTCTAAAAATAGGGCCAAAATTTTATGTATCACAGATTTTTGATATATTTAAAAATGGGCTCAAGGGGCGCAAAGAATAGGGTTTTTGGGAGAAAAAAAATCATAACTTCGTCAATTCTCAAGATATGAATTCCAATTAATTTTATTATAAATCTCCTTAACATTATCTACAACTTTTGTATTCACAAGTTTTTGATAGGACCAATTCGTACCGCAAAAAAAAATAAAAACGAAAACAAAAAGAGGGTTTGAAGAAGTAAAAAATCCATAACTCCGTCAATTCAAAAGTTATAAAATACCCATGAATTTATCATATATCTTCTTAATACTGTCTACAACATTTATATAGACAAGTTTTTGATAGGACCAATTCTTACAGCAAAAACAAATTAAAAATACATAGAGTTTAAAGAAAAAAATCATCTTATTAAGGGTGTATTTAAATCCAAACTGCTTATTTTCTTACTCATTTTTAAATTCATTTTTGCTCTCATACGCATCCAATTGGTAAATTCTCTTATTCAGAAACTATATAATATACCGTAATGATTGATATTTTGATAGAGGCAGAATATATTTCAAAAAATGTCAAAGTGGGTATTTTGAACAGAATTTCCCGAAGCGATTGTGTTAGAAACGAAAAATATTGTCCTACTGAGAAAATATTTATAACAGAAGTTTTAGTTAATTGAACGAAAAATAAAAAATACAGGTCGCTTATAAATCTCTTCAAAAATCACGTCAGCAAGTTTAATATTTATTTTTTTATTAAAAATGAATCTGAAAATGTGCCAGAAAATTTCGAGTTGTTGATCATGGAAAAGTTTTTTTTTTAATACCGCCTTAACATTATTCTGATAAAACCAGCTATTATATAAAAATGAAATAAAAACTCGTCAAAAGCAACCAGATAAAATTATTAAAGTGGGTTTATCTCTAATCATGATTTAGTTTTTGTTGATGAAATTAGTATAGGGGACACAGGGGAAATGGCGACACCTTAAGGAAATTTAATTTTTTCACCTCAAAAAAATGTTTATTTTTTAATAGTAAAAATTCTAAAGCTGAATCATGATCTTTAGTATAAATTTATAAATTTAACCGTAATCATAACTGTAATGAAAGCACTCTTAAAAAAATTTCTTTTAACCTCTGTACAGTGGCGAGATCACCCAGGATACTGGGGTAATTCCGCCACTGTATCGGGGTAATGATGCCACTCTTTAATGACCTAGTAAATACATAATATGGATACTAGGATACACATAACCTACTAAAAATATTTAGAAAGCAATAATTTAGCAGAATAATGAATAATTACAATTTTCCTTAAGCTAGATTTATTAATGTGCTAAACTTACAATTTAACTCAAATTGGAAAAGTCACCCTTTGCCATGGTGGCGGCATTGCCCCGAGAGGACAATATAGCGGAAATCCCCCAGCAAAGCTGAAAGGAGAACCGAACTTCTTTAACAAATTGCATCAAAATGTCGGCGAATGCATTTAGATTACGGGTAATATTATCTTAAATACCTAATGTTACAATAAAAGGTGTTTACCTCTACTCATTTGAAGCTCCAAAATAAGAAGCAACTAGAGGAAAACTAAATTTTTCATTAGAACAAAGGAACGACGTACAACAAAATCACTCTCACTCTAGGTAGAGTTGCAAAAAGTTGGTTTATTCCCGGTTTATTTCCAATAGACCGGTTTATTCCCAAAAAACCCGGGTTTTTCTAATCTTTGCCCCTCTCACTCTAGACACTGTTTCCATTATTGGCCACTATAGTGCAGGCGCATTCACTATCTCAAATTGCCATTAGTTTTTAAACTAAGCTGGGTGGCGGCATGATCCCGAGTGGCGCTATTCCTCCGGTCTTCCCTACTTCACTTCAAAATCTAACTCCGCCTGTAGGCCGGGCCGGCAGGGATTTTTTTACACGGAGGGATATATTTTATCCCAGTATGGAGGGATATATTTTATACCACATAATTTTAATCAAGATTCGTACCTGAATTTTTTAATGAAATTTAATTTTATAACTTTCAAGTAAAAATTCTATAAAATTGCATTTTCCTAATTTTATATAACATTTTTTTTTTTAGTTTCTGGAGTGAAGTAAACATTAAACAGGCACAATTACTCACCCGAAAGGTTAAACAAACGTTTCACGAGGAAGTTGGTTTTCGTGCTGCTATCTAAAGGATTCATTATAAAGCTTAAAGGTTCATGAAAACATAGGTATGCAATCTAACATACAAAAGAGATATTGCGAGGTCCACAAATGTGGACCTACGTAATGAAGAGGTTAATCTAACCCATTTGCTCATGATTTTTTCGCTTTCAGTATTATGTTTATTTATAACTGTTACATACAATACAATGACTATTACATCATACAATTTTGTATATTCTATTTGTATGTTGTGTAAAATAATAGTAAATATTGTAAAAAGCAATCTACATTAAAAAAAAAAAACAATTTTTTGAAAAATGAACACTTCCCAATTTCTGTACGCTAGACATAAATAGTCTAAAGAATCATATTTTAATGCTTTGAATATAGACACATTTAATAAACAAATGAATTAGAATACAGCTGGATACAAAATGATAGGAAAGACACAAAAACAAAGAAATCGGCCCGCGTTTTCTATGCAAATGCGCAAATATTTGGGTTAAAATTAAATACATAATATTAAAGCAATCGTTTACAAAAAATGTATACATATTTTTTAAATATGCATTGTGATAAATTTATGCTGGAGCAAAATGGCAAGAACTCCGTAAACATCTCGAAACCACGGATTGTGATTGGTGGATATTTTCGCATATTATTTAACAAAGCATTAAAAAGATATTCTCAGCTCATTCGTTTGGATCGCGGAACTTTTTTATGATGGGGAGGGGGGAATGTTTTCAAACTTCGGAAGAGGCCAAATTCTAGTTTATAACAAAATCGGAATGTTACTACCAATAATCGCTGATAAAATTAAACGTTCAAAGACCCTCAGTTTTAATTTATTGCGGAATCCAACTTTTTATATACTGCAAAATCTACATGAAAGCCTATAGTTATTTCGAAACGATCCGAAAGTTTGATTGTTCACACATTCGAAAGAAAAAGAATGACAGCAAAGGAAATCGAAAGTTAGATAAAGGCATCAGCATCAATATGGACCATAAGAAAGCAATAAAAAGTTCGGGAATTCTTAAAGTATGTAAAACCACGTCGGTATCCGCATTTAACATTTGGCCATAAAAAAGTCTGTATTCAGTTTGCACAGAAAAGTCTGAACCAACGAACGAATTGGATTATATTATTTTCAGCAATGAAAATAAGTTTAATTTCGATGGTCCGTATTGTATTAATGCATATTGGCAAGACCTTCGAAAGGAAAAGGATGTAGAGGAAAGTAGGGTAACGACGCTCCGCTCACTTAAGGGGAAATCTGAATAACTAGTCAAATTTACACTAAAAAATCGATATTTTATTAACGAAGTATAAATACAAAGCATAAGGAACAGTTTGAATTCAACTAATTTGCATAAACGTTGTAGGAACTTTTTAAATCCTTTTACTTAACTATAACATGAATTGAGCGGTAATGCCCGACGTGGTAGGGTAATTGCGCTCAAAATTTCGATACAATATTTAAATACTACAAAAGTCACATATGTAGTTGTGTGGGCTGTTCACACTATTGAAGGCATTTTGCGAGGACTTTCCACATATTGTGCAGCAAAACCCCGTGTGTTATTTGTCCCGAATTCTCCGCAAAAGCAGCAGATTTCTGTTTTAATATTCTGTCCGATTAGAAACAAATCATATGGGCCATCATCATCACACAGCTGCGAGTCATTAATGCCTTCCTCTGAGCTGGTGTCATATAACTTCCTTTTTGAAACCTTAAGTTTCGTTAGTTTGAAGTTTAACTTCTTCGAAGCATTTTTCTTAGTAATTTCTTACTGTGATTTCTCAGATTTGCTCGTGAGCGCCCTTACCCTTCATCTCCATGTAGGATTTTAATGCGTTATAGTTGGCGTAACAATGCACTACAAAAATAAATGAAAGCATGAACGTACAGGTAAATGTATATATTTCATAGATATAATGAGTAAATTGGCGTTTGAAAATAAGAGTGTACACTTACCTTCAAGTTAGATGTTGTAGACTTTTATAATAAAACAACTGCAAACTAATAATGTGAGGACACAAAAACACTTTCCTTCCGACGGTCACTATATGCTTACTGGGATCTTACAATGATGTTAGCTAGGTGTTGGTACCGATCGCACGTTTTCAATTCTATTCTATTTAGAGATACAGTCGAACCCCGTTATAACGAACCCGGTACATAACGAACTCCCGGATATAACGAACGAAAATTTTGGTCCCGTCGTTTTTCTATTTTATTTAATGCTAATTTATCCTTTTATAACGAACCACCGAAATCTTAAGAATCTATAACGAACATTTTTGTCCACTCGACCATGGGTTTTTTTTTACTTTCCCAAAGTTGTGATAACAGGACTTCGACTCCAATTTCATAAGAAAATGTATGCCAGCTAGTGAAACATGGGACAAATCAGCGATAAGTCTTTTTTTTTTTAAGAAAGGGAGAAACAACTGCATTCTTTCGCTTTTACGAAAGCCACTCTGCAGGTGTGATCCCACCTACCCGCCAGTCATTTTCCCTTATTCCTGATCACAGCTGTTTTCTCAGTTTGTGATATGCGATTGTTTGAAACATGTGATGATGAAGTTATTACATGTGAAGATCCGACTGATGAAGAGATTGGGGAAGAAGTTAAAATGAATCATTCTGAAATCGAAGATTCTGCATCTGATGGTGATGAAAAGGACCACATAAATGACGAAATCCCCACAATCTCAGATGCTACAGCAGCGATGCGTGTAATTAATAAGTTTTTGTCTACACAAACACAAACAGTGGAAGAAAGAGTGTTGGAGTCATTTGATGTACTAGACAAAGAAATTCATAATATGCTTTTGAAATTGGCATCACGTCAGTCGAAAATTACCGATTATTTCTGTATCAAAACAGTGAGCAACAATTAAAGGTAAAATTAATTTATTCATGTTTGTCTTCATTGTCAGTTAATTTAATTAGTATTGTGTTAGTTTAATGTAATCGAATTTAGCCAATTTAATTCTTTAATGGCTATATTTAATAGATTTTGCCTTTTTTTAATACACCATAATTGAATATACACATAGCAATTAATGAGTTATACATTTTGTGAACTCTAACATTTTTCTTGACGGTTCGGATATTGCGAACCACCGGATATAGCGAACAAAACATTCGGTCCCTTGAAGTTCGTTATAACGGGGTTCGACTGTATTTGAGTGAGCTGTATTAACCGCTGAACAGTATTACCCTATTTTCCCCTACTAAGGGGAAGCTTCGTAATGGTTTGTCTGGTTTTCCTCAGGATGTAAGCTTAGGATTGCTTTTCTAAAATGACGTAAAAATAGATACACATAATATTCCTTCACAATGTGAGAACGCCATTTGTTGAACCAGGATGAAAAAGTTGCCAACTTTAACTATATTTTTCCATAAGACAATGCCTCAATTCACTCTGCAAAAGACACAAAGAAAGGTTTCGAAGATAATAAGATTCCCAAACTTGATTGGTCGGCTAATTGTTCGGACCTAAATCCAAAGGAGAACGTTTGAGATATTATAGTACATAATACACTCACCTCTAAAAGTTACCTCTTAAATGCATGATTTTTTATTTTGTTTTGAAAAAATTATATATGATTCTCAGAAAGGTTTATTACGCAAGAAAAATAATGAAAAAAAATCAGAGATATATTTTTCGTATAATACGTCAACCTTTTCTTATGCTGCACATCTGCAATACAAGTAAAAACTAAATACTTCCAAATTAGTAAATATTTTAATAAGTATGGATCTAAACACCTTATTTTATATATTTTTTTATTTTGTAAAACCCTTAAATGCATTAATTATTCTTTAGGAAATGTACAGGGTTGTTATAATTAAAGTTTGCCTATTCAGAAGGCTCTAGAGCCGGTTCTATGTCTCCAAACGAAACAAAATTTCACTAGTACGTAGTTCGTAAGAGATGCACTGTGCAAAAAAAGAAATAGTTTAAATTTTTGTCAATAGGTGGCGCTGCGCCAATATTTAAGCCGATATTTGCAGATTCCTTTATTTTGTAAAAAACTAAATACAGGAAATTTTATTTCACAGTTGGTAAAAGCAAACTTTTTCAGATTCGTTATATCAATTTCGGTCAATCCAGATGAAACACACAAAATCACAAAATTTCACCCAAGGCTTGAAAAGGATCACATTTTATTCAAATTTTTGACGAACGACGTCAAAGTGATGTCGCAACTTCGAAAATTAGAAATATCCTTCTTACCACCTGACGATTTAAAACTTGCTGATAAAGTGTGTTTGTGATTTCTTTGACACTGGAACAGTTGATTGTTTCTGAAAAGCATTTGAATATACGCTTTGTGGAGAATGGAAACTTTGAAAGGAAAGGCACTTCTTGTTAAGTTATTTTATCAAAATAACAACAACGTAGCTGCAGCTCATCGAGAATTTCGGAAACTAAAAGATGTTAGACGTGGAACAATGTCGAATCGTAGAGTTAAAAAAATGATTCAAAAGTTCGAGGAAACAGGAAAACTCCACATTCTTCCTGGCAGAGGACGAAAAAAGGTAGACATTTCTAGCATTGAAGATATTGCTACTGCTACCGTGGATTTAGCAAGCCAGTCATCATTTGGTAATGCAAGTGTGCCGGCTATTGCGAATGAAGTCGATATGCCGATTTCCACTGTGAGAAAAGTGATCGTAAAATTTTGCGCTACTATCCACACAAGGTTCAGAGGATGCAACAAATAATACAGGGTGATACCGAAAGTCGGCTAACATTTTCACTACAGTTTCTTGCACGTATGAATGTGGACAATTCTTGGCCCTGGAATATTCTATGGACTGATGAAGCGCATTTTTATTTAAACGGACAAGTGAACACACACAACTGTCGAATTTGGGCGAAAGAGAATCCTAATGTTGTCCAAGAAGTTCCATTGCATGCAGATAAAGTGACGGTGAGGCGCGGTTTCACAGCTACGTTTATGATAGGACCATATTTTTACATCCAAAGGACCCATTACATGTTCCGTAAATGGGAAAAGGTATCTCAATATGTTGTCAAATTTCCTGAATGCCGAGCTGCAACAGCGAGGCTGCCTTCAAAATATCGTGTTTATGCAAGACGGCGCACCACCGCACATTACTAGAGCAGTTCGGACTTTCTTAACAAGCCATTTTATAGAAGACCGCATCATAAGTCGTTATTTTCAGACAGTCTGGCCACCACGATCGCCTGATCTAACACCATGCAATTTTTGATTGTGGGCATTTTTAAAAGATTCTGTATCTAAAGACAGATGTCAGACAATCTCTGATCTGAAAGACAGTATTAGACTTATATTTGCTAAATCTCACAGGACAGTTTACGAAATGCTGTAGAAAGCACAATTCTGATTATGGAATGCGTTATTGAAAATGGTGGACGATTCATTGAGCATGCGTAATGTTATTCTTCGTTATTTCCTCGTTGCCGAGCGACATGTTTTATTTTTGCTGATGCAGATTACATCACATGAAATTATATTCATTTTTCTGTATTGTTTGGAGTCATAGGTCAGGCTCTAGAGCTGTCTGATTAGGTGAACTTTAATTATAACAATTCGCAGTTCCTCGAAGTTTGTTGAAACTTTTAAATTTGTGTGCTTCGTCTGGATTGACTGAAATTGATATAATGAATCTGCAAACATCGCCTTAAATATTGGCGCAGCACCACCTACTGACGAAAAATTTAAATACTTTTTTTTTTTCGATTTTCGCAGAGCGCATCTCGTTAACTACGTACAAGTGAAATTTAGTTTCGTTTGGAGCCATAGAACCGGCTCAATTTCGAGGATGTAAGAAAATACTTGACTTCATATTTTTCAGAGAAGATTTTGTCGTGGAGACAATTAGGGATCCAACAGTAAATTTAACAATAAAATAATGAATGCGACCCCCGTGACCATACAAAAATTCGCTAAATCGAGAAATTCGTTAAATCGGGTTTGGACTGCATATATCTAAAAATAATAGAAAGTTCTGAGGGAAAAAACTTTTCTGCAAAGTTAAATATTGAACCTATAACAAAAATTGTGAATTTTAATCGTTTAGCAATTATTTTGAAAGGATCCGAAAGTTTGATTGTTCACACATTCGAAAGAAAAAGAATGACAGCAAAGGAAATCGGAAGTTAGATAAAGACATCAGCATCAATATGGACCATAAGAAAGCAATAAAAAGTTCGGGAATTCTTAAAGTATGTAAAACCACGTCGGTGTCCGCATTTAACATTTGGCCATAAAAAAGTCTGTATTCAGTTTGCACAGAAAAGTCTGAACCAACGAACGAATTGGATTATATTATTTTCAGCAATGAAAATAAGTTTCATTTCGATGGTCCGTATTGTATTAATGCATATTGGCAAGACTTTCGAAAGGAAAAGGATGTAGAGGAAAGTAGGGTAACGACGCTCCGCTCACTTAAGGCGAAATCTGAATAACTAGTCAAATTTACACTAAAAAATCAATATTTTATTAACGAAGTATAAATACAAAGCATAAGGAACAGTTTGCAATCAACTAATTTGCATAAACGTTGTAGGAACTTTTTAAATCGTTTTACTTAACTATAACATGAACTGAGCGGTAATGCCCGACGTGGTAGGGTAATTGCGCTCAAAATTTCGATACAATATTTAAATACTACAAAAGTCACATATGTAGTTGTGTGGGCTGTTCACACTATTGAAGGCATTTTGCGAGGACTTTCCAGATATTGTGCAGCAAAACCCCGTGTGTTATTTGTCCCGAATTCTCCGCAAAAACAGCAGATTTCTGTTTTAATATTCTGTCCGATTAGAAACAAATCATATGGGCCATCATCATCACACAGCTGCGAGTCATTAATGCCTTCCTCTGAGCTGGTATCATATAACTTCCTTTTTGAAACCTTAAGTTTCGTTAGTTTGAAGTTTTACTTCTTCGAAGCATTTTTCTTAGTAATTTCTTACTGTGATTTCTCAGATTTGCTCGTGAGCCCCCTTACCCTTCATCTCCATGTGGGATTTTAATGCGTTATAGTTGGCGTAACAATGCACTACAAAAATAAATGAAAGCATGAACGTACAGCTAAATGTATATATTTCATAGATATAATGAGTAAATTGGCGTTTGAAAATAAGAGTGTACACTTATCTTCAAGTTAGAAGTTGTAGATTTTTATAATGAAACAACTGCAAACTAATAATGTGAGGACACAAAAACACGTTCCTTCCGACGGTCACTATATCCTTACTGGGATCTTACAATGATGTTAGCTAGGTGTTGGTTGCGATCGCACGTTTTCAATTCTATTCTATTTAGAGATATTTGAGTGAGCGGGATTGCCTGCTGAACAGTATTACCCTATTTTCCTCTACTAAGGGGAAGATTCGTAATTGTTTGTCTGGTTTTCCTCAGGATGTAAGCTTAGGATTGCTTTTCTAAAATGACGTAAAAATAGATACACATAATATTCCTTCACAATGTGAGAACGCCATTTGTTGAACCAGGATGAAAAAGTTGCCAACTTTAACTATATTTTTCCATAAGACAATGCTCAATTCACTCTGCAAAAGACACAAAGAAGGGTTTCGAAGATAATAAGATTCCCACACTTGATTGGTCGGCTAATTGTTCGGACCTAAATCCAAAGGAGAACATTTGAGATATTATAGTACATAATACACTCACCTCTAAAAGTTACCTCTTAAATGCATGATTTTTTATTTTGTTTTGAAAAAATTATATATGATTCTCAGAAAGGTTTATTACGCAAGAAAAATAATGAAAAAAATCAGAGATATATTTTTCGTATAATACGCCAACCTTTTCTTATGCTGCACATCTGCTATACAAGGAAAAACTAAATACTTGCAAATTAGTAAATATTTTAATAAGTATGGATCTAAACACCTTATTTTATATATTTTTTTATTTTGTAAAACCCTTAAATGCATTAATTATTCTTTAGGAAATGTACAGGGTTGTTATAATTAAAGTTCGCCTATTCAGAAGGCTCTAGAGCCGGTTCTATGTCTCCAAACGAAACAAAATTTCACTAGTACGTAGTTCGTAAGAGATGCGCTCTGCAAAAACAGAAATAGTTTAAATTTTTGTCAATAGGTGGCGCTGCGCCAATATTTAAGCCGGTATTTGCAGATTCCTTTATTTTGTAAAAAACTAAATACAGGAAATTTTATTTCACAGTTGGTAAAAGCAAACTTTTTCAGATTCGTTATATCAATTTCGGTCAATCCAGATCAAACACACAAAATCACAAAATTTCACCCAAGGCTTGAAAAAGATCACATTTTATTCAAATTTTTGACGAACGACGTCAAAGTGATGTCGCAACTTCGAAAACTAGAAATACCCTTCTTACCACCTGACGATTTAAAACTTGCTGATAAAGTGTGTCTGTGATTTCTTTGACACTGGAACAGTTGATTGTTTCTGAAAAGCATTTGAATATACGCTTTGTGGAGAATGGAAACTTTGAAAGGAAAGGCACTTCTTGTTAAGTTATTTTATCAAAATAACAACAACGTAGCTGCAGCTCATCGAGAATTTTGGAAACTAAAAGATGTTAGACGTGGAAAAATGTCGGATCGTAGAGTTCAAAGAATGATTCAAAAGTTCGAGGAAACAGGAAAACTCGAAATTCTTCCTGGCAGAGGACGAAAAAAAGATAGACATTTCTAGCATTGAAGATATTGCTACTGCTGCCGTGGATTTAGCAAGCCAGTCATCATTTGGTAATGCAAGTGTGCCAGCTATTGCGAATGAAGTCGATATGCCGATTTCCACTGTGAGAAAAGTGATCGTAAAATTTTGCGCTACTATCCATACAAGGTTCAGAGGATGCAACAAATAATACAGGGTGATACCGAAAGTCGGCTATCATTTTCACTACAGTTTCTTGCACGTATGAATGTGGACAATTCTTGGCCCTGGAATATTCTATGGACTGATGAAGCGCATTTTTATTTAAACGGACAAGTGAACACACACAACTGTCGAATTTGGGCGAAAGAGAAACATAATGTTGTCCAAGAAGTTCCATTGCATGCAGCTAAAGTGACGGTGAGGCGCGGTTTCACAGCTACGTTTATGATAGAGCCATATTTTTTTAGGAACTAACATCCAAAGGACCCATTACATGTTCCGTAAATGGGAAAAGGTATCTCAATATGTTGTCAAATTTCCTGATTTCCGAGCTGCATCAGCGAGGCTACCTTCAAAATATCGTGTTTATGCAAGACGGCGCACCACCGCACATTACTAGAGCAGTTCGGACTTTCTTAACAAGCCATTTTATAGAAGACCGCATCATAAGTCGTTATTTTCAAACAGTCTGGCCACCACGATCGCCTGATTTAACACCATGCGATTTTTGATTGTGGGCATTTTTAAAAGTTTCTGTATCTAAAGACAGATGTCAGACAATCTCTGATCTGAAAGACAGTATTAGACTTCAAATTTGCTAAATCTCACAGGACAGTTTACGCAATGCTGTAGAAAGCACAATTCTGATTATGGAATGCGTTATTGAAAATGGTGGAGGATTCATTGAGCATGCGTAATGTTATTCTTCGTTATTTCCTCGTTGCCGAGCGACATGTTTTATTTTTGCTGATGCAGATTACATCACATGAAATTATATTCATCTTTCTGTATTGTTTGGAGTCATAGGTCAGGCTCTAGAGCTGTCTGATTAGGTGAACTTTAATTATAACAATTCGCAGTTCCTCGAAGTTTGTTCAAACTTTTAAATTGTTGTCCTTCGTCTGGATTGACTGAAATTGATATAATGAATCTGCAAACATCGCCTTAAATATTGGCGCAGCGCCACCTACTGACGAAAAACTTAAATACTTTTTTTTCGATTTTCGCAGAGCGCATCTCTTTAACTACGTACTAGTGAAATTTAGTTTCGTTTGTAGCCATAGAACCGGCTCTAGTGCCTCCTGAATAGGCGAACTTTAATTATAACAACCCTGTATTTCTTATTCTTATATTAAGGATTAGACACCAGAAATTTGAAGACAGATTTTTAACTTTATTTAGTAGCATATTTTTGTAATTTTTACAGGATTAATACTTTTATATAAATATAGTGGTCTCTAAGATTTAAATAGAAAGTGATGCAGATATACATCACTATGCATTTAAGGGTTAAGGAAGAGTAGCCGGATGTTTTCGATTGTGCACGTTTTTTCCAATATCTACCAAAATTCTGGGCGAATTGTCCTTGAATTTCGAGGATGTAAGAAAATACTTGACTTCATATTTTTCAGAGAAGTTTTTGTCGTGGAGACAATTAGGGATCCAACAGTAAATTTAACAATAAAATAATGAATGCGACCCCCGTGACCATACAAAAATTCGCTAAATCGAGAAATTCGTTAAATCGGGTTTGGACTGTATATATTTAAAAATAATAGAAAGTTCTGGGGGAAAAAACTTTTCTGCAAAGTTAAATATTGAACCTATAACAAAAATTGTCAATTTTAATCGTTTAGCAATTATTTTGAAACGATCCGAAAGTTTGATTGTTCACACATTCGAAAGAAAAAGAATGACAGCAAAGGAAATCGGAAGTTAGATAAAGACATCAGCATCAATATGGACCATAAGAAAGCAATAAAAAGTTCGGGAATTCTTAAAGTATGTAAAACCACGTCGGTGTCCGCATTTAACATTTGGCCATAAAAAAGTCTGTATTCAGTTTGCACAGAAAAGTCTGAACCAACGAACGAATTGGATTATATTATTTTCAGCAATGAAAATAAGTTTCATTTCGATGGTCCGTATTGTATTAATGCATATTGGCAAGACTTTCGAAAGGAAAAGGATGTAGAGGAAAGTAGGGTAACGACGCTCCGCTCACTTAACGGGAAATCTGAATAACTAGTCAAATTTACACTAAAAAATCAATATTTTATTAACGAAGTATAAATACAAAGCATAAGGAACAGTTTGCAATCAACTAATTTGCATAAACGCTGTAGGAACTTTTTAAATCGTTTTACTTAACTACAACATGAACTGAGCGGTAATGCCCGACGTGGTAGGGTAATTGCGCTCAAAATTTCGATACAATATTTAAATACTACAAAAGTCACATATGTAGTTGTGTGGGCTGTTCACACTACTGAAGGCATTTTGCGAGGACTTTCCACATATTGTGCTGCAAAACCCCGTGTGTTATTTGTCCCGAATTCTCCGCAAAAACAGCAGATTTCTGTTTTAATATTCTGTCCGATTAGAAACAAATCATATGGGCCATCATCATCACACAGCTGCGAGTCATTAATGTCTTCCTCTGAGCTGGTGTCATATAACTTCCTTTTTGAAACCTTAAGTTTCGTTAGTTTGAAGTTTTACTTCTTCGAAGCATTTTTCTTAGTAATTTCTTACTGTGATTTCTCAGATTTGCTCGTGAGCGCCCTTACCCTTCATCGCCATGTAGGATTTTAATGCGTTATAGTTGGCGTAACAATGCACTACAAAAATAAATGAAAGCATGAACGTACAGCTAAATGTATATATTTCATAGATATAATGAGTAAATTGGCGTTTGAAAATAAGAGTGTACACTTACTTTCAAGTTAGATGTTGTAGATTTTTATAATGAAACAACTGCAAACTAATAATGTGAGGACACAAAAACACGTTCCTTCCGACGGTCACTATATCCTTACTGGGATCTTACAATGATGTTAGCTAGGTGTTGGTACCTATCGCACGTTTTCAATTCTATTCTATTTAGAGATATTTGAGTGAGCGGGATTGCCCGCTGAACAGTATTACCCTATTTTTCCCTACTAAGGGGAAGCTTTGTAATTGTTTGTCTGGTTTTCCTCAGGATGTAAGCTTAGGATTGCTTTTCTAAAATGACGTAAAAATAGATACACATATTATTACTTCACAATGTGAGAACGCCATTTGTTGAACCAGGATGAAAATGTTGCCAACTTTAACTATATTTTTCCATAAGACAATGCCTCAATTCACTCTGCAAAAGACACAAAGAAGGGTTTCGAAGATAATAAGATTCCCACACTTGATTGGTCGGCTAATTGTTTGGACCTAAATCCAAAGGAGAACGTTTGGGATATTATAGTACATAATACACTCACCTCTAAAAGTTACCTCTTAAATGCATGATTTTTCATTTTGTTTCGAAAAAATTATATATGATTCTCAGAAAGGTTTATTACGCAGGAAAAATAATGAAAAAAATCAGAGATATATTTTTCGTATAATACGTCAACCTTTTCTTATGCTGCACATCTGCAATACAAGTAAAAACTAAATACTTGCAAATTAGTAAATATTTTAATAATTATGGATCTAAACACCTTATTTTATATATTTTTTTATTTTGTAAAACCCTTAAATGCATTAATTATTCTTTAGGAAATGTGTTTCTTATTCTTATATTAAGGATTAGACACCAGAAATTTTAAGACAGATTTTTAACTTTATTTAGTAGCATATTTTAGTAATTCTTACAGGATTAATATTTTTATATAAATATAGTGGTCTCTAAGATTTAAATAGAAAGTGATGCAGATATATGCATTTAAGGGTTAAGGAAGAGTAGCCGGATGTTTTCGATTGTGCATGTTTTTCCAATATCTACCAAAATTCTGGGCGAATTGTCCTTGAATTTCGAGGATGTAAGAAAATAGTTGACTTCATATTTTTCAGAGAAGATTTTGTCGTGGAGACAATTAGGGATCCAACAGTAAATTTAACAATAAAATAATGATTGCGATCCCCCATGTAACAGAAAATGGTCAAAATGGTCTGTCACTGTAGCAAATGACTGTGTGGGTTCTGTTTAACGGTCGTTTGCATTTGTGTAGGCATAGCACGCATATTCGTGAAGGTGTTAACGTTGCTGTGAAAAATTCAAATTTTTTTTGTTTATAAAATACAGATTTTTCAACCAAATTTAACATCTCCTAAAACTTAAAAAAGTACAGTAGAAACAGTATACTGCAATTAAAACATGAACATATTGAATATTTGATCAGATATGAGCATTTGTACGAAATAATTTATAACTGCACTTTTCTAAAGATTCCAAAATTTTTATTTCATAATTTGGTAGTCAGCTTTTTACGACATTTTACGTAAAATGTCCAGTCAGATATCACGAAAATTCAGAAAGATAGGGACGATATAGCGAGTTGCTTTGTAAAAGTAGCTTTGTTATAAGAGATTTTCCACAATTTGTCAACCAGCTCACTGTACCTTTTTATGCAACTCAGAAAATAATATACAATGCTGTTCAATGAAAGTACATTACTTGTGCAATTTTATCATTTGTCGTGTTTCCAGGAATGTGTATGATATAATAATTACACAGTCAGTCCATAAAGTGTAGTAAACTCCCTGCTCTTTACTAAAAAATACAGCTATGTGTAAAAATAAGTTGATATAAAATATTCCTTGTCAAGAAATTCTAATACTCTCATAAATGACTATCAAATAAAAGCGACAACACAAAATTAAATGTTACTTAAACATCTAAATCCCCGTGGAAAGTAAACAAAGAAAACATTTTCCTAGATAAACTAACATTTTATATATCCTCCTTTGGTGACTCTGGTCCATATAAATGCTGCACAATGCCAAAAGATTTCAGAAAAAGCTTCTGAATGTATTGAAGGCCGATTTCTCTACCCACAAACAAATTCTGGCTACTTGATATTCAGTGAATGCCACCAGTTTTTATCTATTAATAGCATACACTGCATTTTCCAAAAGTTTTGAATAGTATTTATTTTGGGACTGTCGCACGGCCAAATAAGTTCCACCATGAACACTTTAGCTAACCATTTTCGAATTTTTATAAATGCAAGTGCTTCAAAATCAAGTTTTCAAGAAGAAATACATGCAATCGGAGGCTGCGTTTCGACGATCCTGCAAAAGATAGTCTAGAAAAAGTCATAAATTTTACCTTTGAAGAAGGTGATAGCTCCCGCTCTTCAACTGACCGGAATAGCAGTTTGCTAGTTTGGCCGCTTAATCGCCAATGCAATGAATGTACTTTAGGTGCTTTTTATTTTTTATTATGTTCTGTTGTTCTTGATTCTCCAGTCTTTCATTACAGCAATATAATTAAAATATAGAACACACGCACACAAACACACACACAAAATGCTTATTTGTAAGAAATTATAATTATGAAATATTCTAATTTCATTACAAAATTTAAATCATAAATTTTCTCTTAAAAAACCCCAGTTTTTTAAATTTTATGCTCATAAAACGTACTACTTAAACAATCATTCATTAAAAATACTGATTAAGGGTGTTATCAAATTAGAAGGGGCTATTTTTTGACAGAATTTAAAAACATATTTCTTCGGAAACGCATGAAATGTGTGGGTGTTGTGATTATGAAATAATGTAATCGAAAGACGTTTTCCATTTTTTGGTAAAGACAGAAGATATTTCTGAAAAGAAAAAATAAAGTTGTCATCGTAATTTATTTATTTAAAAAAAGAAAAACGCTATTCGATTTGAAATCGCTTCAACTGTCAGTTTTCTACATTTACGTTTAAAAATGAATCCCAAACTACCTCAGAAAATTTCGCATTGTTGACAAGGGAATTCGAGAACCAATTTGAGAAAATTTATGAAAGCATATATTTAAAAATAGTAGAAAGTTCTGGGGGGAAAAAAGACTATTCTACCAAGTTAAATATTAGAGCTATCACAAAAATTGTCAATTTTATTCTCTGATGAATTATAAACAGCAAATGTCATATGAAAGGAAATTCCTAAACGACATCCATGTTAAAATATAATACTAAAATTATGATGTATATTTTACTAAATATTAATAATCGTTGATAGTTAAAATAAATTTTTATACTTCTTGCCTTGCAAATAAGAATTTAATCAATGCAATGAAAAATAATGCACTATCTTGAAAAAGTCAAACAATCTGACTATTTGTTATAATGCTATTTTTGTTGTTGTTTGTATGTTTTTTCATTAAAAGACAAAACATAGGTATAAGCGGGGGGAAGAGAGAAATAATGACAGTAAAATAAGAGAGGAATGAATTTACTTTTGTCATTAGAAATAGGATACTTTCATTACCGCAATGTAATTAAAATATAAAACACACACAAACAAACAAACAAAAAAAAGTTACTTAAGTGTAAGAATTTATATTTCGTGAATATACTGATGTCATAACAAAAATTTTAATCACAAATTTTCTCTTAAAAGAACCCAGTTTTTAAAAAAGGTATGCTCATAAAAAAGTACTACTTAAAAAATAATTTATTAAAAATACTGATTAAGGCTGTTCTCAAATCAGAAGGGGCTATTTTTTGACAGATTTTTAAATTCATTTTTGTTTGGAAACTTATGAAATGTGCAGGTGTTGTGATTATGAAATAATGTAACAGAAAGACGTTTTCCATTTTTTTTGGTAAAGACAGGAGATCTGTCTGAAAATACTCTTCAAGTCTGATCGAATTTCCGGTGTGACAGAAAGAAAAGAAAAATTTTCATCCCGTGATCAGAATCGTTTTAAACTCTATATGCAATCTATTTATTTAAGAAAGGGAAAACGCGATTCGATTTCAAATCGCTTCAACTGCCAGTTTTCTACATTTACGTTTAAAAATGAATCGGTAACTGTGTCAGAAAATTTCGCATTGTTGAGAAGGGAATTTGAGAACACCCTTAAGAAATTTATGAAAGTACAGTCGAACCCCGATTTTACGAATCGTTCGGGACTAGCAACTTTGTTCGTTAAATCAAGATTGTTCGTTAAATCGGGATAATCAAAATAATATTTTATGCAACAAAACAAGTTAAAAGATGACAATAAATAAGAACAATGCTCAATTACCTTAATAATGATGTTAAACATTTGTTGCTTTAAGAAAATACAAATACCCTGTATAAAAATTGATTATTTTTTTATGCACTAGTATAAATCACAAGTATTGAATTTAAGTTTGATAAGATTTTATAACATAACTTTTATAGATCGTTGTTTGCTGTGCTTCGATTTCGTATTCCAAACATCTGTATATATATATATTTTTTTCTTCTGAGGCTGTGAAAACAGTGTCACCAACATCATGAGCCATCAAATACAGTTTCAAAGTATCCAAACTGCAAACTACTTCTTTGAATGTTGCATGCTTCATTTCTATTTCATCTTATTCCGATACACTACTACTACTATTATTAACCTCGGCGTAATGTACATTTTAGCTTATAGATATTTCTATGTCACAATATACATATTTAGAAAATTAACAATCAGGGACATTGAAAATTTGTAATAAATATTAGAAAATTTCTTCATTTTTTCATTTTTTGACATCGAAAGTTATTCGTTAAATCGGGATTATAAATTCGCTAAATCGAAGTATTTTTGTTCCCTTTCCGTCGAGACCATACAAAAATTCGCTAAATCGAGAAATTCGTTAAATCGGGGATGGACTGTATATATTTAAAAATAATAGAAAGTTCTGGGGGAAAAACTTTTCTGCAAAGTTAAATATTGAACCTATAACAAAAATTGTCAATTTTAATCGCTTAGCAATTATAAACAGTAAAATTACATATGAAAGGAAATTCCTAAACTATATCCATGATAAAATATACTAATAAAATTATGATGTAAATTTTACAAAATATTAATAATCGTTGATAATTAAAGTAAATTTTAATGCTGCTTGCTTTGCAAATAAGAAACTAATCAATGCGATGAAAAATAAATAATGTATTGCTTGAAAAAAATCAAACAATCTGTCTAATTGTTACAACGCTTTTCTCATTTTTTTTGTTTTTGTGTATCTCTGCCTCTGTCTTTTTTGCTTTGTTGACAAGGGAATTTGAGAACAATTTTCAGAAATTTTTGAAAGTATATATTTAAAAATAATAGAAATTTCTGGAGGAAAGCTTTCCGTTACATTACGGCCAACGGGAAAAAATGATTTCAAGTGCATTTTAATGATATTACAGCCTTTCGAACAGAATGAAATGGATACGCACTTATTGAAGTGCACTAAACTATACATTCAGTACAATATTCGATTCAAAGAATATTTATAAAACTAACTATAGTACGAACGCACCTCATTTGCCACGTTTAACGTACAATTTCCAACTTGTTATTGTATACAGGGCAGAAGTAATAACTTTTCTTTTTTAACAAAAGGGAGGAAAGAATTTACTTTTGTCATTAGAAATAAGATATTTTCATTACAGCAATATAATTAAATATATATATATATATATACTAGAGGTCTGCACGGGCCGAAATTTCCTGGCCCGGGCCGACTCATGGAAAAAAAATTTCGGCTCGGCCCGGCCCGTAGAAAAAAATATTAGCCCGGCCAGCTTCACCTGCCAGTTTTCTACATTTACGTTTAAAAATGTATCGGTAACTGTCTCGGAAAATTTCGCGTTGTTGACAACGGAATTTGGGAACAATTTTCAGAAATTTTTGAAAGTATATATTTAAAAATAATAGAAATTTCTGGGGAAAAAACTATTCTACAAAGATAAATATTAGACCCATAACAAAAATTGTCAATTTTAATCAATCAATAATCAAATCTGTTTAAAATAAACAGTAAAATGTCATATGAAAGTAAACTCACATCCATAATAAATATAATACTAAAATTATGATGTAATTTTACTGAATATTAATTAAAAATACATTAATAATAATTATATTAATTAATAATATAATTAAAATAAATTTTTATAGTGTTTGATTTGCAGTAAGAAACTAATCAATGAGATGAAAAATAAATAATGAGCTGTTTTGAAAAGTCAAACAATCTTTCTAATTGTTACTTGCTGTTTTCATTTGTATCTCTCTTTTTTTCATTGAAAGAACACAAAACAAACATCACCGTTTCACTTGGCGAAAATGTGAAACTATTTTCTGCTTATTTTACATCGCCAAATGAATTGCAACCTTTTTAAGTGGATTGGGAAGGAAAAAATCAGGAACTATATCGAATTGATAAAAGGAGTGATAGTTTTTCTGCGCGATTTTCTCCCCAAACAACAGTCATAAAACTGTCAACGTGGGTTGGCGTCCGGTTTCTGTCATGCAACTTCTCATGCTTGTCCTACAAAACCCATTATACATCAAACGCACTGACTGGCGAGAACAAGAAAACCGACTGCTGACTGCAACTTGAAGGATCGTCCATTCGCAGCTATTTATACACTATTCTTAGCTTTTGGCTTAATGGCAGAGACCACAGTCGTCTATAAAGATCAAGACGCCATATTAGCGAAGTGGTATAGCATTGTTCTGAGCAGGCTCTCAAATATTTCTAGATAACTTCCCGTATTTAAAGATCCTTGTACAAGATGCAGTCTACCTATTTCCCCATTTACATGCGATTTGACAAGAATGAATTTAACAGAAGCAACTAAGTCTGGAAAGGACTTTAGTTATTTTATATGGCCGTACAATTACACTTCATCAGTGCATGTCATCGTTCAATTGCATTTTATCAGTGAAAATAACGGTTTTCCACTGCTTGGGGATACATTTGACATGTTCTTTACATCAATTTCAACGAGTCTTTACCATTTTAAGAGGGCTGGTCACTCAGCTTCGGAATTATCCTCTGTAACGTTAAGTCTATGGACTTTTGATGCATTCGTTTATTTAAAATATATCCTCGGGAAATTCATATTTTTAACATCTTTTTCCTGTGTACTCTTCTTAAAGGATGTCTCTTTTTTTTTCTTAGTTTTCAAAATATTTCTAAAACCTATGCTGAATTTAATATTTTGTGGATTAAAAGCGAGTGAACTGTGAGTAAGATTTTAACACTTCATATAAAATTAAGTGTATAATTTAGAAATATTCTGAGAACTAAGAAAAAAAGAGACATATTTTAGGAAGTGTACACAAAAAGTAGAAGTTTAAAATAATAATTTCCCGAGGAGATATTTTAAATATACGAATGCATAAAATGCCCATAGACTTTACATTAGTGAGGGTAAATCGGAAGCTGAGTGATCAGCCCCCTTAAGTGTAAGGCTTTTTTTGCTACGCGTGTTTATATCGTTACTGCACTAGATTGTAGCCTGTATATTATAAACTACTGTTATTTCATATTAGATGAAGTCCTCGATGGTCTTTCATGCATAAACAGTTCAATATATCATCCTGCTTTCGCGTAAATAATAGTTTTCATATGCTTTCCATTTACCTATGAACTCATAAGGTATTTTGAGTTTAGAATGTAATCTGCTTTCTATCGGTTGCGAACATGACATTCTATGCACTATATAATAAGTGGAGAAAACTTTTTTCTGTAATAAAACATCAGTACTCGTTCGGTTTGGTGTCAATTCAGCTTACCTGGCCTGGGCCACGGCAACCTAGATCAGAAACATTAATGCACTGTTGTAGTCGTAAAAAAAGCAGAGGGTCTACGTTATATATTTACATTTTATTACTTAGCGTGCTTACGCACGCTAACAATTTTCTTCTTCCCTTTTTTTTTCACATCGGTTCATTTAATAGTTAAAACAAAATAATTCTTATTTTCAAAACTCTTTGAAACTCTTTTGAAAATCTTTCTATGAGCTATAAATGTAATGTATCTAAAACCTGTGTGTAATTTTCGTGCAAAAATATTGATATTTAGTTGTAAACACATGAGCAAAAGTAAACCCACGTATTCACGATCTGAGTGATAATTTTGCAGATTACTTTTTTAAATACTCCTAATTCTCTAACATCTTCGAGATCTTTATAACTGATGTAAATTAAGTTTCCAAAGAACGTTCAAAAATATTGTGTTAAGATACCAACATTTAATTACACTTTGCGTAAAATAAAAAAGTGTCTCTGAGATCCGCAAACTGACTTCCCTTCGCGAATTTTTTTGAAAGAGTTAATATTCTCATTTTTCAAAACTAATTACACCATCGTAAAGGAGATGGTATTTAGATTAAGTGGGTATTTTTTATTTTTCCGTATTTCAAAAATTCAAGAGGATGTGGGTTTCTTAATAAAATAATCTTTTCAAAAAAAAATATTAACGAACTTCAAAAAAGCACAAAAAAGAATTAAATAATTCTTTAAACTTCTCTAATGACGAAACGTTATCCATTAACTGCACATCGGACATCATGTATCGGCATAAAAACGTTACATTTAATATATAGAATTTAATATCTACCAAACATGGATTTTCTAGAGAATATTTTTTACAAAAGATTAATTTACATATTTATGATTTAATTTACGAATATATACATATAAAAAGTAATCAATTACTTTTTGAAGTTGGTGCCAACCTATCTTAAGTATAGTAAAATTGTGAATATATTGTAGCTATTACCATGAATAAAGTGATGATGGAAAATATTATACAAAATTTTAAAAAATGCTCTATTACTTCAGCAAATTATTTGTTTAATCATTATCGATTGTGAACGTATGGCACCAACTTCAAAAAGTAATTGATTACTTTTTATATGTATATATTCGTAAATTAAATCATAAATATGTAAATTAATCTTTTGTAAAAAATATTCTCTAGAAATTCCATGTTTGGTAGATATTAAATTCTATATATTGAATTTAACGTTTTTATGCCGATACATGATGTCCGATGTGCAGTTAATGGATAACGTTTCGTCATTAGAGAAGTTTAAAGAATTATTTAATTCTTTTTTGTACTTTTTTGAAGTCGGTTAATATTTTTTTTTTTGAAAAGATTATTTTATTTCCTACTTTTTAGTTATTCATACCATAACACATAATTATCCGGATTTCAACATCTGCTGAGTAAGTAAATTATTTGTCAAATAAATTATAATTTACAAAAATTATTTATTAAACAAATAGTTTTTAATAAATTCTTTATAATTTCATTAGAAGTATTGATTTTATTAGCATTTAATACTTATGCTATTTTTTAAACAAGTACATTGTATTCACAACAGTCTACATTCATTTATTTACTGATCACATATACCTGACTTGTGTGCTTGACATAAGGGGCCCGCTTATAAGTCATCGTTAATATACAAGGACAAAATAGCACAAGGACTTTGAGCAGGAGGGGGGGGGGTGTTCTAGATAGCACAAGGAAATTTACAACCCCAGAGAATTACATCTAGGAGCTCCACAAAGCTTGTGCAAAGGAGCCAGCGGGAGTTGACGCAGCCCATCTACGCTCTCAAGCGATTAGTGGTGTGGTGCCTTAAACATTCAGCCACAGTCTACATTCAAGAATTATTTTTTGTAAGACTCCGTTGTCAAGAAGCAAAATGCAGACTATGTAACAATATTTGTATTGACTCTTCAAGTATATTGACCAGGACCCAGATTTATTTTTCGCTGTTAGCGAAATGAGATTGACCAATCAGAAGCCTGCCTTTTTGCGAACTTATAATTTTTATAGAGTGTGCCCTTTTAAATTTCAAAAATTCTTCTATCAAATAAAACAAAATTTTCTGTACTAAAATACTGGCATCCAAAAAGTTGTAGACTTGTCAGGTTTGAAAATGTGGTCCAGGGCCCACCGTGGCTGATTGGTTAAGGCATCACGCCGCTAATCACTTGAATGCGACTTGAATGCGTAGGTGGCTGCGGGTTCGAATCTCGCAGTCTCCGTTGCACACTCTTTGTGGAGCTCCCGGATGTAATTCTATGGTGCTGTAAATTTCCTTGTGCTATCTCCTTCCTGTATATTGACGATGACTTATAAGCGGGCTTGACACCAAGCACACAGGTCAGATATATGTATTCAATAAACCAATCATGTGGTCCATAATTCTACATTAATCTTTTCCGATAATCTCCACCAATTGTTTCCCCATGTAAGGCGCCTCTATTTGAGAGTGGTGACATAGAATGCCCAGACTCTGCGAACACACCATGTATGTATAAACAAAGTTTCAAGACTTGTCCTAGAATACAAAAGTTATTAAACATTTTTGCACAGCGAACTAAAATTCTTCGAAATATGACCCTTGAGCATCAACACACTGCTGCCAGCGTTTTTTCCATTATTCATAGGCTACCTGGGGGTCTTCGTGCGCAAGGCTGTCAAGTGACCTCTTCGAAGCCGGAATCGTGGATCGCTGGAATCGTGTCGAATTGCTTCCCTTTCAGGTCTTTCTTGATCCGGAGGGATAATAAAAAGTCACTGGGAGCAAGGTGGGTGCTGTTGGGAGGCTTGTGGTAGTATTGCCACGTTAAACTTAGCCAAAACTTTGGAATCTGCGAGCGACGTGTGAGAGGGCGCATTGTCGTGTTGAACAATCCAATCTTCTCTGGTGTCTCGGGGAAAATACCGGGTCAGGTCATTTTTACGCTGGAATGCACCCCTATTTGAAGGATAGAATCCGGCGCGCTCGCTCAGACATCAGAGACGAGTGCATTGTTCACTCCGACAATACCCCCTCTCACACGCCGCTCGTCCCCACCGATGTTTTGGCTGAGTTTAGCGTGGCAGTACTTCCGCAAGCCCTCTACAGCCCCGACCTTGCTCCCAGCGATTTTTTTTGTTTCCCCGGATGAAGAAAGACCTGAATGGGAAGCGATTCGACACGATTTCAGCAATCTAAGCAGCTTCGACGAGGTCCCTTAACAGACTTGCACTCGAAGACCACCAGGGTGTCTATGAATAATGGAAAAAAACTTTGGCAGCGGTGTGTTGATGCCCAAGGGTCATATTTCGAAGAATTTTAGTGCGCTGTAAAAAAATTTTTAATAACTTTTGTATTCTAGGACCAGTCTTGAAACTTTGTGAACACACCATGTACGTGTTTGGCGAAACACTACGGCAAAACTACACATTTTCTATCGCAGAACTTGGCGATACTCGCTTGGACAAGTTTGATTATACGAGTGGCGGACAATTTAACAAGCATTAGTTTGGCAACAATGGCAAGCTCTTCAAGATTCATGACGATAGCTTTTGTCCAGAATCTATCAATCAATAATTTTTTTCCGTATGTCACCATTCTCATACCAATACTCCCCATCCTTAGGCAGTAACGACATCAAAAATGAGCGTCAATGATTAGGTGTTTAGTCTGAATCTGGTAACCGAAGACAGTGCTGCTACACATAAGAAGGCACTTTTATGTGTACTGCACTGTTGAAAATCTGCAGCTTTAGCTGTATAGTCACTCCACCGCTTTTATAGAATATTTCTAATCTGACCAATGAGAACGCCCCATAGCATAGTCAAGTAATCGTTTTCTATAAAAGCGGTGGAGTGACTATGCAGCAAACGCTACAGATTTTTAACAATAAACATATGGATGCATTTTGCAGTGCACCGACTAATGGATACACTTTTCTGAACTCTGATGTATAAGGCCACTTTGCTATTGAATGGAGGATATTCCATCTACGATTTGATGACGTGGTCAAGGTAAAAACTTCTAGCGTAAAGAAGGGAAGGCTCCGTAGACGTAATGAAAAACCCTCGCCAGCCAGTTCATGCGGAAAGCAGTAGTAGTCTCCCTTCTTATCAGTTAGAAGTTCTTTGGGTAAATTACCGGTATCACGTGACTTTTTTCAGCCTCGAACCCAGATTTGGAATAAAGTCCATTGTAAGTGTTGGGGAGATCCAGGTCCATTTACCGGAACCAACTCAAATAAATAAAAATACCCTAAAAAAATTTTTTTTTGCTGAATTCGTTATCGGAATTCCGAACTTTATTTAAAACGAAAACGTTCATTCTAATATATTAATTATTACTTTTTAACCTTCTCAAGAAATTTTTTTTTATTTTTATTTCTTTTTTTTTTTTATTTATTTATTCTAAATTTTAATCCTAATTTAGAATATTTTCTTTATTCATTTATTCAGTTTATATGTTAATAGCGAGCCTAAAATAAATTAATTTTTCGTTAAATAAATGGCTAAACGCTACAAACCTTATATAAACCCTACAATTTGTTTATTTATTTAATTTTCTTTTATTCCATAAACTCATTTATTTTAACCTCATTAACGCTAATATATGCGTCGTACCAAAGAATAGTCATTGTACTTTAAAATACGTAACTTCTACCAAATCCAAGATAATGATATTTCGCTGGTTTTTCTTGCAGATAATGACATATGTCGAAGAATTATATTATGGGAGGCCCATACCCCAATGTAAATTATGTCGCCCAAACAACACCTCGGGAGACCACCCCTCTACGCTGCACCTTGTAAGTACACCTACTAAAATCATTATCTTACTATATATGCATGAATCACTATCCTGTCTGCAGTAAACTCCGCCCACCAGTCTGGGCGAGCACGTCTACTCTCTGTTGTTTACCAACATGTCCCTTTAAATTTTGACACGAAAGTCGTATGATAGCAACATACCACTTTGTGCCTTTGCACCGAAACCAAGTTTAAAGTTTAATACACATATAAAGATACTTATTTACACAAATATTATATACAATTATTACTCAAAGTAGAATATAACCGAAAACTACCTTTTTAGGTACACTTAACCCAAAATTTTACGTGAATTAATTTAAAAAAATAGTTCCGTTGAAAAAGAAATACCCAAATTTTGGTACGCCTGTACCGCTACCTAAAACTTGACAGTAGTAATTTTAATGCAAACCATGACTTACGTAACCATTATTTGTTACTGCTGGCTTAAAATTACTATCAATACGAATTTATTTATAAATGAACTTCAATTTTTGTTTTACCCATAAAAAACACTTGCCTGCCAATGCATGAAAACACAAATTTTATTTTGCTATATTTATATGCCTGCATTTTCTTTCTAGCACGCATGCTGTCCAAATTATTTATTTATTTAAACCTGCATGCTAACACCTTAAGTACTGTATCAATACTGTGAATTTCAGAACAGGTGAAGATGATGATTGTAAACGACAACCTTATTTTAAATTGCATTTATTTATTTATTATTTATGTATAACTTGCCATTATAACTTTTATTTATCATATTTTAACGTATTTTTGCAATGTGTCAAAACCATAACTGGTACTAGTCTAAAATAAACTCCTACCTTCAAACCAGACCCTGAGAAAAAAATCCTCAAAAATCCAGAGTGACAGCCCCCGAATATTAGCTAATTTCCCATATTTTCTGTCACTGGAAACCAAAACTAGACACTTGTCTTCTACAAACAGTATGTTTGAACTGCTACGTGCAACGTGACCGCTCAACACTTTTCCCTCGGCAAAATGGGCGTGTGAGGCAAATCAATCATTCTCACTGCTCTCTCTTTTCTTCCCGATTTCTGAGTTGACAACTTAAAAACACAGCTCCTCCAAGATGCGGGGATGGAAAGAATTCTCCACGAAGCCTAGCAAAAACTGTTTCCGCAGTGAATTATATACTTTAAAAAAAAAAAAAACCCGTTTCGACACCATGCAATTATACACTACCAGCAATATTTTATACTGATGAATGCTTACATATTTATTTATTTATTTGTAACTAAATGAACAAGCTGGTATTTATATTTTTCATATAAACATACCATTTACAATTTTTGATTTATTTTATATTTGATATATTATTTTTATATAATTTCTATACCGTTCCCTTAATTTTATTCTAAAAAGAATGTTTTTACGCTAACCACAACATTTTAATTTTGACCAAAATACGTCATTATTTTTAGAAAAATCTAATATATTTTTCGTAAATCATTTTGTATTTTATATAATACCTGTACAATTCCGTACTATATTTTTTTTTGCGAACGCCTACAAAATAGTTTATTTTGCACCTTCAACAAACCTACTTACTTACGAATTTTCGTATTTTACAATTTTTTCTGTTTATATTTTGTTTGCATTTTGAAATCTGCAATTTTTTTAATTTTTTTTACATATATTTACCAGTAACTATCACCTAGTAAAAAAAAAAAAAAAAAACGTTTACATCTCCCACTGACATTCCATAGTTTAATAACCTCAAAAAATTTTTTTCCTACACTGAAAAATGAGGATACCGCTTTTTAACCCTTACGCAGTCGCAGAAAATATCGGTACATACCATCATGTGAATGAAAACACACTCGTACCTACCCTAAAAACTACTCGAATGCCACTACACACTAACACCTCACTAACAAAACTTTATCCCAAAGTTATGCTTTCATTTTAGTAATTTTTTTTTTCCAACTCCTACAAAAGCTGCTTTTTGCTTTGGAGCCTCTAAAATCCTATATTTTAAACTATTTATGCTTAAGTACTTTGCAAATAGTAAAAGGATTAACCATACTTTATTTGAAATGCAAATTTTCAAAATTTAACCCTTGAGCGTCCACCAAAACCTGTCACTACCTGACACTTTCCCAACTAAACGAAATTCTATCGTTTTTCTACACTACAGACATATGATATATCTACTAATCTCAGAGATATATAGTAAAACATGTCTTTAAACGACATAAAATCCAATTTATACCATTAATTACCCTGATATAATTGAACTTAGACCCAAATACACTGAAAATACACTACACTAAAATAAAAACACATGTACACAAAAATACACTAAATAGAAAAAAAATTATATAGGGTAGATGTGCCAGTAATGGACACCCTTCCAGTAATGGACACCCCTTGATGTTTTTGGTTCATAAAAAAAAACCTAATAAATATTTAGCTTTAATTATTTTTTTTATAATACCCTCTTGCATGTTTTATAAAACTGGGTATTGTTTACACTTTTAATCAAACCAATCAAGAAACAGAAAATAATGTTTCAAAGTTTCACTGTTTTTCTGTGAAAATCTTAATGAAGAGGCTAAGAGTTGGCTTCGTTTAATTAATTTATATATTATTTATTTTCTTGCAAAATTTGAATGTTTTTGTTTGAGTAGCAATAGGAAACTTGGAATATTATATACTAACGGCCATTTACTAAATTTCATTTATTTTTAAGGTTTTAAGAGGGGGTGTCCATTACTGGGATGGTTAATTAGTCATTTTCCAGTAATGGACACCCCATGTAGACATTGCTAAAAATGATATTTCAGTAAAATGTTTATAGTGCATAAAATATTTTGACTTAACTACAAACCTAAATAATCAAATTTAATTTTTAAATTATACTTACCAAAATGTAATAACACCAAAACTTTTATAAATAGCTGCTTTTTAGTTATTTTATGTGATTAATAAAATTTCAATATTTTATTTTTTTTATGTAGTACATATATATATATACCTCACATATTTTATAATCTGGCAATCAAACCAGCCAGGAAGCAGAAAAATACAGTTTAAGAGCACAGTCAGAGAGGGGCTCATAGGGCTTAATCCCTCTCCGTTTAAATAAAAACAATTAAGTTACAGAAGCTATTAAAAATCCATTTTCTGTCTTAAATGTTTCCTTGTTAAAAAAAAAAAAAAAAAAAAAAATGCAATACTATTAATGAAAGTTATAGGTAATATTCATGAAACTAGTAAATCTGCAGATCAGTGGCCTCAAACATCAGTTCTACAGTTTTATTTTGGAATTATTTTATTTAGTATTTAAAATATTCAACTCACAATATCATTTCTTTCATATTTGTAATATTAATTATTATAAATGATATATCAAGTTATCTCTGGAAGATTATTAAAAATAGTGGCACAAAACTAAACATTAATATTCCAAAACTTTTTTATTATTATTATTATTATTACCTTTTAAATCCACCACTGTTTCAATAATTTGATAGCTGTAATTGTCTGATATTTAGTATTATAAATTATCCATCTAAAATAATTAAAACATCGATCTTCTGATAATTACAATAATTGATGCAAACAGTAAATGATTACCACAAATATTTTATTAATTACTGGTATCCTAATTGTTAAATTTATTTAAAATAACTATTTTGTTTCATTAGTATGTATTCATTAAATTCTGGTTCTAAATACAGTCATAAAAACAATTATATTTATTACTTTTTATGGGGTGTCCATTACTGGAACAGAGGGTGTCCACTACTGGGCCAGAGGGTGTCCATTACTGGGCTTTTGGGTGTTTTGATATATTTCTGTTAATTAAAATTAAATTTCTATTCATATGGGGAAATGAGGCTATAAGAATGGTTAAATATTGTTGATAGATTAATATAATATTGAAAAAACTGGAATATAATAATTATAACTATTAATAAAAAAATAATTTTTAAAGAAATTCCTTAAGGGTGTCCATTACTGGCACATCTACCCTATACAACTTTTAGAGAAAATATTATCTAATAAGATTGGATTTTATAATTTTTGCTATTTTTTTTTTACTTTTGAAAGTGCGACAATCCCTTAGATAAATTTCCTGAAATGCCTATGTACAACCTATACTTAAAATTGAATACCCTATTTATTCGTCAACCTCTTGCTCTGAGTCTGACTCGCTAGATGCTTCGTTGAATTTTCGAGCATTCTTTGTCGTTGTTTTTGGTGAGAATAAAAATTTGATGTGTCTTCTTATCGTTGAGCCATTCGATTTTCCCTTAAGACGTAAAACATAATTATTATGCCTAGCACTTTTCACTACCTCGAAAGGTCCCTCAAAACGAGGATGTAGGGCCCTGGGTTTACCTATTACTTTCATATAAACTTCCTGGCCCACATCTAAAGTCTTAACTTCCTGGAGATCGCTTTCCTTAATATACTCGGCCATTATTTTCTGTTGGTTTGCAATGACTTGTCGGTGGACCTCTTTCATGTGCTCGATCCTATTTTTGACAAACGTCTGGGTGTACGTTAAATCCGGGGAATTAAGGATCGTAAATTGATTTTTGATTTCCCGACCAAAAAATAATTTTGATGGCGAATAGCCAAGAGCTCTGTGCACGGTGGTGTTGAAGTTTAATTTGAAATAGTCTAGTCTCGTATCCCATTCAAGGGTGGAGTTGGACATTGCAATTAATGATGCCTTGAGCAGCTTGTGGTTGATCTCTTCCAATCCATTTCCGGTCGGCTTGTACACGGAAGTAAAACGAAGATCTATGTTTAGAGCCTTCGTGTACTCTTTAAAGACCGTACTCCGGAAGTACTGGGCATTGTCTGCAATAATTGTGGAGCACAAACCATATGCACCGAAGTATTTATTTAGTACATTCAAGATAGTTTGGGATTCCACATTTCTGAGGGGAACTGCTTCTAAGAATCGGGATCCCGCATCGAAAATAGTTAGGATAAAACAGTTTTTTCTGAATGTTAAAGGCAGTTTTCCCAGTATGTCAATATGCAGGGTCGCCCCAATTTGAAGATCTCTTTCCATTTTTTCCAGAGGGACTTTAATTGTCTGGTGCTGTTTACTGCAGTTACATTTGACACAAATTGCGCAGTAGTTCTTGACATCCTGGTACATTCCATACCAGAATAACCTTGTCTTAATGGTTTCGTATGTCTTTCTGAAACCAAAATGAGGGCCATGTGCTTCTGCCATGATTGTCATATTCAATTCCTCCGGTACAACGATGAGCTCCGGATTTTTTGAATTTTGTTTTAATACTAATGTCTTAGTTTCATTCAAAGCATATTTTCTTGTTAATCTATTATTTTTATTAGTTTCAATTTCCTTTATGATGGCCATTAATTTTTGTTCAGCGTACTGTTTCGCTCTTATATTGCTTTCACTTAATTGGCTATTGACTTTGAATAAATTATTTTGTAGTTCGTTATCCGTGGTAATGTTTTGTACTAGATTTCTTGACAAAAAGTCTGAAGGGTTAATTTTTCCTTCGATGTAATCTATTGAATAATCAAAATCACTTAAGTTCAGGATCCATCTCGTAACGATGTCAGCCTGATTTTCCACCTGTAAAGGATAAGTTAAGGACTTGCTGTCTGTCAAAATTGTGAACTTACGGCCTAACAACAGGTTTTTAAAGTGCATGACTGAATCATGAATCGCCAATAATTCGAATTTCATGCTGGGATAAACCATTTCCGTTTGTTTAAGTTTGCGCCCATAAAATTCAATGGGAACAAGGAATCCGTTCTCCTCTTGGGCCAAAACACCTGATATGGCTACCTTCGATCCATCTGTATTAAGATAAAATTCTTTGTCGAATTTTGGAGGTTTCAGAGTTGGATTACTGATGATGGCTTCCTGTATATTGAGAAAGGCTCTTTCGGTATCATCCGTCCATTTGAATTTAACCTTTTCTTTTGTAAGTTCAACCAGAGGGTTGACGATCTCTGCGTAGTTTTGTATGAGCGAGCGGAAATAATTAGCAAGTCCAATTAACGACTTAACTCTTCTCTTGTTCTTTGGGCGCGCCAAACGTTGGACCTTTCCAACATTTTTCTCAGAGGGAGCGTATCCGTCCTTGTTCACTTTAAAACCTAAAAATTCGATTTCCGGCTTGCAAATTTGAACTTTAGACGGTTCGACTGTGAGATTATGGTCTATTAGTGTTTGTAAGACCTCTTGTAATAAATGAAGCATTTCTTGAGAAGAGTCAGTTGCCAGAATTACATCATCGATAAAGTACCCCACCTTATCCTTTGGGAAGTGTCCTAGCACCTTATCCATTAATTCTGCGAATTTTGTGGGGCTAATTTTTAACCCGAAATTAAGGCGGCACGGGGAATATTTGCCAAACTCGGTCACAAACGCTAATTTATGACAGTCCTCAGGCCGTAAATTTATTTGAAAGAACGCGGAGTGGAGATCCAGGACTAAATAGCATTTTTTCCCACTGATGGCCTGTAGGATATCCTTTACGTCTGGCACTGGATACGGGAAACCTTCTAAAATCTCGTTAACAGTTCTGTAATCTACCGCTAGGCGGTAACGGACTTTGTCTTTCTCTGTACTTTTCTTTTTTACAAATAATACTGGAAATGCATAATCGGAGTCCGACTTTTGTATTATCTTCGCTTCCAAAAGTTTACGAATTTCCCCCTTTGCATATTCTTTAACCGCTTGAGGTGTTTTGTATGGTTTATGCTGAATCGGGAAATCGTGGCTTTAATTTACTTTTGGAGTCACTAACGAAGTCTGACCTAACGATTTATAGGATTTAGAGAATGCGTACGCATGACTCAGTAATAGGTGTTCCATTTTCTTTTTAAAATCTTCTGTCAGATGCTCCAAATTAAAATCTCCTATTTCTAGCTCCGCCTGTCTCAAGGCCCGAACTTCTCTTAAATTTAAGCTGTTTATGGGATATATCTTACCCTCCTCTATATCGTCCTGAGCTAGATTATTTTTACTAGTAAAGTCCTGAATTATGACTGCCACATGAGAGTTTCGTTTCAATATAAATTTTTTCCGAGTTGTTTGTCATAATCAAGTTAATCCTATGGTTGTCTGCCACTTCAACCGAACACTCTGGCACTAATTCTACAAGATCCTCTTTCGGTTCCAGCAGTATAAACTGTTTAGGTTGAATTGTATCCGGACATCTTAAAGGAATAATTCGTGTTTCCCCAGGGTAGAGATGCGTATCCTTATCTATGACTGCAAATATCTCACTTTGTTTATTTTCTGTTTTACCCTGATTAATTACATTAACCCCCGAACTCTGTAGATTATTCACTTTCTGAACTATTTTATTTACATCCTGTGATTCTAGAGAAATTTTTGTATTCTTAAATTTTAATATCTTTTTGTCAAAATCAAGAATCATTTTATTCGTTTTCAGAAAATCAAAACCAAATAGCATCTGATATTCCCCATGAAAATTCTGTGTAGTCACATAAAAAGTGCCCGTGACAAAATCATTTTTAATTTTAAAAGTCATTTTAACGCATTGCTTAAAGGGGATGATAGAATTGTCGAAGGTTTGTATTGTGATTCTGTTTCCCAAATATTTTATCTTAGCATTCGTCTGCTTAAGTTTTTCGAGCATCCCTGGAGCCAGGAGCGATACAGCCGCACCGCAATCACAGAGGGTGGCGACTTTAACCCCAAATACATCTAAATCAATGATAGGTAACCTATCGTCAACACTTTAAATTTACACTCGCTATTGTGTAAGCGTTTCCCTTAAATTGCTCATCGCTGGTGCGACCCCTCTTAGCTCTGTCACGCGAATCCTCATTTCTAACCCTAGAGTTCCTATAATTCTGCCTTTGCTGTGCAAAATTTCCATTATTATGACCCTTGGGATAAAAATTATCATCCGTACAATACTCAGCATTATACCCTGAAAATTTCCGATTCCCTTGAAAATTATCATAATAATTCTGTCCATTAGACTTATCAAAATTCCCATACCTATAATTCTGTTGTAAGTAACCATGATTATTATCATACTGTTGATTGTTATGATAATTTGGTATAAAATTAGGTGTAAAATTGGGATTAGAATTGGGATGAAAATTGGGATACCCCTGAACACTTGGAGATAGATATCCAAAACCTGCATTACATCTGTTATAATCACTTCTATAATTAAAATTATCAGAATTCTGTTTTCTAGTAAAATTAGGTTTCTTTGAATTCACTTTACCATTAAAATAACAATTCTGTAAATCGTGCTTACTAGTTTTGCAGATCGCGCAATAATTTTCCTGAACTCTTTCATCTTTATTTTCACTACTTTTCTTTACCTTTAATGCATTCAATTGTTCTGAGAATTGTGCGATATATTTTAATTGATCTTTATTTTGCTCCAATAAATTCTCATAAATTTTCTCTTTACTCTCTACATTTTCCGTCACATTGTTAACTTGTTCAATTATTGAAGAATTGAAAACATTTTCTAAGTGCAAAGCTTTTTCGCATAATTTAGAGAATTCTTTTATGTCTAATTTCCTTAGTTCCAAAGAAATATTCGGAGCAATTCCGTCTAGGAATTTATTTTGATTAATTCAAAGAATTCTTTCGCGCCTTTATTGGTAACATACCCTGTCGTTTGTAAATATTTATAGGCCAAAATGTTAAAATCTTCTATAAAATCTTTTACCGATTGATTAGGCTTTTGTTTTATTTGGCTAAATTTTGTCTGATGTTCGGAAAGGGTTCTCTTTTTGAGAAAACATCCAAAATTTTCTGCTTAAATTTAGAATAATCCTGCTCAGAATTTAAATCGTCATTTTGCACTAATTTTTCATGTGCAACTCCTACAAATTTTGATTTTAGAATCTGTAGCCTAAAATCCTCTTTTATATTTGTCCTATCTAGGAACTGATCAAATTCTTTTAAATAGAATTTTACATTCGGAATTTTCTTTATATCAAAAGGGTTGATCAAACTAAACACCTGAGATAATAAATTTTCCTCTTTTTCGTGAGACATATTTGATTCTAATTGTATAGCTGCCTCTCTTAACTGCTTACGTGTAATAACTCCTGAATTAGAATTATCTTTACTTTTGCGATAATTTCTATTTGTCATAAAGTAAATTATCTAAAATCCTATACACATAAATGTACAATAATACACAATAATGTTCGTGATTATCCCCCAAAATGCACCAATAATACACAACAACACATAAATCAAATAAATTCTTTCTACTAAAAATCAAGTAAATTTTTCTCAGTACCATAAATACACTTCAATAATTTTTCAAAAATACTCAGTACTTCTTACTGATTTTAAACACAACCATGAATTATTTTCCAATACTGTATGATTTTTCTTTATCATACTTCAATAATTACAATTTATTTATGAAAAAGATTTTTCTCTTTTCATTTCATTAACTGTTTCAATATTTTCAAAATTCTCATGAAGTAATTGCAAATTTTTACAGAATAAATGCAACTTTTTCTACTAAACATAACCTGAAATTCCCTATACACACAGTATAACTACACTTCAATTATAAAATATTGTTTCATGACAATACTTTTTCTTTTTCAAAATATAAATTCGCTGAGCCATACACTTTTTGGGAAAAACAAGTCAGAAATAATTCATACAATTCATTGGTACCAAGACTAATTTTTAGAATTTATTTTAAAGTTAGCAAACATGAGTAACGCGTTTTTATATATTTTTGACTAAAAATACCACTATAATAAAATAATATTAACTCCATATAACGGGTAATATTAACAATAACTCCAGAAAAATCCTGAAAGTCACGGAAACCAGCTAAGTTAAAGATAAATGATATATATATTTTTTATATATATAGATGAAATAAGTTTGAAATTTAGTATTAATGTTAAAGTAAATTAACAGACTCATAATGACGAATGCTAAAATTTAGCATTTAATTACAAGTATATTTTAAGTTAAATAATTTATTTACCAAAACAAAATAGAAGAGCATTGCAAAGAACGAAATGGAATTAGTAATTACATTAAATTTACCTTTTAAATTAACATTACAATTAATACTTAATTGCTTGAGTACCATAAATTGTACCTCCCCAATACAACATAAATTATTAAAACAATGGGAATACAAAAAAGTTAAAGAGAACAAACCTTCTGTAGAGAGGGATCACTTGTGGTTAAGGTCACACTTGAATCCTTGGCACATTGAGTGATCTTTGTTTTACACTCACGGTATCGTTCACTAATTTAAAACACTTAATGATGAAGTAAAGTCCGAGGACATTTAACCATAGGGCCATCCCTTAACGGGCAAACACGACCCGCATAAGTCGTCATAGACGTAGAATTTCTTTTAAAACACTTAGGACATGGAAGCTGAACTCAATCATTAAAAAAAACATCCCGGGTGAGAGTGCTGGAACGCATCTCTGGAAAACATCCTAGTCTGGGAGCTCGCCTTCATCTCTGTTCAGACATCATCGTGCAGGAACTCGCATCACTCTCTTTATTTCTAAAACTTCATATTTTAAGAAATCGAATCGGAATCTTTATTTTAAGTCATCATGTTTCTGGAACTCGAATCGATATCTATATTTTAAGTCTTCATGGTATAGGAACTTGAATCGATAAATTTAAGACTTCAAGGTTTTGCAACTGGCATCGATATCCGATATTTTTAAGTCTTCATGGTATAGAAACTTGAATCGATAAATTTGTAACTTCTTCCTTCAGTTACGACATCACCTCGTGATGACAATGTGCAGGAGGGTCCTCCGCCTCCTTCGTCGAATGATCGGTCAGCCTTGCTGACCCCCATTTCTTCCTTCGACCTGCAAACCTCTGATTACGTATTGCACTTTTTCTGGGGTATACCATACTCCGCATCTTGAGCTTCAGCGATCTTGGTTTCTGGACTCCGGGTCTCGCCTGTGTGGTCTGTTTTATTAGGTATCATAAATAAAGTAGTATCCCGTCATAAATACGACTTGGCATTTTATGTCAAGCTATTGTCAGGCTTGCAGACTCCGTGACTCGCTGAAAAGATCCCCTCTACAGATAGGACTCACTGTGTGGTCCTTTTCTTAATAAGACCTTATAGCATAAATACATATATGAGTATATTTATATTAAATAATAATAATAATAATCAAAATATATAAATAATAGTATTTCTTTTATGACAATAAAATAATAACCTGCTGAAGTGGTATTAAGGGTATTTATTAAGTTACATGATACACTTCCAGCAGTCAGCTTTTTGATACTCACTTCCGATGTCGGTTAGCATCGTTTTAGACATTTGGATTTTTCTGAATGCGCATCTTTTCTAGACAAGATCTCGCACTTCCAAAAGTAAAGTTCGCATCCAGTAAACTATAAGGTCCACATCGGTACCTACTGACATCGAAATTGGGTGTAAAAAAGGTGACAATCCACCAAAAAAGTTTACACATCAAAGAGCGGCAAAGTGCTTTAAGAGAAACAAATGTCCAAACTATAGCAAACCTACACTGTTAAAAATATCGTGAAAGATTACCTCTGTTTTAAAGGCTATCTATTTTCTGACTAATGAGAATGCTACATAAACTCCTATGAAGCGTTCTCATTGGTCAGAAAATAGATAGTCTTTAAAAACAGAGGTAAATTTTCACGATATTTTTAACAGTGTAGGCATTTTCTATTACATAACTACAACGTCTAGAATATATAGTGTGGAAATCGGCTATCCCAGTAATACTTAAAAAAGTGCTAAAATATTGGATCCCTTAAATGTGAAAAGATGCTGAAATCCAATGAGTCGATCACAGCGACATCTGCAGGATATTTTTTAAAACTCCAAGACGATTTGGTTACAGCGTTACGGCGTCTAGAATACCTAGTGTGGAAATATGCTGTCCAAACAACGCTAAAAATTTGTATCTCTTAAATGTGCGACGATGCTGCCAAAATCCCAAGTATCGATCGCACCGACATCTGCGGGATTTTCGTATTACATCGTATAGACTAGCAATATCTTGCAGTTGTAGAAAATATCCTGCAGATGTCGCTGCGATCTGTATATTTCAGCAGCATCGTTGCACATTTAAGGTATACAATATTTTAGCACTATTTTAAGTATTACAGGGATAGTCAATTTCCACACAATATAGTCTAGGCGCTATAACAGCGTCTAAAATATATAGTGCGGAAATCGGCTATCCCCGTAATACTTAATAAAGTGCTGAAATATTGGATCCCTTAAATGTCAAACGATGCTGAAAATCCAATGAGTCGATGACAGCGACATCTGCAAGTTATTTTCTAAAACTCCAAGAGGATTTTGTCTAGACGCGACATTTCTAATTTCACTAGACTTCTGTTCTAGCGTACTTCAGAACCTGTTCTAGCGTCCTTAGAGCCGTTCTGATTGGCTGGCCCGATTCAGATGAAGTGGCCAGACGACTGAGCACCGTTTGCACATATTTGCCATGTTTGTTTTCAGCTATTTCGTTTCCGTTGCTACATAAGTTTGATTTGAAAAAGTTATTTTTAATTTTTAGAAGATGAAAAGCACCCCTGACTCCCCCCAAAAAAGTTTCTGATTTTATATTTTTCATGGTTTAGATATGCAAATTCCCCCTGCAACTATAGCGTTTTATAAGTGCTAATGCGTTTTTAATATAAATTATATATTTAATACTTTTTAATGTAAATAACATTTAAAATTTATAAAACAGCCGTTATCTGAAAAGGTTTTGAAAAAAAATCAAAATAGTTTTAGTATGGAAATGATGGAAGTCTGTTTTATAGATATTTTTGAATACTTTCAAGTAGAAAATTATAGTTTCATCATCTAAAAATGAGAAGTAACTTATTCAAATCAAACTTATGCAGCATCAGAAACGAAATAGCTGAAAACAAACATTCGAATATGTGCAAACGGTGCTCGGACGTCTGGCCACTTCATCTGAATCTGGCCAGCCAATCAGAACGGCTCTGAAGGACGCTAGAACAGAAGTCTAGTGGAATTAGAAATGTCGCAGTCTGCACACTGTAATAATACGATGTTTACTTTGAAATCTGAAAATATATCACAGATTTCGCTCCGATCGCATCCTTGATTTCAGCGTCATTGCACATATAAGGAATAGTGTGATAAATAGTGTGTAAGGAATAGTGCGTCTAGGAAACATAGTGTGGAAATCTGCTATTCAAACAGCGCTAAAAGTTGTATCCCTTAAACGTGCAACGATGCTGAAATCCAGGGAGCCGATCGCAGCGACATCTGCGATATATTTTCAAATTTCAACGTAAACATCATCGTATTATTGCAGTGTCTAGACCAAATCGTCTTGGAGTTATAGAAAATATCCTGAAGATGTCGCTGTGATCGACTCATTGGATTTCAGCATCGTTTGACTTTTAAGGGATCCAATATTTTAGCACTTTTTTAAGTATTACTGGGATAGCCGATTTCCATACCATATATTCTAGACTCTGTAGCAGTAGTACTTAGAAAATACTAAAATATTGTATCCCTTATATATAAAAAAATGCTGAAATCCAAAGAGTCGATCAGAGCGACATCTGAGGATATTTTCTAAAACTCCAAGACCATTTGGTCTAGAAGCTGTAATAATACAATATTACACTAAAATTTGAAAATATAACGCAAATGTCGCTGCGATCGGCTCATTGGATCACAGCATCATTGCGCATTTAAGGGATATATTTGTTTAGTGGTGTTTGGATAGCAGATTTCCACACTATTTATTCTAGGCGTTATACTTGTGCTCTCATACATAAGAAACTTTAAATGTTGATTTTCAACTTTTCGACACCGCCTTCCGATATCGGTTTGTGTCTTTGTGGGCCTTCCGGTTTGGTGGATGACAGAATGGCCGGGATCCAGATAGATTTTTCGCTCTTAGCGAAACGAGATCGACCAATCAGAAGGCTGCATTTTTGCAAACAGCGAAAAGTTCGCAAAACTGCAGGCTTCTGATTGGTCAATCTTGTTTCACTACCAGCAAAAAATCTATCAGGATCTCGGCCTTTGTCCAGCTAAGTTTTCGCACATTGAAAGATCTCGTATCTCTGTAAGAGTAACAGTATGAAAGATGAATGCTTATAATGGGCGACTGCTTCAAAAAGGATTTGAATTTTAAAGTTTTTATTTTTTTTAAATGTTCTAATCATCAGATTTTTATAAAATTGGAATGGGACCATATGGGTGACTCCCACTATCAAACAATATAAAAATTATCAAAATCGGTTCATATTTAAGAAAGTTATGCGTGAACATGGGCAAAACATACATACAGGTCGAACTGATAACCTCCTTCTTTTTGAAGTCGGTTAAAAAAGGGAAAAAACACGAAATCGAACAAATTAAAAAGAAAAAAACTTTGAAATATTTAAAATTCTTATTTTTTTTTTTTTGTAACGAATTACTGCGTTCTAAAATAAAAAATAGGAAATTTAAGAATATATTTTTAGTTTTTTAGTATTTAGAACGGTTTTGCCGATGAGAGTTTTGAAAGAAGAAAGAAAAAGAAGAGCGCCCTCTGAAAATTAGATGTTCTCTGCTTCTGCCCTCCATAGCGGGTTTTCGCACTCACCGGCGGGAAGTTTGAGCGTTTTTTTATTTTTTATTTTGAGGTTTAATTAACATCTCGGTTAATTATAAAAAAGCCCTTCCGGCCAGTGCCGGGAGGAAGAGGTAGCTTTCAAATACCTTATTTTAAAAAAGCCAACTTATATTATTCAAACACACGAAGCTCAATTCAGTGGAAACCGAATATAGGAGATTGAATACTAATTTTTATCAATACTAAATCATTATGAAGGATAATTTCACGAAATTAGTCAGCTTTATCCAAGCTGCTTTTATTTAAAGTAACTTATATTTGGCTGAGATGTTGATGCATACTATCAACATTCTTTCTCACATGGAAATAGGCGAATACGTGTGTTATCGCGTGACAAATACAAGATCGTTTCAAAATGTTAGCCATACTAGAAATTCAAAGTGCTATAATTTAACCATTTTTTAAGATATAAACAAAAGAACAAATTTTCAGAAACAAAATCTGCTCCGGAATCTTTGTATCAAGGCCAAACACATAAAAAAATCTTTTTCATTTTCCAATTTTTTAATACCTCATTTTAAATTTTAAATTTAATTTTTTTTAAATGGCAACCCTTTTGAAACAAGATGGCGAATGAAGCTGGCCAACGAACTCGGTCGAGACATTGGTATGTACTATGTACAGACCAAGTAACATCCAAATCGGTTCATAAATACGCTTGTTATCGCGTGACAAAAATCAGGTCGTTTTAAAATGTCAGCCACAATAGAAATTCAAAACGCTATAACTCAGCCATTTTTTTAGATATAGACGAAACAAAAACTGTTCCGGGATCTTTGTATTAAGGTCAAACACATACAAAAAAAATCTTTTTCATTTTCTAATATTTTGGTATCTCATTTTAAATTTTAAATTTTTTTAAATGGCCGCCATTTTGAAACAAGATGGCGGATGAAGCTGGCCAATGAACTCGGTCGAGATATTTGTATGTACTATGTACACACCAAAGTACATCCAAATCGGTTCATAAATACGCCTGTTATCACGTGACAAATATCAGGACGTTTCAAAATGTCAGTCACGCTAGAAATTCAAAATGCTATAACTCAGCCATTTTTTGAGATATAGACGAAACAAAAACTGCTCCCGAATCTTTGTATCAAGGTCAAATACATAAAAAAAAATATTTTTTGAATTTTCAATTTTTTGGTACCACATTTCAAATTTAAATTTTTCTTAAAAATTTAAATGGCTGCCATTTTTAAACAAGATGGCGGATGAAGCTGGCCAACGAACTCGGTTGAGACATTGGTATGTACTATGTACAAACGAAGTTACATCCAAATCGGTTCATAAATACGCCTTTTATCGCGTGACAAAATTCAGGACGTTTCAAAATGTCAGCCACGCTAGAAATTCAAAATGCTATAACTCAGCCATTTTTTAAGATATAGACGAAACAAAAACTGCTCCGAAATCTTTGTATAAAGGTCAAATACATAAGAAAAAATATTTTTCCATTTTCGATTCTTTGGTACCACATTTCAAATTTAAAATTTTTAAGAAAATTTTAAATGGCCGCCATTTTGAAACAAAATGGCGGATGAAGCTGGCCAACGAACTCGTTCGAGACATTGGTAAGTACTGTGTACATACCGAATTACATCCAAATCGGTTCATAAATTCGAGAGTTACAGTATGACAAATTTCATATATATATATATATGGATATAAACTTTTGAACGGAGGGTGGTTTCGGGGTCTGGGGGTCATGATCGATGAAAATATACCAAAATTTTTTGAAATCGCTTTCCTCCGAACGGCTGCAATAGGTAGCTTTTTGTAATGAAAGCTACCTAAAATGATAAATCTGAACCTCAGGTGCATTAGGACTTGCCTTTGTCTATCCTCAACCAAATTTTTAGACCTCTATGTGCGGTACATGTTCCCAGCAATAGCATACACACACAATGAGAGACAGAGAGAAAAAAGTCCTTCCGGCCAGTGCCGGGAGGAAGAGGTAGCTTTCATATTCCTTATTTTTAAAAAGCTAACTTATATTATTCAAACACACGAAGCTCAATTAAGTGGAAACCGAATGTAGGAGATTCAATAATAATTTTTATCAATACTAAATCATTATGAATGAGAATTTCGCGAAATTAGTCAGCTTTATCCAAGCTGCTTTTATTTAAAGTCACTTATATTTGGCTGCCAAATTCGGCGATTTCTTAAAGTGCCTGCCATTTTAAGACAACATTGGTAGATGAGGCTAACCAGTGAACTTGGTCGAGACATTAGTAATTGCTGTGCACATGCTCACTCATATCGGAATCGGTTGATTTATACGAGTGATGTCGCAGATAAAAAATCAGATTTTTCAAAATGTCACCCACTTTAGAAATTGAAACTGCTATATCTGAGCCATTTTTTAAGATAAAGACAAACAAAAAATGCTCCTGAATCCTTATATGAAGGTCAAATACTTAAGAAAGAAACCTTTTTCAATTTCTAATTTTTTTGCACCTCACTTTAAATATAATTTTTTTTAATTTAATGGCCGCCATTTTGAAACAAGATGGCTGATGAAGCTGGCCAGCGAACTTGGTCGAGATATTGATGTATACTATCCACATGCCTTCTTTCATCGAAATAAGCGAATACGTGTGGTATCGCGTGGCAAATACGAGATCGTTTCAAAGTGTTAGCCATGATAGAAATTCAAAGTGCTATAATTCAACCACTTTTTAAGATATAAACAAAAGAACAAATTTTCAGAAACAAAAACTGCTCCAGAATCTTTGTATCAAGGCCAAACACATAAAAAAAAATCTTTTTCATTTTCCAATTTTTTAATACCTCATTTTAAATTTTAAATTACATTTTTTTTTAAAAAATGGCAACCCTTTTGAAACAAGATGGCGAATGAAGCTGGCCAACGAACTCGGTCGAGACATTGGTATGTACTATGTACAGACCAAGTTACATTCAAATCGGTTCATAAATACGCCTGTTATCGCGTGACAAATATCAGGTCGTTTTAAAATGTCAGCTACAATAGAAATTCAAAATGTTATAACTCAGCCATTTTTTAGATGCAGACGAAACAAAACCTGTTCCGAAATCTTTGTATTAAGGTCAAACACATACAAAAAAAAATCTTTTACATTTGGTATCTCATTTTAAATTTAGTTTTTTTTTAAATTTTTTTAAATGGCCACCATTTTGAAACAAGATGGCGAATGAAGCTGGTCAACGAACTCGGTTGAGTTATTTGCATGTACTATGTACACACCAAGGTACATCCAAATCGGTTAATAAATACGTCTGTTATCACGTGGCAAAAATCAGGACGTTTCAAAATGTCAGCCACGCTAGAAATTCAAAATGCTATAACTCAGCAATTTTTTAGATATAGACGAAACAAAAGCTGTTCCGGGATATTTGTATTAAGGTCAAACACATACAAAAAAAAATCTTTTTCATTTTCTAATATTTTGGTATCTCATTTTAAATTTTAAATTTTTTAAATTTTTTTAAATGGCCGCCATTTTGAAACAAGATGGCGGATGAAGCTGGCCAACGAACTCGGTCGATATATTTGTATGTACTATGTACACACCAAAGTACATCCAAATCGGTTCATAAATACGCCTGTTATCACGTGACAAATATCAGGACGTTTCAAAATGTCAGTCACGCTAGAAATTCAAAATGCTATAACTCAGCCATTTTTTAAGATATAGACAAAACAAAAACTGCTCCCGAATCTTTGTATCAAGGTCAAATACATAAAAAAAAATATTTTTTGAATTTTCAATTTTTTGGTACCACATTTAAAATTTAAATTTTTCTTAAAAATTTAAATGGCTGCCATTTTTAAACAAGATGGCGGATGAAGCTGGCCAACAAACTCGGTCGAGACATTGGTATGTACTATGTACAAACGAAGTTACATCCAAATCGGTTCATAAATACGCCTTTTATCGCGTGACAAAATTCAGGACGTTTCAAAATGTCAGCCACGCTAGAAATTCAAAATGCTATAACTCAGCCATTTTTTAAGATATAGACGAAACAAAAACTGCTCCCGAATCTTTTTATCAAGGTCGAACACATGAGAAAAAAATATTTTTTCAATTTTTTGCTACCACATTTCAAATTTAAATTTTTCTTGAAAATTTAAATGGCCGCCATTTTTAAACAAGATGGCGGATGAAGTTGGCCAACGGACTCGTTCGAGACATTGGTCTGTACTATGTATAAACGGAGTTGCATCCAAATCGGCTCATAAATACGCCTTTTAACGCGTGACAAAATTCAGGACGTTTCAAAATGTCAGCTTCGCTAGAAATTCAAAATGCTATAACTCAGCCATTTTTTAAGATATAGACGAAACAAAAACTGCTACGGAGTCCTTGTATAAATGTCAAATACATAAGAAAAAAATATTTTTCCATTTTCAATTTTTTGGTACCACATTTCAAATTTAAAATTTTTTAAATTTTAAATGGCCGCCATTTTGAAACAAAATGGCGGATGAAGCTGGCCAACGAACTCGGTCGAGACATTGGTATGTACTATGTACACACCGAATTACATCCAAATCGGTTCATAAATACGAGAGTTACAGTGTGACATATGTCAGATATATATATATATATATATATATATATTAATATATATATATATTGATATATATATATATATATATATATATATATATCAATTTTGAACGGAGGGTGGTTTCGGGGTCTGGGGGTCATGATCGATGAAAATATACCAAAATTTTTTGAAATCGCTTTCCTCCGAACGGCTGCAATATTTAGCTTTTTGTAAAGAAAGCTACCTAAAAATAGATACAAACTCTCTTCTTTTATTAGTACAGATATTTATGTTGTTATAACGTGATATTGTACATTTTATATAGCATATTTAGCATTTTGTATGCTTAAAAATAATAAAAAACCTTCAAAATCTTACCCGTACATTTACATTCTTTTTTTTTTTTCATGAATTTCTTAATAAAATTTGTATTTCATTCTTTATGTGCATATTTATTTCAAAGATAAATATTTTTAAAGTGTAATTTCTTATAAAATCCCAAACTTTCTACTTTTCAGTTTGAACGACATTTTAAAAGAAAATTCCAGTAACGTTTTATAAATTAAGATCGATGGCCAGTGACTGAAATTGTTATTTCTTTTACTTAACTTCTGAATTATATTTGATATAAATATGGGGTTATATTTTAAATCCAAGTAAAATTCAATTACTGTCTAGTACCTTCAAACGAAAATCACTTGTCAAAAACATGCAAAACGATTTTCTTGAAACTTTCGTCGTTTAAACTGATGATTTTTCATTTTCTTTTCTAGGTAGTTTTTTTTTTATTTAAAAAAATGTTTTTTGGGGGAAACTTGTTACTGAATTTCACAAATGTATTTTTCGTATTTTCAGAACTTTAAATTTTATGATGATTAAGCAAAATTAAATATTTTGCGAGGAATTTTTGTAACATGTTATATGACGTGCCGTTTGTAATCTTAAAAACCCAAAGAAAGCACTTTATATACTTTAACCATGACAGTAACACTACAGGCCTTTGAGACCTATGATGTTGATTAAACGACTTATATGTTTCACGGTCCTATGATATTTGTTGATACTATCTCTTTCAGAATATCTCCTATTATGGAATAGAAAATAAGATGTATCTCAATGCAGAGGTCTCAGAGGTCTACAATGTGACATGAACGGTGAAAAAAAGAATTTTACTGTCAATAATTTTCTAATGTTTTTGTTACTTTGTTCTAAGAATTCTCTTCTAAATTCTCCACTCCCTCCTCCAAACTTTTAGCTTTCTCCTTTTATCCCCTCTTTGCAACACAAAGTTTGAAATCTTTAAATTTCGATTAAAAAGACCCTATTTGTTACTTTTATGATCTGTTATCTAAATACACCCCCCCCCCCCCAAAAAAAAAAAAAAAAAATAAAATAAAATAAAATAAAATAAAATAAAATAAAAAATAAAAAAATAAAATAAAAAATAAAATAAAATAAAATAACAGGATTTTCTAGACATTGGGGAAACTCAATTTATGAGTTTATGTAGAGTGGCTCCCAAAAGTGTTCGTACACTTACGAATTTCAATGAAATATTGTTCTATTCATTAATTAAAACTAGTAAATCTGCAGATCAGGAGCCTAAACGTCATCTTTGCAAGTCATTGTTTTTTAACACTCATTGCGTAATATTCATCTTACTACAAATCGCTTTTTAAAGTTTTCAAATTGCATAAATATTTATAAGAATACAAAATACTTCGTAAAGTTTCAGAAATTAAATGTGTTAAACAAGTGGTTATACTGATGTTCTGAAATTCTGATGAGCTGCTTATTCTGGTAACTTTTTAAATCAAAAATTGCATTTCTTCAGGGGGGCTCTGCCCCCCTGAACCCCCGTAGTCTATTTAAATTTACATTCGTAATTTTTTATTGATTGTGCGGATGGTTATAATATATCATAGATTTTTTTTTACGCTGTGATTTATAAGGATAAGCATACGTTTTTTTTATAAATTAATAAATTTAAAATAAAATCTTCATGTTAACCGTACGCAAACAATAAATCTTGAAGTGACGCCAAAAATGTAACCTTAAAATCCGCTACATTCGACCCAAACACAACGGCGTGCTTAAAAAAAGAAAGAAAGAAAAGAAAAATATTTTTGGTAATACAGTTTTTAATTCATAATATGATGAAATGCTACTTTAGAATGCTTGAATATAAGCAGATCATTTTCATTTTACAGAAAAAATGCACGGATTAAGTCAAAGAATTCGGTCCCTGTTCCACGTGCTTGTTTTGTTTGGGCTGAATGAGGACATTTAAATCTGAGCGATAACGCACATCGTATTGCAAACTGTTTTTACGGCATACTGCATCTCCATCTATCTCTTTCCTCTGTGAATAATAGTTAATTTTATTTTAGCCAAGATCTTTTTATTCCAACATCTTTTTTTTATATAAATGACGTCTAATTCACCTGCTATTCGTACTTACTCAAAACGTTTCATCTTGTTACATTAAGAAATACTTGAGTTTTCTTTTTATTCCCAATATGTCGCTATATTAATTTTTATATTCTTAATTTTTTTTTCATTTTCCTGTTTCACGTGAAAATCTTTCAATTGAAAATTGTTTAAGAGAAAATATTATTCAGGGTTTTGATTTTCGTGGCAACGATTAAAGAAACATTGTTAAATTTTATGAAAAAATGTCACATTATTCTCTATGAAAATAATGAACTTTTGCATTTTTAAACAAAATATTTGAATAAAATAAATAAAATATTGCCTATTTTTATTTCTGGGGCTAAAATCCATCTATATGCAAAAAGACAAATGCATTAATCCATCCGTTTTGACGTTGGCTTTACTGAAACATTATAGACGCATTTATACTAATATTATTTAGACCAAATACGTTGCTAGGCAACTGATGAAAGAAAAGGTAAAAAATGAAATATGTATTATGTCAAATTGATAAAACAAAATGCTTTATATTATTGGAAAACATGCATAAAGTTCCCCCAAAAATTATAAACCTAATTTAAAAAATCTCGCAAATATCTTGACATAATTTCAAACTAATTGGAATAATTTAATAATCTTATTTAAAAATTTCAGCATCCAAAATTTACCATTTAAATCCATTTTTTATATGAGCCATTTCTTTCAACAAATGAAAATTTGAAAATCGTCTGACTTGCCATAGAAAAGCATTACAGAGCAAAATAAATGTTCTATATTTCCCGAACGAATGAACCAAAATTAACCAAAAACTATACAGCTAAGTCCGAGTACCTCATCAACATGCCCAATTAATTTCAAGCCAATCGGATGCTTTTTGCGGCAGTTATCGCGGAACAAACAGACAGACAAACGGAAATCAAAACTTTTCGTGTCTCCACAGTAAGCCTTCACTGACGTTTCGGCAATTAATATTCAGAAAGAGTATTTAATAATAAGAACTACAACTTATTCTTAACAAAACTACGTAAAATATTTTAAAAACATAGAAAAACATTATTTTTAAGAAATCAATAATCAAAAAATAACAAAAATGTTACCTCACAAAAGCCTTCGCACACTTTAAAAAAATCTTTACATATTAGTAAATACTGTACTATTTCGTTAAATTAATACTTAGTATGATATCCTTGAGTATAAACAACAGTTTTTAAACGTCTAGGAATAGATTTCACTAGTCTTTTTTTGTAATTTCTGAATCATTGTTCATCCAATATTGATCATAACTGTTTTCAGTTCGCTTTTCATTTCAACGTCATGTCTTCGTACTCTAACCTCCATTTCTTTTCAAATATGCTCTATTAGGTTTAAATCCGGCCATTGGGATGGTGTTTTCAGAATTTATGGACAGAGACACCAGAGGCGAAAGTTGAGAGCCGTGTGCTTAGAATCGTTATCTTAATAAAAAACAAAGTCCAATACCAAACTTTTGGGCTGATAATTTTAAATTACCTTTTAAAACATTTAAATAAAGTTCATGATTCATTATGCCATCAATAAATAACAAATTACTTAATCCTGATGCTGCCATGCACCCCCACACAAGGACACCTCCACCGCCATGCAACTCTTCCAACTAAGTTCTTGGGATTAAGTTCTTCATTTTTTTCCATTCTCCATACAATTATACGCCCATCGGAACCAAAAATGTTAAATTTACTTTCATCTGCAAATAAGACATTATTCCAATGCGATTCAGGTTTATATATCATTGGTTTTGCGAAAAAAAACGTCTAAGATTTCTGTTTTTTCATTAACAAAAAAAATTTCGAGAGCAGAACACCCATTTAATCTAGCTGATATCAGCACTCGTAGAATAGTTTCAGGTGAAATTGAAGTAGAAAATTATTCATTAAATTCTGTAACAACTTTTACAGCACTTAAACGTGGATTTTTTTACATTTTTTTCTAATTATAAATATCTGATCACGTTGTGTTAACTTTGATGGACGACCTTTTCTTACCTTGTTTTCGATCCGATTTTCTTCTTTAAAGCGTTTCATCACATACTGCACCATAGAATGGGTTAAATTACCCTACTAAAAAAATCTGTAGAAAATCTGTAGGTAATTGGCCCCTTTCTGCAGATATTTTTAAAAGTATCTTTAAAAATTCTGCAGATATTTTTAAAGTAAAGGTAATCTTCAAATTTTCTACAGATTTCTGCAGAATTTCTGTAGAAAGTGGAGATTTTTTCAAATAATCTTAAGATTATTTTTAGTGGGGTAACTAATTTAGCTATATTCCGAAATGATTTACCACTAATATGATGGGGATAATCAATTTTCGAATGCTGTTAGTTGTTTCTTACTACTACGAGCCATTTTTAAATAATAAATAGAATATTACGGAGAAAGCAAGCAAAAATTATAGCCAAAAGATTTTTTAAATGCCCCCACAACGAAATTATGATGATGAATTAATTATGAATTTATGCAAAAATGTTTCAGTGTACGAAGACTTTTGTATCGTATTCTTTCTCTGCCTCCTTCCGTTTTCATTTTTATATAAAAATAAAATCAGTCAATAATAAAAAGAGATGTTGAGGATTATTTAGAATAACATAAAGATGATGTGGGAAAATATTGGACTTCATATTTGATTTCAATTCCAGGGAAATTCCTTTTTAATATAAATTTCTAAAGTGTACGAACACTTTTGGGAGCCACTATATATGTTTTTATCTTCCTCTTAATGTATGGTACAAAATATATCTGATTCGAAGAACCAGTTTGATGTTTACATGTGATCAGTTTGGTGGCATTTGGTAAAATTCATCCATCCCAATCTGAGCTTTTAAGCATTTATGCACAATTTATTCCGCCCATCTTTTTTTTATATGAAATCTAAATATCCTAAACCCATTCTTTGATAGGTTAGAACAATTTTCTGCCGAAAAACTATCCATTTTTAACGCTTTTGTAGCTGTATAATCTTTCAAACGTTGAGACTCATAGGCAACAATGAGCAACAATCAGTAAGTGAGTAACAAGATGCTTGATGAGCCTGCCTGCAATATAGTAGTCCTAAAAATCCGCAACTCGAAACCTCACATGTTTCAAATTATGTAAACAATCGCATGCGTGGGTTTCAATTTAAACTTTTAACATTAAGTCTGTAGAATTTTCTATATATAATTTTCCTCAAGGATACGATTTGTGCCAGGTTTTTTTTTTTTTTTTTTATGCGAGCCATGCCGACCACGGCAGCTACAACTGTGCTGAATTTTATGGTTTCAGCCGAATGGTTTAGCAGAAATAGCGTCACAAAGAAACCATCAGGGTAGACCCGTAAGAACTGAACGAGCAAAACTCAACATTTTTTTTTCACATAGTATATTATTGATCTTACACTGTTAAAAATATCGTGAAAAATTACCTCTATTTTTAAAGACGATCTATTGTCTGACAAATGAGAACGTTGCATAAGCGCCTATGGAGCGTTCTCATTGATCAGAAAATAGATAGTCTTTAAAAATAGAAGTAATTTTTCACGATATTTTTAAGTGTGTAGCTTCCAATTTTCCTAAACTCATTAAGTTTAGGTTGAAAGAAGCAGTCAAACACAAACTGAAATTTTCAAGTGATCCCTTTTTAACCCTTTAAATCTCGCTCCCGTGATATTCACGGGCTGTCTCTGTTATTCAGATTGTTTGATTCCCACCAGTTTTACAAAATAGTGTAATTGGCTTTATTATGGCATTAAATAAGGTGAATATTTCTTTTTCTAAAAAGTGGTGCCAATAAGCAATTTGAATTTTTAAACCGTAATTTAATACGACCGTTAAGGGCTTAAGCTATACCCTAATTTGAAAGCATTTCTTCATTTTCATGTTCATGAAGGTTTGGTAATTCTGGAATGTTCTCATTTGTTTCCTTTATATATATATATATATATATATATTTATTTATTTTTTATTTATTTATTTTTTATTTCAGCAGATACGTTGCCTAATGAATGATTCTACTAACAAATATCTATTTTGCTGCTTTTCTGGATCGGCTCTAACGAATATGAATTTGGTTAAGGAATGTCTTACGTATGCGCGCACTGACACAACATAGCTACATTATATTTTAATTGCACGAAAATATGTGTTTAGGATAACAGAAATTTCGATTAGTTAATGCTATTTCGCAACGAATTATTAAGTGCACTTTCTGCCCTGTGTGGCAGTTTCGAATTAGGGGAGACCGGGGGAATGGCGCCACTCGGGGTGTTGCCGCCGCCCCGCCTAGTTTAAAAACTAACGGCAATTTGAGATAGTGAATGCGCCTGCACTATAGTGGCTAACAATGGAAACAGTGCCTAGAGCGAGAGTGATTTTGTTGTACGTCGTTCGTTTGTGCCAGTGAAAAATTTAGTTTTCATCTAGTTGCTTCTTATTTTGGAGCTTCAAATGAGTAGAGGTAAAGACCTTTTATTGTAACATTAGATACTTAAGATAATATTACCCGTAATCCACATGCATTCGCCGACATTTTGATGCAATTTGTTAAACAAAATCGGTTCTCCTTTCGGCTTTGCTGAGGGTTTTCCGCTATATTGTCCTCTCGGGGTAATGCCGCCACCATGGCAAAGGGTGACTTTTCCAATTTGAGTTAAAATGTAAGTTTAGCACATTAATAAATCTAGCTTAAGGAACATTGTAATTATTTATTATTCTGCTAAATTATTGCTTTCTGAATATTTTTAGTAGGTTATGTGTTTCCGAGTATCCATTTTATGTATTTATTAGGTCATTAAAGAGTGGCGTCATTACCCCGATACAGTGGCGGAATTACCCCGGTATCCTGGGTAATCCCACCACTGTACAGAGGTTGAAAAAAAAATTTTTTAACACTAGAAAGACGGCGAGCGGTCATTTTGACCGCAACCAAATGAATATATTTCGCTTCGAACCAGAAATTTCTTTATAAAACTAGTTTAAAAGAAACAAAGAAAAAAAAACCTAGTTAAATAAATAAGTTAATAATTGAAAATGAAAATTCTGGTGTCAAATATTTTTACAAAATTTGAGCAAAATTCCCCGTCTTTCTAGTGTTAAGTACGCTTACTTTACAGTTATGATTACGGTTAAATTTATACAGATACTAAAGATCATTATTCAGCTTTAGAATTTTTACTATTAAAAAATAAACATTTTTTTGAGGTGAAAAAAATTTCCTTAAAGTGTCGCCATTCCCCCGGTCTCCCCTATACGACAAATAATTGAGTTAAGCTGCTCTTTCAGATGGGAAGCCATTAATTTTTTGTTCTGTAATTAGAGCTAAACGTACTGAAGATTTTTCCACTCGCAGTAGAGGTAACAGGTGGACTTAATATGTAAAAAGCCACTTTAGCTAATATATTAGTACCACGTAAGCTTCTCATAATTGAAGAGGCATACACTCTAAAAAAAAAAAAAATGTGTAAATTTACACACAAAAACAGGTATATCGATGATACAAAAACGATTCGTTTATACGTGTAAATAGGTGTGTAAAGTGCCAAAAATGTGTAAATTTTAAAATACACATTTAATGTGTAATTTGATGATAAGTCCAAATGTGTAAAAATTAGGTAATAAGTCTTGAAATACACACTTTAATGTGTAAATTGTACAGGAATACACATATTTCTGTGTAATATTCTTACACACATATCTGTGTAATTTTCTGTTTTTACAAATATTTTTGTGTAATATGCAAAAATACACATATCTTTGTGTAATGTATAAATTACACATATTTTTGTGTAATATACAAAATACAGAGATATGTGTGGTTATAGTTCATTCTTACACATATTTCTGCGTAATCTACAAAACACAAATTTTATTTTAATATTTAAAATATGGATATTTTTGTGTACAAAGTGTCATCTTTATACTTTGGTTTGTATTAATTGCGAATTAAATGTTTTATGATAGTAAAAACAAAAATACATGAAAAACAAACTCACAGGGTTGATGTGTTTGCTCTTTCTGCAGAAAGTATACTCATAATGTCATTAGGCAATTTACATGCCACATATAGACAAATCATTTTCTTACCATCGATATACCTGTTTTTGCATAACACAGGATGGAATCAAAGATGAAATGTTTTTTATTTAATTGGTTCAGAAAAAATTATTGAAATCTGCAGGGAAAAAAAAAAGTTAATTTCAAGCTCTGATATCCAAGCATTGCCACAGCAACAGTATTTCGCGCCAGGTGCGAAAAACGTTGTTAATTTTTCTATAGATAGTCGATGCATCAGTAAATGATGGCGCGAACGAAGCCTGCCAGAGCCTACTTTAACTGGCTCCGTCTGCGCCCGCACCACTATTGTGTCTCTGTATTTTAGTATAATCAGCTTTCCTATATTTACACTTTCTCTGAAACAGCTTAAAATAAGTATACTGCAGTCAAAAGACTTTTATTTAAAGTATCTTCTTAGAGGCTATACATCTATAAAGATTACCTTTTTGGCGATTTTCGACAACCCTCCCCCCCCCCTTATGATATCATACGTCATCATTCTACCAGTCCCCTCTTCCTAATGATATCGTCATCAGTGTCTAAAAATTCTTTTTATTACAATTTTTTTTATATACGTTTGCAATGATATGCAAGTATGATTATGCACTTATTACTCTCATATATACAAAGGGTACTAGGAAAGTTTTGCAATACGGGTTTATTTATCAAACTTTTTCAAAGTAATTTCCGTTACAAGCAATACAGTTCTCCAAACTCCGAAACCAGTCCTTAAACCAGCTCTGCTAAGTTTCACTTGGGAGTAAGGAACACTCATTGTCCCAAGCCCTCAGAAGTGCCTCATCACTGGAAAACCGAATCCCTTTCTGCTTGAGTTTCACATGCGGAGGCAGTCAAAGTCGCAGGGTGCATGATCTGGACTGTAAGGAGGGTGTTCAAGAAGTTTCAGCCCTGTAGTGGCCAAATATTCAGCGCAGGCTTTGGTCTGGTGAGCTGGAGTTTTTTCATGATGAAGGAACCATTTGTTCATTCTTGACTTTGGTCACAGGTTCTTTTTTGATTCTATGACTGTAGGTAGGCACTGTTCATTGTACCACTTAGCAGTAACTGTCTTCTGTGTGTCCAAAACGATACATTCAACAATTCCACTCGATTTGAAAAATACAGCTATCATTTTCTTTTTGACAGATCGAGATTTTCTGACAGCTACCGTGTGTCCTCATCATCAAAGACCCAAATTTTGTTTTGAGACTTAGTCGGCCTATTTTAATAGTCTAGATAGTCTAGCCAGGTTTTGTCAACTGTCACGATGCTGTTCACATACCGAGATTATCCTTTACCAAACATTTTTAGCATCTCCCAGAACCAAGTCACATTTCGTGTCATCTGCTCCTCAGTCAGTCTAATGTGGCACCCAGAGACAACACAGTTTCTTGATGTGCAAATGATCATGCAGAATTGAATTAATTGCAGGTGCATTTAGGCCCAAGGTATCCTCTATATGCTTGTATGTTATTCGTCTGTCTTCGTCAAGCATTTTCCTCACAGCAGTAATGTTTTCCTCCGTAATTGACGTTAGGGGCCTTCCCCCTCTTTCATCGTCCTCCATGGAGAAATTTCTACTTTGGAATTCTCTGTACCATCTGTGAATAGTCATACGATGTGAACAATCATCACCAAGTGCAAGAGTAATTTCTTCTAAGCATTGGTTTATGTTTTAACCACGCGCGAAGTTACACTGCAAAACTGCCCTTATCTCACTTCGTGACCAGGACACCACTGGAAGAACTTCACACGATCACAGCTAATGAATAACTGAGCCTACAGACTTGTGGTTACATGCAGGTGCATACGTATGAACCTATGTCAACTCGCACCCACAAGTAACCACCTGCGACTTTCTGTTTCATCATATTGCAAAACTTTCCTAGTACCCTTTGTATATAGGGGCCGTCCACAAATGATGCCACGCTTGGAGGGAGGGAGGGGTCGTGAAATTGTGACAAGCGGGGGATGGAGAGGGGTAAAAAATATTGAAAAAAGTGTGACATCATTTATGGACATCTCCATATATATTTTTTTACTTAAATGAAGAAAAGAAGTTAATAAAATATCACTAATACATCTGAAATAATTTTATAGCAAATAACACTTGGAAATGCGTACTAATATATTTTTGTTACATAATGCATTCAACAGTAATAATATCTACTTGCACTTTTTCTTGCACGGGGCTAAGCATAACTTCTTATAAACGAAACTGGTTAACGATATTCTTCCCCATATTTTCTAGTAACCATAATAAGTATAATTTCGAATATGATTTCTCTAACAACGAATTATATACTAAAAGAACAGGAATCGCGAACGTTAGGATATTCCATATTTTGGAATGAAATGATTTTATAATCATTTAAGGGTTTTAATAATAACTTTGTATTTTCATAAAAATAAGTAATAGACTAAAAGGAAAACAAAAGGTAATAGATTATATTGATGTAAAGAAAAAAATACCAAAAAAAGAGAAAATTTTGGTTGGATCAAAAATGATAACGATGTCAAAAGACAGCCCCCCTCTTCCCCAAGCGATATCTTACGATATCCATTGCCAGACCACCCCTGTCCCCTAAAGTGATAAAGTTATATATATAAAGCCCCTTGAAAAAGTTTCAAATTAAGAGATATTTGTTGTAGCATCAAACAGAAAAAGAAAGTTATTCTTAGTTTTAGAAGCATTTCTATCAAATGGAGGAAATTTTTCAAATACTTCTGAAAAAAATTTCTTTTCCTACACAATATTTAGTGTCAGTTATAAACAAAGTTTAAACTAGGCAATTTTCAGTATGTGTGAAAAAATGCGTTATTATTTCTGAAAAATACTCTTTAAAATATTAAAAATGATTCAGAATTGCAGATTACTTTGAAAACTTTCCAATTAGAATGTTTAATTTGATTGAATGAAATTTTCTCAACCGCCATGTATATATTTTTATACATTTTGTATCATTTCTCAATTGAATAATACTCACTGACATTGATTTTTTTCCCCTAATACTACACATCTTTTACTTCTTTTAATAGTACTTTTCCATTGTGTCCACAAATTCTTCTGTTTTAAAAATTTATCTTCTGAATAGATATTATTTTTTTTAGTAAAAATATGCACTGCAAATTGTTTCATACCATTGCTTAATACAAAATTTAAAAAATAAGCTTGCAAACAATTTTATTCTACAAGAAAGCTTTTTTATTCAATAATTTAAATATCTTTAAATATCTGCTAATTATGTTAAACTTTGAATATAATTTTTTCCCATATAATTTTAAAACTTGAGAAAAACATGTGATTTTAACGAATGATATTTTACAAGTAAAAAAATCTTATTAAAATGTAATTTAAATAATTGATTTTTATCATATGTTTACAATTGTAGACAAGTGCAATTTAGACAGTTATTTATTTCAATAAAATTATTATAATTTAAAGAAAAACAAACAGGAAAAATAATGTTTTTTCATACCAAATCTCCATTGACGTAGTTTTTCATTTTTTGTAGTAATCCATTTATTGTTTGATGAACAAATATATATGTTCCTATAATAAGTACACTAGCAATGACATGAATCCTTTTAGATATGCCAAAACTATTGTGCTTTTCTAGGACACATATTTAACGTGGAAGGGTTCCTGCGAAGTTTTTTGGTTAAATTTTTATATCCAGACTGACTATACGTACGCAAAACGGCCATTTTTTTCTTGCAAACTAACTCACTTCGTTTGTTCCAAGACATTCTAAACAATAAATGTAATATGTAGTAGTCTTTCATTTAAATATCGCTTGCGGTTTCCGGTAGCACGCAGGTGGCTTTTTGTTTCTTTTTTCCACCCTCAACTGTTCTTGTATATTTCTATGATGTAATACGTTTACAAGAGTTCTCTAATTAAAATTTCATACTTCAAGAACTTTTTTATATCTTTTTTCGATTTATTTCAGAATAGTTCAAGTTTTGTAAATCTCTCTTTTTTTTTTTTTTTTTTTTTTTTGTCAAATGTAACAATAATTATACTGATATAGAGGATATAACAAATTAAACAATGTTTAAATTATCAGAGTAGTTAAAAATGATTTTAACAGGCAATAATGAAAAATCTTTTCAAAATAGAAAATTAAAGTTTGTATAATCTATGGTAAATTCAAAATGTGCTCCTAAAAATAAACCAAGAGTCATACAGGAGTTAATAGTCGGAGAAATCGCCAAAGATTTTGCCACCCGCAACAGTTTTTTTTAATTCTAATAGTTTAGTAATTTAAGCGCGTAGTTCGATTACATGTCTATTAAATTTGTGTTTTATTTATGTACATGTTTTTGATGAAGTTTTTAATTTCGTTGTGGAATATTATCCCGAAACAAACGCTTAATTATTTTTATTGCTTGAAGAGGAAACTTTTTAATCTTTTGTAATTGAAATGCAGACAAAAGATTTCTTGTTTTAAAACTCATGCTTGAAAATTATTTTTAAAACCATAGAAATCAGTAAATTGAGGTACAATTTTTAAACAAATTGCATTTGAAAGAATATTCGACGGTGTAAAATATAAAATTTTGCAATGTTTAAAAGTTTAAAAAATCGCAATAAAAGGTAGATTTATGCGTCTGGTCTTGCCTTGTCACAGCCAATCACGGATATGTTTTTGCTTTATAATATTGATTGCTGTTGTTAATTTAAGAAAAAATATAAATTTTTCATATAATATAAAAAGCAATTAAAAGTCTCCCTTAATTAAAAAAAAAATGTTTTGTTTCATGTATTATATGCAAAATTACGTTTGCATCATGATTCATAATATTGCTTATCGATTGAAATTGATCTATTTATGAAGCATTTTCCTGTAAGTCGGTAAATAAATTAAGGAATGTAGGTTAAATAGCAATGAGACACACACGCAAAAAAATAACATAAAATAAAATAAAAATAAAAATAATAAAAATAAAAATAAATTATATATAGATATATCGGTCAGATCCAGATCTCAGAAGTGCATTCAGACAATCCTGATTAATATATTTCTCCTCTTTTTCAAATTTCTTTCAAATTCACATTTTCGTCAAAATATGACTTCACAACATACGGGGTGGGGTCTTTTCATTACACACGTGACGTGGCTTTCAGCGACGTCACAAAAATTTAAAAATGTGTCAGAAATGTTTTTTTCACATTGAATAACATATTTTGCAGTGTTCTTGCAATTTTTAAATGTTTCTAAGCAATTCGCATTGTGACGCCACCGGGTGGTGGTATTTTAGTCACAGATATGACATGGCCACCGTGACCTACAGTGACGTTACAACGACTATGCTTGATATATGGGTAATGGCAATGAATATACCAAAGACAGGTAATCTAATTAAAAATCATACTCAAACGTTTACTTCTGAACCTTATGGTTCTTCTTTTGTAATTATAAATAGCCGTTGGATAGATTTTTTCAAAAAAACATATGCACTTTTCACGCTGTCTTTTCAGATAACACACTTATAACTAGGGCTGCGGAGTCTGAGTCCATTTTTGAGCAAAAGAGTCGGGAGTCGGATCTGTTAAATTTCCCGGAGTCGGAGTCGTTCATTTTACAAGCAGGTCTGCGTTGTCGGAGTCGTTCATTTTACAAGCAGGTCTGCGTTGTCCATGGAAGAAGGAATACTAGTTCCAACTTCTTTGGCGTTGTCGGAGTCGGCCCATTTTTGAGCGAAAGAGTCGGAATCGGAGTCAGAGTCGGATCTGTTAAAATTCCCGGAGTCGGAGTCGGCCATTTTTCTCATCGACTCCGCAGCCCTGCTTATAATTATGTGTAACACGCCCGTTTGTGTAAATCCAGGTATTTTTCTACATTTACACACTTGTCTGAGTTTATCAAGAGATAACAAATTTCACATTTGATTTCATAAGTTAGATACACATAAAAACAAGTAAATTTTTGTTCAAAATGTGTAATTTTTATGAAAAGTATGTAATTTCAAAAATTTACGCACTTATCTGTGTACATATAATTATGTTTACACGAATTTGTGAGTTATTCTAATTTAAATAAAGGCATTTTTCTACATTTACACACTTATCTGAGTTTTTCAAGTGATAACAATTTACACACTTACTTTCATAAGCTAAATATACATAAAAACAGGTAAATTTCAGAAAAAAATGTGTAAATTTTACGACAGGTGTGTAATTTTCGAAATTTACACATATACACGGGCAAAATTAATTAATTTACACATTTATTTTTTAGAGTGTACTATATAAACCCTCCATTAAAACATTTCTTTTCCGGAGACCCTTTTTGTCTGTGCAAGTAAACTACTACCGTCTAAAAGTGACGGCTATCTAATCATTTGATCAGTTTCATAAATAAAGGATAAACCATAAAGTTAATAACAGGATTTTAAAGTTACCCCCCTTTCTTCACTGGATTTAAAATATCTGTTGAAAGACGAAGAGGACCAACAACAGATTCTTTTCTAAAATTTGTCCAGAATATTTTTTTTCTTTGCAATGGAAACATGGGAAGTAGATCACAATATATTTAGATATAAGATTTAGAGATTTCTTGATTTACAATATACTTCTGATGCTCGCCTAATCTGAATTTTAACGCTCTGTTTGTTTGACCAATATAACCTTGCAATTTAGGTTATATTGGTCAAACAAAGAGAGCTTTAAAATTCAGATTAAGCGAGCATCAGAGGTATATTGCAAATCAAGAAAATATTCGATTGCTTCTCACTGTTGGTCTTCCAGTCATTGTTTCAATTTCTCCATGGCCAAAATTATTTCTTCCCCTTCCTCCCCCTCTCACTTGGATTTTCATGAAGCATATTTTATTTCTAAAAATTCTGATAATCTTCTCAATGATCTCTCATCATCTCCTTTCCTCTCTCCAGCGTGGAAATTACTTTTGTAATTCTTTTCACTCTTCTCTTGTTTCTTTTCTTTTTACATTTTATGTAATTATGAAATTTTCATTAGAATTAAAGATTTAGGTCAAAAACATGTTTAAAAACGGGAAAAATAAAAGGTCAAACACCACATTTCGCTGCCACTATTTTTTATGAAGGAGATCAGACTCACCTTAAATATTTATTTCTTACACAGATCTACTTCGTTTTTTAAATTTCAATCCAGAAAGCCTTTTCCTTTTTTTGTACAGGTCATCAAAAGCTGTGGTAAGACTGTTTTTGGCAATTTTCACTAATTAATATCTCAAAAGGGACTGACTAAAAATTCTGGAAGCTGAGGATAATAAACATCTTTGTAATGTAAAGTTAAATTGTAAATTTTATGAGTGAGACTTAACTGGTTTTTGAATAAGTTCACTAAAAATGCACCCCCCCCCTTTTCTTTTCCTTTTGTTCTATTTACATAGCATTACAGGTACTTTTTGCTTATTTACGTTCAAATTGACGTAAAAGACAAATTTTGCGCATTATTACTCAGTTAAATATAAAATTAAGCAATGTTCAAATATTCTAAAATTTGTACGGAACATTCTAACTAAAAAAGTTATGATTTAATGCGTAAAATAAATAAATTTTGGCAGTCGAAATAATTTTAAATTACTTATGGGTTAGAATAAAAAATAAATTTTAAAAATTTTCGTAACAGGTGTGGAAAAACATTAGAACATAAGAGTATGCTAGGCATAACTAGAAAAAACAGCAAAAGAATAACCTAGGTCAGAAATCAGATGAAAGCTTTTGAAGTCATCGGGGGTATTAAACGGTTAATATGGAATTTGGCTGAGCACATTGCAAGAAGTCATGACAATAGATGGAGAAAACCGCCCAATACCGGTATCTCAAAGATGTCAAATGGCCAAGAAGACGACCTCAGATAAATGGAGCGACGAAATAAGAAAAGTGGATGGAGTTAATTGGAAACCAAAGTACTAGGGGAAAGTACGGTAATGACGCTCTGAAGGGCAATTCAAAGACTCTTTGTTTGCAATAACACTCTTATACACTACATATGTAAACATGTTTTAGTGTCATATTTTATATATTTGTTATATTTACCTTAAATCGTCATTTCTTGTATAATGTGAATTTACATGTATTTAAAGTTATGTAGGGAAAAGTAGGGTAATGACGCTCAGAAGGGCAATCCCACTCACCCAATATCTCTAAACAGAATAGAATTGAAAACGTGCGATCGGTACCGACACCTAGCGAACTTCATCGTAAGTTCCCTGTAAGGATATAGTGACCGTCGGGAGGAAATTATTTTTGTGTCCTCACGTTATTAGTTTGCAGTTGTTTTATTATAAAATTCTATAACATCTAACTTGAAGGTAAGTGTACATGTACACTCTTATTTTCAAATATTAATTTACTCATTATGTCTACAAAATATATACATTTAGCTGTACTTTCATGCTTTTATTTATTTTTGTAGTCCGTTGTTACGCCAATTATAATGCATAAAACCCAACATGGCGATAACGGGTAATGGCGCTCGTGTGGAATTCCAGAAGAAGTGTTGCGAGTAGGCAACTTTTTTTTATTTCAAATTTATTGATTGACACCACTTTTTTGAAATGGTAAAATTGCCCTGTTTTCGCCTTAATTAATATGTCATTAAACAAGGAGAATTTTACGATATCAAAAAAGTGGTGAAAATAAAAAAACAAGGTTAAAAAAGAAGCCCACTATATGTCTTTTCACAATATGTGTAAAATTGTCGCAAAAAGTCTGCAGTGGTGTGAACAGCCCACACAACTACATATGTGAATTTTGTCTTACTTAAACGTTGTATTCAAACTCTGAGCGCAATTACGCTATCATGTCGGGCATTACCGCTCAATCGATGGTTATTTAAATAAAATGATAAAAAAAATTCCTTAAACTTTTATGCAAACTACTTGATTGCAAACTGTTCCCTATGCTTTGGAGTTATAATTCGTTAGTAAAATATTGATTTTTTTTGTCTAAATTTGACTAGCTATTTATGTTTTCCCTTAAGTGAGTGCCATTCCCCTACTTTCCCCTATATAGAAAACGCTGAAAAATTCTGAGAGAAGACCTACATCCAGTAGGGTGTGAAACTGTTGACGATAATGATGCTTCAGGAATCGAAACCTGTGATACTGACCATACTTCGTAATTATAAAAATGAATACTGGTATAATTGTCTCAGTGTATAGTATGCTTGTTTTAGAAACGGGGCATTCTCACAATCTTTGAGTTTTACGTCCCTGTATAATAATTTTTATTTCAGTATATGTTCTTGTGTTTTGTTTATTTCATATACTGGGGAACATCGCATTGCATGATTGCATAATAATATTAATGAGATAAATAAGTTTTGGACGATGTTCCGGGTCCAAATACCAGGAAAACTATACCGTCCCGTGTTCCTGATGTTGATTTTTAAGTTTGGAGCTGTCGGTATAAAAATAATTCGATGTAATTTTTTTCCGAAACTGGAACTATTTTTTATAAAAATGTGTAGCAAAAAATTAACCTGCACACATTTTTAGGATTGTTCTTATTTTTTAAACTCTGTCCCTGGGGTTTAGATTCCTTACCGCCCCGCTTTAGTCCAATCAAATGAGCCCATTTTGGGGCTGTTTGCCACAATAAATGCTACAGAGATAAAAATTGGTACAGATGCTCATTGATACCTACTAATGACTAGGTAAAAAGTCCTGATGGATAGGAAGTGAGCGGGGGGAGGGGGGGCAAAAATAAGTCCCCCCCCCTCTTTTTTTTTTAGTTTTTTGAAAATATCTCAGAAACTATGGGCTTTCTTTAAAAAATTACTCCAACAAAAATTAAAGAGCACAAAATTCTCTACAAATGATATGTTTACGCAGTTAAACCTCGGTTATCCGTCAGTCATGGGACCGGATCCTTTAGTCCAATCAAATAAGCCCGTTTTGGGGCAGTTTGTCATAATAAATGGTACAGAGATAAAAATTGGTACAGTTGCTCATTGATACCTACTAATGACTAGGTAAAAAGTCCTGAAGGCTAGGAAGTGATCAGGGGAAGGGAGGGGCAAAAATAAGCCCCCCCCCTCTTTTTTTAGTTTTTTGAAAATATCTCAGAAACTATGGGTTTTCTTTAAAAAATTACTCCAGCATAAATTAAAGAGCATAAAATTCTCTACAAATGATATGTTTACGCAGTTGAACCTCGGTTATCCGTCAGTCATGGGACCGGAGCCTTTAGTCCAATCAAATAAGCCCGTTTTGGGCAGTTTGCCATAATAAATGCTACACAGATAAAAATTGGTACAGTTGTTCATTGATAGCTACTAATGACTAGGTAAAAAGTCTTGATGGATAGGAAGTGAGTGGAGTGGGGCAAGAATAATCCCCCCCTTTTTTGGTATTTTGAAAATATCTCGGAAACTGTGGGTTTTCTTAAAAAAATTACTACAACATAAATAAAAGAGCATATTTTCTCTACAAATGACATGCATACGCAATGGAACTTCTGTTATCCGTCAGTCACGGGACCGGAGCCTTGACGGAGTTTCCGCAAAAAAATCAATTTTCTTTTCAAATTTATTTACTCAATGTCTATCGAAATTTATTAAATATTGTTACTAAAAAAGAAAACAGAAAACTACTTCTGAGTATTTACAAACATGCTAAATCGACTGACAACTGGTAAATAATCTCGCGGGAGTCAATGTTTACGATTAGGGGGAAGAGAAACTTAAGTAAACAATAGCACGTGATTTTTGCATTGCAAGTGGCGTTTCTGAGGGGTCGGGGATTCCAATTCCGCACCCTTTGTTTTTGTATCTGGTATCCTTTCTTTCATTCAGTTAGTTTCTATAACCCAGTACAGGGACGTGGATGTGTGTTCATAGTAGTTCGCATTTATAGTAGTTAACATCGACTTTATAGTACTTAACAACTTTTGCGCTCATCATGTCAACGGATAAGTGTTTCATTTGTGTGTTGATACAGATATTTATGAGTCAAGTGGTGGTGTAGTATGAGTGGGTGAAAAAGGGGTCGAAAGTTTTAAAAAAGCAAGTATTCAAAGACAGGACCAAAAATTCCAGCAGTTGGAAAATATTACGTTTCTGAAAGAACACACTGCATGCCGTAAAAATTACACCAGACCTGATAGCATTAATGCAGCATTAAAAACGCTCAGAAATGAGCCTACATCATCAATCAGTGGACAACAGGCTAATCTGCGGTCATCAGTACCCAAGTTCGATTTCAAAAACAGATGCTTCCTTTGTACTGATTTAATTGATGAACAGTTCAAAGAAAAAGTAACAAAGAAACCAAGTCCTTTGTGAAGAATATTTTATGAGGTGTGAGTCTTAAAATAAACGGATCAACCATGACACAATAAGTCCTTGAAGACGCAGAAATGAGAAATGATCAGTGGGGAGAAGAAGTTAAAATTCGCCTTAGTAATGTAGTTGATTTAATTGCTGCTGACGGTATTTACCATCATGATTGTTTACAGAAATCGTATCTCATGTCAAGAGGAGGTAAACGAGGACGGCCAGAAACAGATTATGTTGTTGAAGCCATGGAAGAAATTTTCTCATTTTTTGAAAATAATGATGATTGCCAACATGTCTTGTCTAATTTGCTTTCTGTAGTAACTGGGCGTGTCCCAGATGAACGGACAGTGAAAGCTAAACTAAAACAGAAATATGGAGAGAGTATCATCATAACTGAAAATCCAAGAAATGTTCCTTCCGTTTGTTTTATTGACACAGGAATGAAAGTGCTATCAGATGCATGGTACGAAAACAACAAAAACAACAAATATTGTGATGATGAACGACTAAGAATTGTGCAAACTGCAGCAGCAATGATTAGAGAGGCTATCCAGTCAAAAGTATATGATTCTACGAGCTATCCTGCAAGTAATGACTTTTCAAGGATGCCAAGAGTGATATTCCTAAATCTCTCAAGCAGAACGATGTTGCTCGACAAAAAAATAATGCATTACAATAGGCCGTGCCATTGTATCAGCAGTACACCCACTGTCTTTTGTTTCCCCAATATTGACCGGACTTGGTGTGCTTTTGTACAGAAAGTATGGCCACAAGAACTTATTCGATCTCATTTCGAATTTGGGGTTTTGATCATCCTATTATGAGTCCTGACTGCTTGAAATGTCTGCCATTCAACATGGTCAACAAGATTTACAAGGAATGTTTTGTCAGTTTGTTTACGATGATGCTGATTTTAATATTTCCACGCTGGATGGACTCAACACATTTCACTCCATGGTTGCCATAAAGTGTGTAACACCAGCACATATTGAAAGTGGATCTCCAATCATGAAATTAACTAAAATGCCTACTACCGAGGCTGTCGGGCCGTTGGGGGTTATTCCATTGAAGCCATTTGAATTCACAGGTACAGCTTTTAAAAATGTAAAAATGGATCTGGGAGTATTAGCAGAGGAATACCCCTGCCCAACATCTGTGACACTTTGTGGATGTATGCAAAGTGGATGAATCTTCCTGGAGTCCCTGAATGGAAAGGATTTAGGCAGTCAATAAAAAACATGAAAATTATGAAAAGACAAATTTAATTCCGCTTCCTTTCATCAATGCACCGCCATCTAATTATGACACTGTTTATACATAATTAATGTATGCAGCAGATGTATGTGTCAAAATTGATCAGAGGCTGTTGTTCATAACGTTTGACCAGCCACTCTTTCTAAAATGTAGCGAAATAGTTGCAACATCTCCAACAGATTCCATGTTGTCAAAATGTGTGGTGAGACTTGGTGGCTTTCCCCTTCTGATGTCATATTTAGTATGTATCGGTTCTCTGTTATGTTTTGTCGCACTATCAAAGTTTCGCATGACCTAAACAGTTTCTTAATGATAAATATTTGTCTTCAGGATCATGGAAAGAAGAACAGGACCAAGAAGAAAATGAGATGATGATTATGGATCCTAACGACCCATGCATTTCCGCTGATGATGATATTGAAGGAAAAAACAAACCAGAATGATAAAGATTCCTTTGAAAGACTTATCTATTTCATAATTACATAATATCTACTTAATTATAAATTAGTATGTATCTACTTTTAGTTTTCTCCCTATATTATACTCGCAGTTATACTCGCTCACATTAATAAATACTTAATTAATGATGAATATTTATCTTTCATTAACTAATTACCTGCCATTATATCATGCAGTATTGGAGTGTTTTTTGTTTTGCTTTATTTTATTTATTTTTTGTGACAATATTTAATAAATTTGAATAGAAATTAAATAAATTTGAAAAGAAAGTGATTTTTTTTTGTGAAAAATCCGTCAATGTTCCGGTCCCGTGAATGACGGATAACCGAGATTCCACTTTGTCAGTGGCGTGGCGTCCGGTCATCGCTGGATGCGGTGATGACCAAGCAATATTTTAAAACTCTTAATAAGCTTTTAAAACTCTACGATCCAGTTTTAGCAGAACATTTGGAGTTCATGTATAAGTGAAGGTAAGATTTAAAGTTTCTTTTTTGAACATTCAACGATTGAATTTTAGAGTTAATAATTTTTCACCACAAACTTAAATAATTGCGATGACCACCGAAACTTTTCACGCCACGCCACTGCACTTTGTATACCTGTCATTTGTAGAGAATTTATGCTCTTTAATATATGACAGAGCAATTTTTTCATGAAAACCCACAGTTTCTGAGATATTTAAAAAAACTAAAAAAGTGGGGGGGGGAGGTCAAAATTTATTTTTCCCCTCCCTCTCCCCCTCTCACTTCCTATCCATCAGGACTTTTTATCTAGTGATTAGTAACTATCAATGAACAACTGTACCAAATTTTTATCAATGTAGCATTTATTATAGCAAACTTTCCTAATTTGACTGGACAAAATCCGTCAAAGTTCTGGTCCCGTGAATGACGGATAACCGAGGTTCCACTTTTTATACCTGTCATTTGTAGAGAATTTATGCTCTTTAATTTATGCAAAAGCAATTTTTTCATGAAAACCCACAATTTCTGAGATATTTCAAAAAAACTAAAAAAAGTGGGGGGGGGGGCAAAATTTATTTTTGCCCCTCCCTCCCCCCGCTCACTTCCTATCCATCAGGACTTTTTATCTAGTGATTAGTAGGTATCAATGAACAACTGTATCAATTTTTATTTCTGTAGCATTTATTTCCGCAAACTTTCCTAATTTGACTGGACTACTAAAATTATACAGAAAATCACTTCAGATGCAGCCACAGAATTTTTTCAAGTTTTTTCTCATGCAGAAGTATGCTAGAGAAAGAATGTCAAATTCTTTGATAGAAAATTTACTGCAGAATTTAAATCAGCATTTGAATATCAATTTCAAGCATCATGGCTTTATTGGTAGTCTTACCGTCCCCCAGGGGCGCGCCGACCCAGTGTGCAAAGTGTGCGGTGCACACAGGCGCCGAAGTAGTAAAGGCGCCAAAGATTTCAGTTGAGGAGCAAATTAAAATATATATATATTTTTTTATTTTAATTATTCTGAAATGTATCACATTTTCTTGGCATCTGAATTATATTTTGTAGAGTTACCTGAGACAAACTTATTCTATTTCTGAGTATCCTCATAAGTGATTTAGACGCAGACGTGTCCAACCTTTATAAATAGAGGCGCACCTCATGTAGTTGCAAACAATGAAAGGCGCCATAATACACATGGGTGAAAACATGCAACCCTATTATCTCAGTGCAGCAGTGTTGTAGCGTAGCGTAGTACAGTTTTATAACACAAAAATTAATTCAATTAAAAAAAAAAAAGTCATAGGACGAAACGCAATTTTTCACCTTGATTCAACATAAAATATATAATGTGAACTTTAAAAAGTCCACAGTTTTAGTTAAAAGGCGCCTAAAGTAATGAAAAAGATGTTACAAGTTTAAAATATGCATTTTATTTAAAACGTCTTAGTACTTTCAAGCTTTCCAAGCTCATCTTTACAGAATATTTTAATAACTAAATGTTGTTTATTTATACAAATACGTCACTTTGTTTTGAAAATGATAAAGCGAATAATTACTAGAGTTGAAAGTAGCAGTAGCAGTTTCTTGGAGGAACTTCTACTGTATTATACTTCTACTTTCAACTAATTATTGGCTCGCTCATTTTCAAAACAAAGTGACGTATTTGTATAAATAAACAACATTTAGTTATTAAAATAGTCTCTGATGATGAGCTTGGAAAGCTTGAAAGTACTAAGAATTTTTAAATAAAATGTATATTTTAAACTTGTAACATATTTTTCATTACTTTAGTCGCCTTTTAACTAAAACTGTGGACTTTTTAAAGTTCACATTATATATTTTATTAACTTTTTTTTTTCTTAAATAGAAATCGTTGCCTAACTTCAGAATTTCTGTCATAAATAAGATGAAAATTACTATTCAGAAATACTGGTAAAAGTTTTACCTGCGGTAACCAGGACATGAATATAGGTAGACTTTAGGCGTCACAAGCGTCTTATATGAAGCACATACATCTCATGGTGATAGCCATAAGACCCTACGACTCATAAACTTTATCGAAAAATAATTTGCAGAAATAATATAAAACATAGTAAATTTAAAATTAGATTTTTCAGAAGGGCAACATATCTCAAAAGTTTCTTGGTGAAAGGACCAGAAATCTTAATCACTAAATAACAAATGAATAACATTAAATAATTAACGCTAAATAACGGTCACTGGGAGCAGTTAAAAGTACCCCATAAAAATAGTATTGATTATAAAGAAAGCATTCTTCAACCCTTAAATGCACAGCGTAATTTAGGAGTTACCCGATATTTTTTTTGGTGTTTTGGTGAATTATTATGTGTTACTTACGTGTGATAACACGCAATTAAGGTCATGAAGTCTGTTTTATTTTGATTTGTTATCACGAGGAGGTTATAACATGTTTTCTTGATACTGCTTGCAATGTGCTTGACTGGCATTTTTTCTTTATCTTTATAAAGCAGTCATTATTAATTCTGCAAACTATTAAAAGCATTATAAATATTATATCGTTAAATAGTTGTTATTGCGCAGTGTAAGCACTTTAAAATAAGTATATAATTTAAAATTACCGTTTTTTGAGCAATTTTTGTTGTGTAACTCAGGAGTAACATTATGTCCTACACAATTTTTTTACTATTTTTCTAGTGGATAATTAACAAAATTAGACTCAAAAATAATTTTTCCCGAACAAAATAAAAAATCATGCATTAAAGGGTTAAAATGGATTTTTAATTTAAAAAATAGCTAGTTACAGAAAACATTCGAATGGGTGACAAGAAAACCTTCAAAGGGAGCAACTATGATGTCCGCGGGAAACGCGTTGGACAGTCCTGGTCCTGAATAGAGAAACAATGTAAAACCAGAACTTGTTTGAGAATTTTGTTCAATGTAGAGGATTTAGATTGAAGAGACTGGCATCAGCTATGAGACTAATTTCATTTGGTAAAAATGAAGTATAGCCGTTTGTGAAGGTTTTGGAATACCGTGCTGTAGGTTTAAGGTTTAATATTGTGTTTTTCGCCTGCCCATCGGGATTGCACTAACACTCTAAAGCGAAAGCTGAATTCCCGAGGCGGTCATAAACTACGTTTTCGACGCTCATAGAGTGAAGTCTACATTAGGCGGCCGAAGCAATATCTTTTTTTCAGCGCTTCTACAAACGATCACTTCTGTAGAAATTATTATTTATTAGACAAAAATTGTGTTTTTTCGTATCATAGACCTCCGACCAGGACAAATACCGTTTATCTATACTGTCTTGTACTCTGAACCTGCCATCATGGCGAAAAAGGGGGAGTGGATGTTAAAAATAAGCTAAATTTAGCCATAAATGTCCAAAAATTATTATTTTTTCAAAGATTGACAGGACCTTTTCTTGCACTCCTTGCGTATGCTCGTACCTAATCACATACTGGATAAGTAATTGTGATGATTTTAAGATTTGTTCATTTCAATTCAGACGATAAAACTGAAAGTATTAAAATATGAGTACTTATTAGCAAAACATACGTATAACCATAGACAGAGAGTAGAAGTTCAATTTAGACTTAAATAAGTTAGGAACTGCAATGATGGTTGTAATATGAATGAGAAAATATAGATTTATGAAAAAAGGGTTTTTAAATTCACGTGCAATTTATGCCCTACTAACTCGCGCCAATTAAAAAAAGTCCTTCCGGCCAGTGCCGGGAGGAAGAGGTAGCTTTCATAATCCTTATTTTAAAAAAGCCAACTTATATCATTCAAACACACGAAGCTCAATTTAGTGGAAACCGAATATAGGAGATTCAATACTAATTTTTATCAATATAATGAATGAGAATTTCGCGAAATTAGTCAGCTTTATCCAAGCTGCTTTTCTTTAAAGTAACTTATATTTGGCTGCCAAATTCGGCAATTTCTTAAAGTGCCTGTCATTTTAAGACAACATGGTGGATGAGGCTAAGCAGTGAACTTGGTCGAGACCTTAGTAATTGCTGTGCACATGCTCACTCACATCGGAATCGGTTAATATATAGGAGTGCTGTCGCATGCAAAAAATCAGATTTTTCAAAATTTCACCCACAATAGAAATTGAAACTGCTATATCTGAGCCATTTTTTAAGCTAAAGACAAACAAAAAATGCTCCTGAATCCTTATATCAAGATCAAATACTTAAGAAAGAAACCTTTTTCAATTTCTAATTTTTTTGCACCTCACTTTAAATATATATATATTTTTTAATTTAATGGCCGCCATTTTGAAACAAGATGGCTGATGAATCTGGCCAGCGAACTTGGTCGAGGTGTTGATGTATACTATCCACATGCCTTCTTACATCGAAATAGGCGAATACGTGTGTTATCGCGTGACAAATACAAGATCGTTTCAAAATGTTAGCCATGCTAGAAATTCAAAGTGCTATAAATCAACCATTTTTTAAGATATAAACAAAAGAACAAATTTTCAGAAACAAAAACTGCTCCGGAATCTTTGTATCAAGGCCAAACACATAAAAAAAATCTTTTTCATTTTCCAATTTTTTAATACATCATTTTGAATTTTAAATTTAATTTTTTTTAAATGGCAACCCTTTTGAAACAAGATGGCGAATGAAGCTGGCCAACGAACTCGGTCGAGACATTGGTATGTACTATGTACAGACCAAGTTACATCCAAATCGGTTCATAAATACGCCTGTTATCGCGTGACAAAAATCAGGTCGTTTTAAAATGTCAGCCACAAGAGAAATTCAAAATGCTATTACTCAGCCATTTTTTTTAGATATAGACGAAAGTAAAACTGTTCCGGAATCTTTGTATTAAGGTCAAACACATACAAAAAAATCTTTTTCATTTTCCAATTTTTTGGTATCTCATTTAAATTTGTTTATTTTTTTAAATGGCCGCCATTTTGAAACAAGATGGCGGATGAAGCTGGCCAACGAACTCTGTCGAGATATTTGTATGTACTATGTACACACCAAGGTAAATCCAAATCGGTTCATAAATACGCCTTTTATTACGTGAGAAAAATCAGGACGTTTCAAAATGTCAGCCACGCTAGAAATTCAAAATGCTATAACTCAGCCATTTCTTAAGATATAGACGAAACAAAAACTGCTCCCGAATCTTTTTATGAAGGTCAAACACATAAGAAGAAAATATTTTTTCAATTTTCAATTTTTTGGTACCACATTTTAAATTTAAATTTTTCTTAAAAATTTAAATGACCGCCATTTTTAAACAAGATGGCGGATGAAGCTAGCCAACGAACCCGGTCGAGACATTGATATGTACTATGTATAAACGAAGTTACATCCAAATCGGTTCATAAATACGCCTTTTATCGCGTGACAAAATTCAGGACGTTTCAAAATATCAGCTAAGCTAGAAATTCAAAATGCTATAACTCAGCCATTTTAGGTAGCTTTCTTTACAAAAAAGCTACCTATTGCAGCCGTTCGGAGGAAAGCGATTTCAAAAAATTTTAGTATATTTTCATCGATCATGACCCCCAGACCCCGAAACCACCCTCCGTTCAAAATTGATATATATATATATATATATATATATATATATCTATATATATATATATATATATATATATCTGACCTATGTCACACTGTAACTCCCGTAATTATGAACCGATTTCGATGTAATTCGGTGTGTACATAGTACATACCAATGTCTCGACCGAGTTCGTTGGCCAGCTTCATCCGCCGTTTTGTTTCAAAATGGCGGCCATTTAAAATTTTTAAAAAATTTTAAAACTTGAAATGTGGTACCAAAAAATTAAAAATGGAAAAATATTTTTTTCTTATGTATTTGATCTTTATACAAAGATTCCGGAGCAGTTTTTGTTTCGTCTATATCTTAAAAAATGGCTGAGTTATAGCATTTTGAATTTCTAGCGTTTAAAACGTCCTGTATTTTGTCAAGCGATAAAAGGCGTATTTATGAACCGATTTGGATGTAATTCAGTGTGTGCATAGTACATACCAATCTCTCGACCGAGTTCGTTGGCCAGCTTCATCCGCGATTTTGTTTCAAAATGGCGGCCATTTAAAATTTAAAAAAAAATTTTAAACTTGAAATGTGGTACCAAAAAATTAAAAATGGAAAAATATTTTTTTCTTATGTATTTGACCTTTAAACAAAGATTCCGGAGCAGTTTTTGTTTCGTCTATATCTTAAAAAATGGCTGAGTTATAGCATTTTGAATTTCTAGCGTGGCTGACATTTTGAAACGTCCTGAAATTTGTCACGGGATAAAAGGCGTATTTATGAACCGATTTGGATGTAATTCAGTGTGTACATAGTACATACCAATCTCTCGACCGAGTTCGTTGGCCAGCTTCATCCGCCATTTTGTTTCAAAATGGCGGCCATTTAAAATTTTTTTAAAAATTTAAAATTTGAAATGTGGTACCAAAAAATGGAAAATGGAAAAATATTTTTTCTTATGTATTTGACCTTTATACAAAGATTTCGGAGCAGTTTTTGTTTCGTCTATATCTTAAAAAATGGCTGAGTTATAGCATTTTGAATTTCTAATGTGGCTGACATTTTGAAACGTCCTGAATTTTGTCACGCGATAAAAGGCGTATTTATGAACCGATTTGGATGTAACTTCGTTTATACATAGTACATACCAATGTCTCGAACGGGTTCGTTGGTCAGCTTCATCCGCCATCTTGTTTAAAAATGGTGGCCATATAATCTTTTAAGAAAAATTTAAATTTGAAATGTGGTACCAAAAAATTAAAAATTGAAAAAATATTTTCTTCTTATGTGTTTGACCTTGATAAAAAGATTCGGGAGCAGTTTTTTTTCGTCTATATCTTAAGAAATGGCTGAGTTATAGCATTTTGAATTTCTAGCGTGTCTGACATTTTGAAACGTCCTGATTTTTCTCACGTAATAACAGGCGTATTTATGAACCGACTTGGATGTACCTTGGTGTGTACATAGTACATACAAATATCTCGACCGAGTTCGTTGGCCGGCTTCATCCGCCATCTTGTTTCAAAATGGCGGCCATTTAAAAAAATAAAAAAATAAAAAAATTTAAATGAGATACCAAAAAATTGGAAAGTGAAAAAGATTTTTTTTGTATGTGTTTGACCTTAATACAAAGATTCCGGAACAGTTTTTCTTTCGTCTATATCTAAAAAAAAATGGCTGAGTTATAGCATTTTGAATTTCTCTTGTGGCTGACATTTTAAAACGACCTGATTTTTGTCACGCGATAACAGGCGTAATTATGGATTAACTTGGATGTAACTTGGATGTAACTTGGATGTAACTATTTGGATGTAACTTGGTCTGTACATAGTACATACCAATGTCTCGACCGAGTTCGTTGGCCAGCTTCATTCGCCATCTTGTTTCAAAAGGTTTGCCATTTAAAAAAAATTAAATTTAAAATTCAAAATGAGGTATTAAACAATTGGAAAATGAAAAAGATTTTTTTATGTGTTTGGCCTTGATACAAAGATTCCGGAGCAGTTTTTGTTTCTGAAAATTTGTTCTTTTGTTTATATCTTAAAAAATGGTTGATTTATAGCACTTTGAATTTCTAGCATGGCTAACATTTTGAAACGATCTTGTATTTGTCACGCGATAACACACGTATTCGCCTATTTCGATGTAAGAAGGCATGTGGATAGTATACATCAACACCTCGACCAAGTTCGCTGGCCAGATTCATCAGCCATCTTGTTTCAAAATGGCGACCATTAAATTAAAATATATATATATATATTTAAAGTGAGGTGCAAAAAAATTAGAAATTGAAAAAGGTTTCTTTCTTAAGTATTTGACCTTGATGTAAGGATTCAGGAGCATTTTTTGTTTGTCTTTACCTTAAAAAATGGCTCAGATATAGCAGTTTCAATTTCTATTGTGGGTGACATTTTGAAAAATCTGATTTTTTGCATGCGACAGCACTCCTATATATTAACCGATTCCGATGTGAGTGAGCATGTGCACAGCAATTACTAAGGTCTCGACCAAGTTCACTTTTTAGCCTCATCCACCATGTTGTCTTAAAATAACAGGCACTTTAAGAAATTTCCGAATTTGGCAGCCAAATATATGTTACTTTAAAGAAAAGCAGCTTGGATAAAGCTGACTAATTTCGAGAAATTCTCATTCATTATATTGATAAAAAATTAGTATTGAATCTCCTATATTCGGTTTCCACTAAATTGAGCTTCGTGTGTTTGAATGATATAATTTGGCTTTTTTTAAATAAGGATTATGAAAGCTACCTCTTCCTCCCGGCGCTGGCCGGAAGGACTTTTTTAAGATACAGACGAAACAAAAACTGCTCCGAAATCTTTGTATAAAGGTCAAATACATAAGAAAAAAATATTTTTCCATTTTGAATTTTTTGGTACCACATTTCAAGTTTTAAATTTTTTTTTAAATTTTAAATGGCCGCCATTTTGAAACAAAACGGCGGATGAAGCTGGCCAACGAACTCGGTCGAGACATTGGTATGTACTAAGTACACACCGAATTACATCGAAATCGGTTCATAATTACGGGAGTTACAGTGTGACATATGTCATATATATATATATACAGGGTGATTCAGCTCGTCGGTGACAAACTTTAAGGATCGATAGAGCACACCTAGACGAACATTTTTGAATAGGGAATGTAGGGTCCCTGACGCGATGGTAAGGCGCTAGGCGCTTTCGAAAATTTGGGTGCCGAAATTCGAAACGTCATAAAAACTAGGGAAATGGTTAGATTTTCTTGCTTGTTGCGTCGAAATGATTCTGTTTGTTTAGACTTTCTTCAGTACCAATTTGATAAGCGTATCTCTTAAAACATGGATAGGGGGCGCTGCAGACTTTGGAGAGCTAGACAACAACTTTAAGCCCGTTATTTTGATAATTTAACACATGCTCGCCAAAGTTTATACTCTAACTTAAAGTTTGAACCCAAAAGTAGAGCCCTGCAAAAAGCGTAAGAGCCGGAATAAAATGTCAAAGTACAGGGTGGTCGAAACTCGAAGGCTCCTAAGAGATAAACAAACAGATTTCTTGACTTATGGCATGCATTTTCATGATTCTGTTTGCTGGGGCTCTCTGAAACTCAGTTGAACGGTACAAAAAGAAACATCGATAGGGGGCGCTTTGGGCAAAAAACATAATTCGTTGACATTTCGGACGCTAACTGGAAACGGGGCGCTACGATCAGTTAGTAATAATGAAAACACATTTTCTACCTCTGCTCAACACTTCTGAATAAATTTAGACCAAAAACATCAATGATACTGGAAATTTATTTACAAAAAATAACACTACAGAAGATGCTCGAAATTTCGACCTTGGGCCATGATGCAGGCTTCGCACCTCCGTCGCATTGAGGAGTGTGTGTTTCCAACAATGCCAGGAGTATCTCTGATCTGCCCTGCAGCTGCCACAATGCGCGCCACAAGTTCTTCAGCACTTCTGACAGGTGTATGGTATACCTCGGCCTTCAGGTAACCCCAAAGGAAGAAATCCAAGCAGGTGAGGTCTGGTGATCGGGCAGGCCAGTGAACTGGACCCCCACGCCCGATCCACCGCTGGCCATACCTTGCGTTTAGATGGAGACGCACGTCGTTCGTGTAATGGGCCGGAGCTCCATCGTGCTGGAACCACATCTGGCGACGCGAACCTTCGGGTACGTGCGCCTCATCCAGAAGCTGCGGTAGCACTTGATCCAGGAAAATCAGGTAATTTCCACCTGTCAGCCGTTCAGGTAACAAATAAGGGCCAATGAGGCAATCCCCCAGAATGCCGGCCCACACATTTACTGAGAAACGCTCCTGGGCTGCTCGGCTTCTGGTTTCATGTGGATTTTCATCACACCACACATGACTGTTGTGGGCGTTCCACATTCCCTCCCGGCTGAAGGTGGACTCGTCCGTAAACAAAATGCTGTTTACAAAACGGGGATCCCTGGATCTCATCGCCAAGTACCATCTTGAGAATTCCACTCGAGGGCCAAAATCCTGCTCTCTGAGCAACTGCACCCGCTGGATGTGGTAGGGGTGCAGATTCCGGGAACGTAAGATGCGCCACGCAGTTGCTTGCGAAATGCCAACATGTCTGGCGATATCTCTCGTGCTAAGACCTGGGTTGTCCTCAACCAGGTTAAGCACAGCCTCTTCGTTGTCGGGGGTGCTCACTGATCGCTCCCGTTCAGGCCTGCCTCCGTCGAAAGATCCCGTTGTGGACAACCTCTGGTGTACTCGAGCGAAGAAGGCATGGCAGGGGATTTGCCTGTTGGGGTAACGCTCGGCGTACAACCGCTGAGCGGCTCGTCCATTACAACCAGCAGCGCCATACGCCAAATGCATGTCAGCCAATTCAGAGTTTGTGTACCGTTCCATCCTACTACCGATCTGCAGACAAGTAACCCGAAGCTTAAGTAGGTACCGCACGTTCAAAAGACGTGTCTGCGCATACAACTACGTCATCTCGCGTTGTCGTCTACGCATTACGTATCTTTTGCATATCGATATGGTACGATATCTTTTGCATAAATCAGCAAAAAGCACCTTATGTAAATTTTATTGCGCGCATTGTGCATGATTGAAACCAGCTATGTTTGTTAAAAAAAACAAACAAACTGCAGTTTTAATAGCTTCTTATGATAAGTAAATTACTCTCTTGTTTTGTTTCTAACTGATCGTAGCGCCCCGTTTCCAGTTAGCGTCCGAAATGTCAACGAATTATGTTTTTTGCCCAAAGCGCCCCCTATCGATGTTTCTTTTTGTACCGTTCAACTGAGTTTCAGAGAGCCCCAGCAAACAGAATCATGAAAATGCATGCCATAAGTCAAGAAATCTGTTTGTTTATCTCCTAGGAGCCTTCGAGTTTCGACCACCCTGTACTTTGACATTTTATTCCGGCTCTTACGCTTTTTGCAGGGCTCTACTTTTGGGTTCAAACTTTAAGTTAGAGTATAAACTTTGGCGAGCATGTGTTAAATTATCAAAATAACGGGCTTAAAGTTGTTGTCTAGCTCTCCAAAGTCTGCAGCGCCCCCTATCCATGTTTTAAGAGATACGCTTATCAAATTGGTACTGAAGAAAGTCTAAACAAACAGAATCATTTCGACGCAACAAGCAAGAAAATCTAACCATTTCCCTAGTTTTTATGACGTTTCGAATTTCGGCACCCAAATTTTCGAAAGCGCCTAGCGCCTTACCATCGCGTCAGGGACCCTACATTCCCTATTCAAAAATGTTCGTCTAGGTGTGCTCTATCGATCCTTAAAGTTTGTCACCGACGAGCTGAATCACCCTGTATATATATATATATATATATATATATATATATATATATATATATATATATATATATATATAAATTTTGAACGGAGGGTGGTTTCGGGGTCTGGGGGTCATGATCGATGAAAATATACCAAAATTTTTTGAAATCGCTTTCCTCCGAACGGCTGCAATAGGTAGCTTTTTGTAAAGAAAGCTACCTAAAACCTATCAAGTATTGAATAATTTTATATTTTTCCAAACGAACCTGGATAATGTCTGCAGTCACATTCACTGGACGCACAACACACTGTCCGGTTTGTTTTGTTTTTATAACGAAAATCATTCCAAACGAACCCAATATTGTCAGCAGCAATGCCTGTGGCAGGGTTCAACCTCGAATTTGAATGGTTTTTCATTTTTAAATGAAAATCCATCCGAACGAAGCTCGAGTTGAGGACCCTTCCTTCGGTATAGCGTACACCGGGGATGCTGTCCATGCTCCGGTCTGATTTTTAAAGCGAATCTCAAATTTGTATTTAATTTCTAGCATTTAGATATATAAAACTTTCAAGAATCTTTGAAATGACTTCAAGATTTTTTTTTTTAATAGTAAATATTAATATTTTTCACATCAGAGATATCGTTAGAACATGAAAATTGTCGAAAATGTATTAACAGTTGTTTTTCTTTCTTTTCTTTTTCTTTTTTCTTTTTTTTTTTTTGAGTGTTTGAAGCTACAGAAAAACGGAAAAGTTAAAAACTAGCGCAAATCACAACCAAATAAAAAGTGTTTTGAAATAATAACGAAAGATACCGTTGAAATCGGAAGGGTAAGTCGATTTTCTTTCTTTCTTTTTCTTTTCTTTTTTTTTTTTCTTTTCCTTTCTTCTATCTTTACAAGAAGAAAGTATTGGATTCGTGAAAATTTTCGAATTCTGGTTTTCGACGAATTTATACGATTTAGGGGTCAGAGATCCCCAAAAACATATTTTGACAAAATATCTGTCTGTATGTCTGTGTGTGACACAAATTTTGTGGGTGCATTAGTTCTTGGGAGCTCTATCTCAAGAACTATGCACGGAATTTAATAAAAATTTATGTTCAGTTAGCCCCTCCCTGATATAAATTGGTGCTGATTAGTTTTTGGTGCGAATCGCTCAACAGGTGGCGCTGCTATGCTGTTTTTTTTTACGATTTCCGCAATGTCTTTATCTCAAGATCTAATGCAAGGATTTTCATGAAACTTCAGATTTAGTTAGTCCTTGATATGATTTAGTGTTTAGCACGTTTTGGTGTAAATCGACCAACAGTTGGCGCTGCTATGCGGCATTATTAATGATTATCGCAACAGCTCTATCTCAAGAACTAATGCACGAATTTTCACCAAACTTCAGAATCAGTTAGTCTCTGATATAAATTACTGCTGTTTAGTTTTTAGTGTAAATCGCCCTACAGGTGGTGCTGCTATGCAGAATTTTTAACGATTTCCGCCATAGCTCTACTCAAATACTAATGCATGGTTTTTCACGCAGCTTTAGATTCAGCTAGAAGTTGACAAAAGTTGTTGCTGATTAGATTTTGGTGTAAATCATCTAACCGGTGGCACTGCTATGCAGTATTTTTCAGGAAGTATTAACATGCATGAGATAGAAGAAAGTTTTGGGATTGCCACTTCCGACTAATTTTTTTTTTTCCTGTAACTCTATGGAGAGCCGATCGTCATAATTTCAAAATGCAGTAAAAATAGAACTCTACGCTTTCTTCATTGTGAAGGACCACTTAACGTCTGGGGAAACGCCATGATCGCTTTGAAGAAAAAAAGCTTGCCATTTTGCGATGATCATTTGGCTTTTAATTAATATTTCGAATAATTATAAAAAACTGAAAAATCTGAGCTTCAGATGCATTTGGACCTGCCATCATCTATCCTTATCCATATTGTTACACCTGTATGTGCGGTAGATTTTCTTAGGCATCGTCAACAATGCAAAGTGAAGACAAACGTCTTTCATTTATTAATATAGATGCGCAAATTAGAGCTTAGAAACAACTTTCTTTTATTAACATAGATGCAATATATTGTTTTTGTATTGTATTAGTGGGCTCTGCCCTCTACGAGCTACGCTCGCCATCCCCCGTTCAGACACCGCAGTCTCTAAAAGCACGCTAATTTGATCGGCTTTAAAAAGATTTTGAAAGATTGAATTATAATTTAAAAAACAGAGGCGATCTCCCTATAAACGGGTTTCAATTCATTTCTCTTTGATTGGGGAATTTTAAGGAAAAATCAGATGCTGTTAAAAGATACAATGGCTGTTTTCGTCTTTGATTAAATAAAATCAATTAAACATTTCAAAATAAGCAAATATAAAATGAATTAAGTAAACAGAGTCTTTGTCTCCCGGTATTTTTTAACAAGGCGAAAAGAAAGTTCTTCTAAATAAGACATTTTAAATATATCGTTTTTAATCTGACGTAATTTTCACCAAACTTTTCTTTCTCTTTTTAATATTCACGTGAAAATACTTTTGTTAGAAATGAAATATTATTTGCGCTGTCCTAACAAAAATAGTTGAAAAGATTTTCTCAAAATATCAAATAAATATCTCGCGCAATTATTAAATTTAAACTGTATTGCAATATTATTTTTTGTTCATTTTATATAATAAGTGTAATGTGACGTAAATGTGATGTAATTTCTCCTGTTTAACACTTCTAACGCATGTTAATGAATTTATTATTTTATAATATCCTTTCTCTTTTAAAATTCACGTGTAAATATAGTTTTTATGAAGTAATTTTCTATAAGTTCCTGCTTTTTATACGTAATTATTTAATTCTAATTTGAAAGATTTTTCTGTTTATAGTAGAAATGTGTAAATAAATTTTTAATTTGAAGCAAACATTATTGTTTGCGTTGTTTATACAGTTGGCAACAGTTTAAATGAATACCATTTTCTAAAATAAGTAAAAAATCTCTCTCGAAATGCTGAAAATTTGAATTTAAAATAGAAATAAAACCTAAAAAATGAGTCAAAGAAATAAATGCAGTCTGCACACCGCGAAACAGGGTTGAATTCAGACACTTTTCTCCGGGAGGGATTTCTGTGGCTCCGGAGGGGAAACTG
>OZ010787.1:231932268-232066559 GCA_963932465.1 Maratus speciosus
ATAACCTGACCGACCTTTATTTTCGCAACCGTTGGTCCTAGATGCATACTTCCAATTACAAAAATGGTTTAAATAAGGTAAAAAATTATTTTTAAAGCGATTTGGGTCAAGAAAAATATTTATTAAAAAATTACGAAATTTAAATTTTTATACGGCCCCCCGGTCCTATAAGTGATATTTAGTAAAAATTTACTGTGACACTAACAAGTAAGACAGAAAAAAGTCCCATTCATTTAACATTGAAATTGACCGAGTTATGAAACTTTGAAATGCATGACTTATACCACTTTTTTGCACATCAAAACGGATGATTTCGACCATGCTTTCAGGTGTCGTATATAAAGTACTTAAACTTATTTCAAGGTATCTGCGGGTTGAAAGAACTCGTACAACAATTACGATTGAATTAACTTTATTAGTTAAGTTTCAGATTAGTTAAAATAACTGTATTTTACATATGTTTTATTTTGTAAGGATTTGTGGCTATGATTTCTTTTAACAAAAATTAAGTTATTTTCATAAGGTTTTATTTGACTTGTAACGATCGTCTTTCCAGTTTAAAATTTGTACCTGAACTTTAACTGACTTTCAAATGTCCGATCGAAGTTAAAATTTTACATACTGACTTAAATCCGATGACAATGTAATATTATTATGATTTTCGTCGCTTACCATTTTCTCCATACTTATATTAGAGGATAACACAAAAAAATTCGGATAGATTACCGTCAACAAGTTTAAAAAATGGTTTTAGATCAGATAACATAAACCTGCCATGGTTGTGTTTTTTAACTTTTATAATTACGTTTTATGTATTTTTTAACGCTAAATAAAAAAAATACCTTCACTTTTAACCATCATGTCAGGAATTTTCGCAAATCGTAAATTTCAAGGTTAAATAATAGCGAAAAATCGGATACTATAAAATATGTGTAAGACATTTTTATTCAGTTTAATTTTATTTGATTCAATAATTTATTCAATTTTGTAGTTTATACTGAGTTTCTTACAGCTAAACAGCTCAGGGTCCGATGAGGTTGGGGGGAAGGGGGATCAATTTTAACTTTGAGTTTTTTAACTTTGAAATTGAGAAAAATCCTGACGTGATGGTTTAAAATTAAGGTCATTTTCGGATTCAGCGCTAAAACATACATGTGAATCAATTTTCAAAAGCTAAAAAACATGGCACAACCCAAAATTTGAAAGACTGTGTAATCTAACAACATTTTAAAATATGTATAATTTTTGTAAAGAATTGAGGCTTTTGTTTTTCATCCTTTTATTTAACAAAAATTCTGTTATTTTAATCCTCTTATATGTTCAGTACAAACTGCATATTTTGCAGTAATATGTCAGAATGATTAAAGATTTCAAATTTATATTGCAATGCTAATTTTACTCTCAACCATTTCTTTAATATATCTGACGAAATTATATTTCTACTAAATTTGTGAATGACCCCTAATTTGCAGCAAAAAATATGCTCCAACTTTAAACAGCTATTACTCGGTCAATTTTAATCATAGAATAACGGGACTTTTTTTGCCTTACTTGTCAGTGTAACAGGAAAATTTTACTAAATATAACTTATAGGACCGGGGGAAACGTATAAAAATTTAGATTCTGTAATTCTTCGCTAAATTGTTTTTTCGCTTCAAACTTTTTTATCTTAACTCTGAACCTAATTTTAACAACTTTTGTAATTGGAAGTATGCATGTAGGACCAACGGTTGCGAAAATAAAGGTCGGTTAGGTTATACGTGGACACACTGTATATTATTTATAACTCAGGGATTAAGAGGAATAATCCCTGGACAGTTGCATGTAATTAATTTATATGATTGCGAAAATATTATTTCAGCGCAAATTCTAGATTTTTTATTCCTATTCCTATTACCATTTAGTTGTTTATTTTTCTGAAGTCAAAACTTCAAAATAAACTCTGGATGGATTTCAAAACTTGGCTGAAAAAAATGTTTTCCCTTTTGATGTTTCTCCGAGAGCTGTTGTCTCATACTATACAAACAAACAGGAGAGATTCCTAGCACCGGAATGAAAGATAGTTGCAGTTTTTCAAGTGGTGAGATTTTCTTGGTCAAATAATAAACTAAAGAAGGCCTTAAACATCATTGGCGGATTTCTCCTTGCGTAGGAGTTTATGGTAAACCTGAATTTGGCGTTGCTTTACATTTCGCCAAAGTACTACTCTATATTTCTACACACTTTGTGTATCAAAACAGTTCACTTGAGTCTTCCACATGACAGGAACTGGGGTAATACTTTAGGCTAAATAGAGAAAACATACATAAAATTACTTTCTGAAGCCAAGCGGTCAGAGGGGGAAAATGTTTGCGTTCATTAAAGAAATTAAGTACACGGAGAAGGTAGATAAATTCTTTCTTGGAGAAATTGATGGATGAATACTGAAAAATAGATTTTTGAACTGAAATTTCATCAGACTATTTAAAAAAGAAATTTCTTATTCAAACATTTTTTGTATTTAACCCGGGAGAACTCGCTGCATGAGATTTTCTCTCACCGTTGTACTTTTTTTTAAGACGCTTATTTAAACAATTTTTCATTTTAATTAAAATTTTAAAATGTTTTTTAAATTATTTTACCTTTTTGTGAATAAAAGTACTAAGCCAAGCAAAAAAAATGATATTAAGCGAATGTAAAGTAAAAGAAAAGCAATTGGGCACCGTGAGAGAAATTCTCACTAGCGAGTTAACAAAATTTGATTTCATAATCAGAAATCTTGTAAGCTCATTTAAAAAATAAACTTATAAAACGATTGTCATCAAGAGTTTAAAAAGGAACATTTGATATAAATATATTTATATCAAATAAAAATAATAAAGAAAATTAAGTCTATTTTGTGTACAATACACTGGTTAAATTAAAACAAACATTTTACAAAATTGTGAGATTTCAATTTGTAATAATACAAGAGAAAAGTATAGGGGAGACCGGGGGAATGCCGCCAACCCGGGTTATGCCGCCACCCCACCTAGTTTAAAAACTAAGGGCAGTTTGAGATAGTGAATGTGCCTGCACTATAGCGGCCAACAATATAAACAGTGCCTAAAGTGGGAGTGAATTTGCAGTACGTCGTTCGTCTGTTCTAGTGAAAAATGTAGTTTTCATCTAGTTGCTTATTATTTTGGAGCTTCAAATGAGTAGAGATAAGCACCTTTTATTGTAACATTAGGTATTTAAGATAATATGACCCGTAATCTACATGCATTCGCCGACATTTTGATGCAATGTGTTGAACAAGTTCGGTTCTTCTTTCGGCTTTGATTGAGGATTTCCGCCATATTGTCCTCTCGGGGTAATGCCGCCGCCATGCAAATCGGGTGAGAAATGGCCTCATTTTAATGTAGTGGAGCCGATTCAGCAGAGTGACTTTTGCAATATGAAGTAAATTGTAAGCTTAACCATTATTCTGCTCAATTACATTGCTTTCTAACTATTTTCAGTAAGTTGTGTGTTTCCTAGTATCCATTTGATGCCTGTACTAGGTCATTAAAGAGTGGCGGCATTACCCCGGTACAGTGGCGGAATTACCCCAGTGTCCTGGGTAATCCCGCCACTGTGCAGAGGTTTAAAAAATATTTTTTTATGTATGCTTACTTTACAGTTATGATTACGGTTAAATTTATACAAATACTAAAGATCATGATTCAGCTTTAGAATTTTTACTATTAAAAAATAAACATTTTTTCGAGGTGAAAAAATTTAAATTCCCTTAAGGTTTCGCCATTTTTCCGGTCTCCCCTACTCTGCTATTAACTGAATGCATAACAGGTGAGGAAAAGTGTGTTTAGCATTTTTCAAAAGCACCAATTTAGCATTTCTAAAGTCTCACAAGAGAAAGAATTCTGAATGGCTCAAAAGCTGAATCAATAGTATCTTTTCTACATAAGCATTCATTTTAATGCAAAAGTTTTGTTTATATCAGAATAAGTATTTAAATTCGGACGTTTTTAATTTTAGAATAAGGTTTAAAAATCACTAATTTTAATGTTTTTGAGTATAGTGCTTAATTAAGCAAAGAATGGCGTTTAAACCGTAGAAATAATGTTAGCAAAAGATCGAAGAACTTTATTACCAAAACTTGCCATTAACAGGAATGTATAATTTAACCCTTAATTGCTGTGACAAAAATTATCGCATAGATTGAGCGGTTTCAGAGACCGATTGCTTGAAGGATGAATAAAGAGCTCGATTAACTCATAGAATGTTTCTTTTACAAACGTTATGCAGAGGACTATTATAAATAAACCTCACCTTTTCAGAAGTCCATAGCGACGGTACTAGGCTTAAAACGAAACAAAAAAATTTCTAGTATCTATAGTTAAACTGAAAATAACAAGTTAAACTGTGAAAACTGAAAAAAAAAACAGCAGTGGTCTGAGAGATTGCTAACAGCAGGTAAGAGTAAACATGTGTATTATCCGCAAACCTCCCTCCCCCTTTCTTTCTATCATGCTTTTAAATTTTAACCTCATGTTTCTGGAGTAATTTGAAGGCAGATGGTACATATGCGCAGAAGTGATATTCCAACAACATATTGCCCGATTGCATTCGTACTAATTCATGACTAATTTCTTTGTCTTAACATTTCCATGGAACGCCTACTCCTCATATCTGTATGTTATCAAAAATGTCTAAGAAAAGTTGAAAAGCCAGCTGCATACGTGTCTCAATATTCGCAATTTGGAGTTTGTAATCCAAAAAGTGCATCAATCGCCAAATAACGAGATGCGTCCGACATATCCAATCAATGTATGTATCGCAGAATAAAATGGTGCGATTTCCTAATAATGATGCAGGTTCTGTGTACGGCAGAAACTTCATCTATACTATTTTTTACGTCTTGTGGGAGATGTTGTACATCAGTCGTCCATACTTATATGTGACTAGAATTTCATCTCAATCCAAATTTTCTTTGTTTACTTTTTCTGTGCATAGAGATGAGTTCGGGCTCTTTTTTTTGCAATCCGAACCCGACGATTTGAAATGTTGTGTTATCCGAACGCGCCAGAGCCCGATGCCGAAAGCATGCAGTAAAATATATATATATATATATATTAACATTTTAAATTTATTTCAAGATTTTTTTTTCACTTAAAAATATCTTCTTACATAGAAATAAGTATTAATGCTAAATATTCTCTCATTAAAACGTTTCGTGATTTCATGTCCCTGAAAAACTGCTTAAAATAGCAAATTTCTTATTTATACCCAACCACTGACAGCAATCTGCAAAAAGCACTTCTCATGCTTTAAAAATATCATTGTACAACTATGACACAAAGAGAAGACTTCTGTTTTTCGATTATTCAGGAAAAAGACTTCAAACAGAAAGCGAGGTTAGACAAGGGTTATCCTATGACTTATTTGTTATTAACACTGACGGTGCAAGTTCTTTAGAAAATAAGATAGAATATTTCTTCTTATAGGGAGTCCACTCGGGGTTATGCCGCCACCCCGTTTAGTTTAAAAACTAGCGGCAGTTTGAGATAGTTAATGCGTCTGCACTATAGAGGCCAACAATAGAGACAGTGCCTAGAGTGAGAGTGATTTTGTTGTACGTCGTTCGTTTGTGCCAGTGAAAAATTTAGTTTTCATCTAGTTACTTCTTATTTTGGAGCTTCAAATGAGTACAAGTAAACAACTTTTATTGTAACATTAGGTACTTAAGATAATATTACCCGTAATCTACATGCATTTGCCGACATTTTGATGCAATTTGTTAAACAAGTTTGGTTCTTCTTTCTTTTGTGCCAGTGAAAAATTTAGTTTTCATCTAGTTGCTTCTTATTTTGGAGCTTCAAATGAGTACAGGTAAACAACTTTTATTGTAACATTAGGTACTTAAGATAATATTACCCGTAATCTACATGCATTTGCCGACATTTTGATGCAATTTGTTAAACAAGTTTGGTTCTTCTTTCGTTTGTGCCAGTGAAAAATTTAGTTTTCATCTAGTTGCTTCTTATTTTGGAGCTTCAAATGAGTACAGGTAAACAACTTTTATTGTTACATTAGGTACTTAAGATAATATTACCCGTAATCTACATGCATTTGCCGACATTTTGATGCAATTTGTTAAACAAGTTTGGTTCTTCTTTCGGCTTTGCTGGAGGATTTCCGCTATATTGTCTTCTCGGGGTAATTCCGCCACCATGGCAAAGGGTGACTTTTCCAATTTGAGTTAAATTGTAAACTTAGCACATTATCCCGGGAGAACTCGCTGCATGAGATTTTCTCTCACAGTCGTACATTTTAAGACTCTTATTTAAATCATTTTTCATTTTAATTAAAATTTCAAAATGTTTTTCAATTACTTTACCTATTTTGTGAATAAAAGTACTAAGCCAACCAAAAAAAGTTGATATTATATTAATGTAAAGTAAAAGAAAAGCAATTGGGCATTCTCGCTAGCGAGTTCTCCCGGGTTAATAAATCTAGCTTAAGGAACATTGTAATTATTCATTATTTTGCTAAATTATTGCGTTCTAAATATTTTCAGTAGGTTATGTGTTTTCTAGTATCCATTTTATGTATTTACTAGGTCATTAAAGAGTGGCGTCATTACCCCGATATGTGGCGGAATTACCCCAGTATCCGAGGTAATCCCGCAACTGTACCGAGTTTGAAAGAAATTTTTTTATGTGCGATTACTGCACGGTTATGATTCCGGTTAAATTTACACAGATACTAAAGATCATGATTCATCTTTAGCATTTTTACTATTAAAAAATAAACATTTTTCTCGAGGTGAAAAAAATTAAATTCCCTTAAGGTGTCGCCATTCCCCCCGATCTCCGCTATCCCATCAATAGCAGTTCAGTTCCCTTTCAGACTGATTCTTAAAGGATTGAAAAACACGTTAAGTAATTTAAAACTACATTATTGTTTCTGAAATAGCAAGCTTCTTTTTTTTTTTTACCTTTTGCACTCCACGGACGGTGACATACTAAATTTAACCACAAAACCGCTTACACCTATACGGTAACAGGAAAGTTTAACTACAAATCCACTGATACCCATATACGGTAAACAACAAATGAACATACTTTTAGGAAGTTCCGCACATAGTATTTAAAATATGTAGAATGCCGTGGAGTTGCTGTGGTAGGTAATTGAAAATTTGGTTTGTAGTACAAAAGGTTAATTTTAGAATAAATAAAGTTTTCGCTTTGAGCCCTAGCCCGTCTCATCTATAGTGTCCATGTTTTTCTTTATTGCGCTGTTTAAAAATTTTATTTAATAGTAAGTTCTAATCATCCGGATTTCTCGTTTTTCTTATAATTTTCCTTAGTTTTGATTGTTGAATTTAAATCAATTAAATGGATTATCAAGTTATTATTTTGCATGTTAAAAATAACTGCAAAGCAGGAAATACATCTTTAAAATATGTCTTAGACTTTGGTGTAAGATCACACTTCCATTTTAATAACGTAGGGGAAAGTAGGGGAACGGCGCTCACTTAAGGGAAAACATGAATAGCTAGTCAAATTTAGACAAAAAAAATCAATATTTTATTAACGAAGCATAAGGAACAGTTAGCAATCAACTAATTTTCATAAAAGTTTTAGGAATTTTTTTCTCGTTTTATTTAAATAACCATCGATTGGGCGGTAATGGTCGACATGGTAGGGTAATTGCGCTCAGAGTTTGACTACAACATTTAAGTTAGACAAAAGTCACATATGTAGTTGTGTGGGCTGTTCACACCACTGCAGACATTTTGAGACCACTTTACACATATTGTGTTACACATATAGTGGGTTAGTTTTTTTAAATTTAGGTTTTTTGATTTTAACAATTTTTTTGCTATCGTAAAATTGTCCTTGTTTAATAGCATATTAATTAAGGCGAAAACAAAGGAATTTCACCATTTCAAAAAAGTGGTGTTAATCAATAAATTTGAATTTTAAAAAAGTTTCCTACTGGCAATACTTCTTCTGGAATTCCATACGAGCGCCATTAACCCGTTATCGCCATGTTGGGTACTGTACTTTCCCTCTTGAAGTGCCTGTTTAAGATACATTTTAAACGGTTAAACGTAAAAAGAAAAACATAATTAAAAATTGTCTTTTACGGGGTGTTCAGGGCGCAAATTTCTCATTCTTGGTTTTCTTGGTGTTTATTTATTTATTTTTATTTTTTTTTTTGGGGGGGGGGGGGCACTTACGACGAGTTAATTTTACTTTTTTTTTCCAGATAATCAGAAATAAAGCCCTGCGCTGGTCGAGTGCTGCTAGACTCGAACCCGAAAATTCTATGTGAAATCAATTCGCAACCCGCAACTCGACCAGAACGCACCAAAATAATTTTCGGTGACCAGCAACCCGACCCGAATCTGAAATGACAGGAAAGTAAATTACGTTTTAATGCAATTGTGAAAAGAAATCAACAATTATATAAAAAAAAAAAATGGACTGGGCCAAATTTTACTGATATTTTTACTGGATAGGCCAGAGCCAAGCGGTGGTTGGGGGTGGGCGGGGTCAACCGCCGCGGCGAGCGGCCCATCTTCGTCCTCAGCCCTTTATTCTTCTACTCTATGTTCTTAGGTCCCGAATGAAAGACTCGCTAGCGAAAGCCAGATTGAAAAAAAAAATCAAAAATTGAAACCGGACAAATTTAAAAGAGAAATTACACAAATTAAAGACACCGAAATATCGGGAAGGGTTGGGCTCGGGGCGATGAAGCTACCGAACGACTCCTAGCTACTTCTAGCTTATTATTAGTCTTACCCGGGAGAACTCGCTAGTGAGAATGAGAATGCCCAGTTGCTTTTCTTTTACTTTACATTCATATAATATCAGCTTTTAGGGAGATTTCGTATGAAATACTACCTATTGGCGTCGTTTCTATGTTGGAATTTCAGAAAACATTTTGCAGATCTACACCAATCATGACCCCTAGAGCCCAAAACCACCCTCAGAAAAAAACTTTATACAGTCAGTATCGGTTATATGGTCACCCATGCGGTCCTGAAAAATATAACCTTATAAGCGGGGTGACCTTATATGCGGTGTAAGCTGGAATTTTATTTTAGACAATAAAATATTATTAATAAGTTAGTTATATTAGTACAATAATGTACAAAGAATCTATGAACATATAATTCATAAAACAAGAATTGCTCTACACTTAATATTTCGAATTGATGGGTATACATGAAGCAGTAAAAATAATCTTTTATGCAGGTTTGTTTGTTTTTTTATCGTAGTTGTTAAAACTACTTTTTCTTATTCACGAACAGTTTTAAAATGTTCCTCAGTACCTTTGGGATTGGCAAAAAAATATCTGAATGTATTTAGTGATTTGAGAGCTACTGCTTGCGTTGTCGGCTCAGCTTCGAATTCACTGTCATTATCATCGTTTCCATCAATATTTATATTTAAAATTTCCGAAACTATATCCAATATAGAAGCTTCAGCATGGACTTTCCGATGTCACGTCAGCTGCGGATATCTAAAAGAAAAACGCCAATAGGCGTGAGGAACATTTTAACACGGCTTCCCCTTCGTCAAATAAGCAGTATTTTTCGGAAGGTACAGTCGTGGAAAAAAAAAGTAACCCCCCCCCCCTACTAACTCCTCAACAAATTATCGTAAAAGAAAGTTACTGGTACCCAATGATTGAAAATAAACTATATTTTTAAATGATGTATATAAAACTTGCTTAAGGGGCCATCTACATATTAAAACGAGCCATAACTTTGTTTTTTTAATAGCAGTACACAATTCTGACAGCATAAATGAACTCTACACCCTTCAATTAGCCTAAAAACAAATTTTTATGCAATTCGTATGATAAGTTTCCTAAAAATTAATTATTTTATAACCAGCGTATTTTAAGGGCTGTATCCAAATTGAAGTTCGGTACTCGATTGTTAACCGAGCGAGCTCCCTTCTTGATCAAGGCACCTTAAGCAGTCAATAAAGCCTGCTAGATTACAGGACAGCAGAAGAAATTTCAAAATATTTAGTCACTTCTATCATAGATGGCCCCTTAAATCATCATTTTGCCGTTTTTTAAGCATAATTTGAAAACTACTTGGAAGAAAAATGTGAAATTGTGGATTTCCATAAAGCAGGACTTAATAAATCTAAATCCATCAAAAAAACTGCAGGTTGCAATTCATAATTTTTTCGAATATTAATTTCATAATTCATAACATAAAATTATAAAAATTGCAAATTCAACGTATTTATGTTTGGGTATATTAGTTTTATTGCGGCACAAAAAATTAGCAAATTAGAAGCATAATTTTAGGAGTTATAAATAAAAATCTGAAAATGTAATTTAACATTAGAAGCACTAAATTTTTAATGTTTATAATTGAAAAACTTATCATTCAAATGACTTGAAATTACGTGTTTTAAGCATAGTTTGAACCGAAGATTTGAAATATCTCGTTAAAATTGGGTATTGCCATTGAAAGAAATAAAGTTTGGATTCGTTTTAATATGTAGATGGCCCCCTAAGCAAATTTTATATACATCATTTAAAAGTAGACATTATTTCCAATCATTCGGTACCAGTAACTTTCGTCTACGATAATTTGTTGAGGAGTGAGTAGGGGGTGTTTACTTTTTTTTTCCACGACTGTACATACCCGTAAAGGCGTGACTGTTGCCATTGGTGGGTACAGTTCATTAGTAAAGATCTCATTGTCAACAACTGCATATGTCAGTTCGTCAGGTATTTGTAAACGGCATTCCGTAGTTCTTGTGAAACTTCAAATAGGCGCGCATCATCACCATCATCATCATTTTCATTGTCTTCGAACGATAATTCTTCACATTCTGGAAGCCAAGGATATCAAAAAAAATTTTCAATGGTCTTCTTCGATAACATATTCCAACTCTTGTCTACGTAACATATTGCATGTAACACAGTCACGCGAAACTTCGTTTTTAGGGTTCCGTACTTAAAAAGTAAAAACGGAACCATTATAAGATCACTCCTGTGTCTGTCACAGCCATTTTACTCGTAAACTATGGAACGGGGAAAGCTCAAATTCGGGGAAGTACTAAAGACCATTGACCCACATATTTTCGGATCAATAAACATTCATAAATATATTTAGTAAAAAAAGTAGAGGGGCTAATTATGCTACTTGAAAAAAAAATCTTTTCTTTGTATATCATGTGCGGTATCCTGTGAAAGCTTTTGTAACGCTGAACTCAAAAATACGTTCCTTTTAATTTTAGGTATTATATTTTCAAAGACATTGTTGAAAATGTAGCGCAAAAATATGTTCTCCCCCATCTCATTCCGAATCTACTGAAACTAAAATTATGAAAAAATTAGAGGTAGTAGACGTTAATATAAACCTTGCCGGAAAATTATACCGATTACCCTAGGTCACATAGTTTTTGAGTAATTAGCATTTTTCTGTTATACACAAATTTCGATTTACGGGCATTCAGAAAAATTGTTGAGCATCGCTGAATATACCTATCGTTGCAGAAGAATAAAAGCATTGTTGATAATGATTTTCGAAAAAAATCATCGGTAATTAGCTGAGATATTAACGCTTAAATGTACGGTCAGTTTGGACATACACAAGGACAGGGCGGCACTCTATGCCTAGTTAACGACTTTTAATGATATATATGTACAATGTAATGTCCAGTAACAGTATAAAAGCTATAAACGTCAAATTGTTAAAAACATACTAATTTAAGGGGTCTCGGGACTCTAAAAAGTGGAAAAAGTGAAAAAAGACCATTTTCAACATTTAATGTCTTAAAATGTGTATGATTTTAAAACACAATTTTAATTGGAATGAAAGATATAAGTATGTTCTTTCGTTTCATGTATTTAAAAAATTTCAAGATACAGAATTAGTATTTATAGGGGGCTCGAAACTGTTATTCATTTGTCGCACAAAAAATTGGCATAACAGTTTACGCGCAGGATTACAAAATAAATATTGCAACTAGAATGAAAATTTTGGTATTTACTTATACTTCAGATTGTAATAATTTCCCTGAACTTAAATAAATTTGTATTTAAAGCATTTTTATATATTTAATGCAATGTTGCATTTAGCTAATACAAAATTTTGAAAATTTCAACAGTAAAATCACCTAAAAAAATATTTTTTTGAACAATAAAAAGGAAATTTTAGGTTCAGTTTATACAGAGTAACAAGGAATATATGTTTGAAAATTTCATGAAAAAATATTCAGAAGTTTTTGAGGTATCCTGCGCGTTATACCCAAAAACGCCATTTGGAAAATAATGACTTTAAAGTTTCGGAAACGCCGCTTCAGCTATTGAGCGGGTATAATTCTAAAAGCCAAAAATTCTGTTCTAATGGGAATTTCAAGGAAACAATTATATCAAAATATTCAGAAAAGATAGGAGTTTAACATCTAAAAAAATTAAAATTTCTTAAATTTTGAAGCTTTAAGAGTCCTGCGACCACTTAATCCTTTCCGGCACGGAGTAATTCTATTTATAAACTTATGAAATAATGAACTGACACAAGAATTTATAAACGAATTTATTAGAAAATGCGAACTTCCTTATTTTCACGTACATGATAAAAGGAAAATTTTAATTAAATATTCTTGGTGCCATTTGTCTGTTTTGGAATTAAAATTAGGTGTCCGTTTTTTAAGGGCATCGCTCTCGAAATATTTAATTAGAATGAATCACATAAATACTGTGAGATTCGCGATAGTTTGCATTGATTGTATCTCTCAATACGCCTCGAGTGACTTTAAAAGTTAATTAAACACCTATCTGGAAAAACGCGGCACTGACCAAGGAGGCGTTGCAACATTGAGACCTCAATTCGAAGCGCGCTTAGCACAATGCCAAATTTAAACTTTGAACAAAGGTTTTGTTTTAGATACACAGTAGAAATAAAGGTTATTACTACGCTGAATTTAGTTTCATGAAATGCCAAATGAAGTTTATGCACTGCCTTTATTGTCAGTACCGAATTAAGTTTATCATAAACAGATTAGGATAATATTAAAAAAAGATTTATATGAATAGCTATATTTGATATTGTTCCATGTATCTCTTTGCACTTTCATGGTATACCCGATTACACTTTTCTAATATATACAGTTATACCCAACCCTAAGTTATATAGTTTTTTAAAAAGTCTTAGTATTCTTGTAGCAACATTTTTTTTTTTTTTTTTTTTTTTTTTTTTTATAATACAATTACAAATTTATATATTTATTCTACGGAAGCCTCTGTGCGCGAGTAATGCTCGCACATGACCGTTTATTTTATCAATGGCAGCAATGACGTCTTTTAGAAGCAGCTTTCGATAATTTATCTTAATATTTTTAATAATCCCTTGATGTAATTGTTGTGCCATACTGGTTGAGTTTGGAGGCAAGAAAACAAGTTCAATCGGATTTAAATTGGTAATCATGCCTTGGGCGGTACAGTTGTCTGTGATTATAGTCACTTGTCTGTGCAAATTTTATCTAAAAGCCAAATTTCTTTTTCCCTCTTGTTTATTGTCATTCAGGCCTTTCGGTTCGCATCGTAAGATACATGCAAAGATTTGCAGTTTTTCAAACATTGAGACTTGAGAAACTTACCAATAACATATGGAGTCAGTTTCTCTGGGAGATCCATCCGTATTCGCTGCTAATAAAACGGCCAATCTTTTTTTTTTTTTTTTTTTTTTTTTTTGCTTACCTTCCCACCACTTCATTTTTCGTTCTTAAAAGTAACAGTTTTATCTGGCAAAACATGAAAAAAATAGCCAAAGTTTATCAAAATTAAAAACATCACAAGGTCTGTACCTATTGAGAATGTCACTTAACACGTTAACAGCCATTCCTTCGATTCTTTGGCAATAAAATTCGGTTTTCCTAGTTATGCAGTAATTTGAAGAGAATTTTCTTTTACGATAATCCATGCATTGGAACATTCTGCAATCTGCCACATTTTATCCAAGTGAAAAGATCTTTCTCAAATGTTGAAATATGTTCTCGCTTTCTCATTGGTTGATCACATCTTTTATTTAACAAGATTTGAACCCTAAGACGTTATTCAGTGTCGCTCTCTCTATTCCACCAGTCTTCTGCTTTCGATACATTCGAGTTTTCAAAGTTTTCTACCAATTTGTTTTCCCGCAATTGTCAATTTTTTCGTTTTGCTGACATCTTGTATTCACAAATGACAAATTAACAAATGAACGAAGACTTTACACGCAGCGACAAGTAATGAAAAATACAAAAAACTAAAAATGCGTGATTTAACATATAGTCCAAGAGCTGTTAAACATTTTAGGGAAGGTATTTGAGGCATCCTGAAAATTTGTGCAACACTTCTTCTGTAATGCCTGAATACAAAATCGAATGTCTGACTGGAGTATCGTGGCCCAAAACCTGTGCCACACACGTGTCAAGTGCCATTTTTTGACTACCCACAAAAGGTATTTGAGGCACTCTGAGATTGAGACAGAATAATATTTATGCTTAGAAAAAAATATTTTGAAAATGACAGACACTTTAGTCGGCCCAAAAACTGTCCCAGACACGTGTCAAGTGCATTTTTTGACTACACAAAAAGGTATTTGAGGCACGCTGAGATTGAGACAGAATAGTATTTATGCTTAGAAAAAAATATTTTGAAAATGACAGACACTTTAGTCGGCCCAAAACCTGTGCCAGACACGTGTCAAGTGCCATTTTTCGACTACCCAAAAAAGGTATTTGAGGCACGCTGAGATTGAGACAGAATAAAATTTATGCTTAGAAAAAAATATTTTGAAAATGACGGACACTTTAGTCGGCCCAAAAACTGTGCCAGACACGTGTCAAGTGCCATTTTTTGACTACCCAAAAAAGGTATTTGAGGCACGCTCAGATTGAGACAGTATAATATTTATGCTTAGAAAAAAATATTTTGAAAATGACAGACACTTAAGTCGGCCCAAAAACTGTGCCAGACACATGTCAAAGTGCCATTTTTTGACTACCCAAAAAAGGTATTTGAGGCACACTGTGATTGAGACAGAATAATATTTATGCTTAGAAAAAAATATCTTGAAAATGACGGACACTTTAGTCGGCCCAAAAACTGTGCCAGACACGTGTCAAGTGCCATTTTTTGACTACCCAAAAAAGGTATTTGAGGCACGCTCAGATTGAGACAGTATAATATTTATGCTTAGAAAAAAATATTTTGAAAATGACAGACACTTAAGTCGGTCCAAAAACTGTGCCAGACACATGTCAAAGTGCCATTTTTTGACTACCCAAAAAAGGTATTTGAGGCACACTGAGATTGAGACGGAATAATATTTATGCTTAGAAAAAAATATTTTGAAAATGATAGACACTTTAGTCGGCCCAAAAACTGTGCCAGACACGTGTCAAGTGCCATTTTTTGACTACCTAAAAAAGGTATTTGAGGCACGCTGAGATTCAGACAGAATAATATTTATGCTTAGAAAAAAAATATTTTGAAATGACAGGCACTTTTGTTGGCACTTTCTACTTGCCAGACAACATAGAATGTTAAACGCGAGTGCCAGTAAAGCTGGACTTGCGGTGCCCCGTTGAAGATCCATTTACTGACTTACGATACAAACAAAGCGTAAATCGCGTTGCACCCCTTTTCCCCCTTTATCCTTAACCAATGAACCCCCAAAACTAATCAGGGAAGTTCCTTAACATAATAAACCGGCATACCAAATTTGGGGCAAATCGAATAATTCTGCATGAAAAACCCATTTATCTGAAATAAGGGGAGGGTGGACTAACGCCCCTTTATCCTTAACCAATGAACCCCCAAACTAATCAGGGAAGTTCCTTAACATAATAAACCGGTATACCAAATCGAATAATTCTTCATGAAAAACCCATTTATCTGATTTAAAGGGGGGTGGACTAACTCCCCTTTATCCTTAACCAATGAGTCCCCAAAATTAATCAGGGAAGCGGCATATCAGAATGAAACAAGAAAAAAAAATTGAAGCAAATGGGATGTTTCTATCAAGAGTTATCGCGTTACGTACATACAGAACCGGCGGGCACATAAGCTCTCAGGCTTTGATAGCCTGTGAGCTAAAAATAAAATATTTTCGATTATTTGGCGCTAAAAATATGCACGTGATTTGGCGGGTAAAACTTTTCCTCACCAAACGCGAATATTTTAATGCATCTGAAAATTGCTTGTTAAATGATTATTCGAATACGCGGTACTTAAGGAATTTAAACTTAAACAATGAAATATTTTGTTATTTTTTCTATAAGCTTATGTAATATGTAAAAGTTGCGCGTTGCTGAAGTTATTTAATTTTTGGACGGTTTCACCGGCTGGATAAATTTAAGTGCACTTTAAATATAACTGTCCGATTAAGAACTATTTCATTATATATTTCGAAATTAAATAAGTCGTTGTTTCTATGGCAACAACACTTTTCTCATGTTGTCTCCGACACTAACACTATCGAACACAAATCAACAGTGCTCAGAATCGGGACCTTAACTTTGAGTTTAAAGCAATTTTAATCAGTTTAAATTTTCTACTAACCGTCATTAAACGATCGTTAAATTTCATTACATATAAATGTATATGACAAAATCATAGTTATAAAAGTATATTTATATACTTTTATATAAATATACTTTTAAATATACTTTTAAAATATACTTTTAAATATACTTTTAAATATACTTTTAAAAAGATGCCGGAAGTCCAGATTTACTGGCACTCGCGTCTAACATTCTATGTTGTCTGGCAAGTAAAAAGTGCCAACAAAAGTGTCTGTCATTTTCAAAATATTTTTTTCTAAGCATATTTTTCTTTCTCAATCTCACCATGCCTCAAATACCTTTTTTAAGTAGTCAAAAAATGGCACTTGACACGTGTCTGGCACAGTTTTTGGGCCGACTAAAGTGTCTGTCATTTTCAAAAAATTTTTTCTAAGCATAAATACTATTCTGTCTCAATCTCAGCGTGCATCAAATACCTTTTTTGGGTAGTCAAAATATGGCACTTGACACGTGTCTGGCACAGTTTTTGGGCCACGATCATTCAGCCAGACATTCGATTTTGTATTCAGGCATTACAAAAGAAGTGTTGCACAAATTTTGAGGGTGCCTCAAATACCTACTCAAAAATGTTCAACAGCTCTCCTACTAACATCTCTGCACGGAGAACAATTTTCATTTTGTCGCAAGGGGTGATGGCATATTTTCCAAGAATCGGTATCTAATGCGACAGTTGAGGGAGAAATCTCCAAAGCTTTGGAAACTCTTACCGACACGAAAAAGTTTCTCTTATAGGCTGCAGCCGGGAAAAGGAGATCCCTCCCCCCTCCCCCAAGTGTCGACGCACATCTAGTCACGTGATATGCAATATTATCGCGATCTCTAAGGCGCCGTTTAAAAAGGAAAATGTCTCCCTCTCATTCTAAAGCTATAAAAATGTCAACTGGCCTTTCTTTACCATACGGAAATTTGTACTTGTGGCTTTTAGCAAACGCACGGGAGATACGGGGGATGGAAACATGCAACGATGGAAAAAGGGGAACATTGACAAGGATGAAAGAAGTCCTTCCTTCAGGATGTCCATTCACTTCTGTCTAAAGCTATTAAAAATGAAAAGCACCGCGTGACCAACACAAAAAGGCCGACAGTTGAAGATACTTGAATGTGAATGATACGTCTATTCGGCACTTTACACCTTAAAAAAGCGAAGGAAAAAGCATAAGACTATAAGATATTTTGCAATAAAAAGGGAGACAAAGGATGGCCATATGACCCAATCCGATAGTAACCATTGGAATCTGACCATACAGGCGGTGTATTTTAACACGTAATGCCTATTCAATCAGTCCGGACTTACGAAAAGTGACCTTATAAGCGAGGTGACCTGATAAGTGGGTCACCTTATATCCGGTACTGACTGTCTTTAAATATCCGAATACAATTGGTAGAAAGATTTTTAACTACAATACATTTTCAAAAAATACATCTGCTGCAAGTACTTTTCCGTGTAAATGCAATGACCCCACTCTAAAAAAATACATAAACAATGATCATGGACATATAATCACTGAAAATCTTGATATTGTTAATGATTTTAAATTGAAACAACTAATGGGTTATGGTACTAAATATAGACTTCCATCTAAATTTAATGTTAAATCTATTATCAAGCAGTTTAGATATGATATTGATATTTTTATTTATAAAATTTCAATCTCTTATAATAAGCCTATTGAATATTTTAATCAATGGAAAATATTAGTTATTGAAAAATTAACTATGGCTTTAAAAAATAATATTGCTGATTTGGTTTCTATTAATACAAAGCATTTTTTCCAACAAATTACTAAATTACAAAAAAACTACGTTATTACATATGTAGACAAATCTCCTAATAATTATGCTATTATATGTAAATCTTATTATCACCAACTTCTTACAAATTGTATTTCTTCTAATAAGTCATTTCAAAAAACTAATGAAAATGTAATTGTAAATAATCGTAAAATTCGAAGTTATTATAAACTATTAAATATTTTATCTACTAACTTTAATTATCCATATTTAGTTCTTATTCCCAAATTTCATAAAACTCCAATTAAATTTAGGACTGTAACTATTGGTTGCAATACATATAATAATAAAGCCAATAAACTTCTCTTAAAAATTCTTAATCAATTATAGGTACTTACTACAAACAATGATAATACACATTGTATAAAAAATAGCTATCAACTTGTCAATATTTTAAAAAATCTTCATTGTGTATATAATATAACGACATATGACTTCAAAGATCTTTTTAATAATATAGACCTATTAGATTTACATAAAATTATAAATGCATTATTTAAAAAGTATTATAAAAAACTGGAATTACCATCTAATATAGATATTGCATATTTTAAATCTTTAACAAACTTCATTATCTATAATAATTATATATTGCAAGATAACACTTTATATTTACAGCATGTCGGTATACCACAAGGCGGTTGTACATCCAGTTTATTATCAGACTTATACTTATATCATTATGAACGTACTTTTACTAATAATAATCTACATTTATATCGTTATATTGATGACATAATTTTAATTGAAACTGATCAATCTGTAATTACTCAATTTCCAGTAGATTATCCCACTAATTTGGAATTAACGGAAAACCTTTTATCTAACAATACTATTAACTTCTTAGATCTTAAAATTACAATAAAAGACAACGAAACAATCACAGATTTATATGACAAACGTAAAGAATTTAAATTCAAAGTTAATACATTTACAAATTTTAAATCTTGTCTACATCATTCTGTATTTCGAAATATAATACTTAATCATTTATATAGAATAAAATGTTTATGTTCTTCTTCTCTAATTAACAATAATATTAAAAACTAATTTATGATGCATTAAATCATGGTTTTCCAAAAAAATTCATATATTCATTAATATACAATTAGTACTTTACTAACATGATCTTTTAAAACAAATTAACACACGCGTAAACAAAATTACAAAAAAATATATAAAATAAAAAAAATATCTATAAAAATTTAAAAATTGTAAAATAATATAAAAGAATTATTATAGGTTGGATGGGTGGGTAGATGTTAGAGTACGGAGGAGGGTTGTGTTGTCTGGATAATACGCAATATTAATTTTTAAAAAATGTGGCTTTTGTATTATTACTATATTTTTTATACGTATTTTATAATGATGTTGATTTGATATTTGATATGTAATTGGTGACTTTCATTAATATTATATTTAGCTTAATTAAAGTTTTATCTTATTTACAATCATTTGTTATTAAATTTTAATTTACTAAGGACAATATCATATTAATTACTAATAGTATGCCATTTTTAAAGTGATTAATATACATATAAGTATATTTAATATAAATAAAGTTATACTGTATGTATTAAAATTGGGTAATTATTTTTATTATTATTCCTCTATTCTTTTTAATATTGATCTATTTTCACTTTGTGCTATAAAATTTATTATCGGTTTTATGTGTTTGAATGTCCCACATTCATACTTTTAGGATTTTTATGGCTGTATGAAAATAATCCACACACTATATTTGAGTTTTTTAGGTAATGGGAATTTAAGTATCTGATAATCTTCTGTATACTTCCATATGTTTTTTATTTCCTGTTCATTTTATAATTATCTTATATATAATAGTTATTATTAACGATTTTTATATTATTTTTAATATATATTTATATTAATTATTATTGAATTTATCTTGTTTTATAGCATATAGCTATATGCTATATATTATCAATGTTATAGATTTATTTAAATTCTTAGTGTAGTTTAAATGAGTAAGATAATAGAATATTTTGTATGTTTTTTTTTAAATTTTATTAATAATAGTTTTTAAAAAAATATTTAGTGTGGTTTATATTAGGTTTATAATTATCTATATATAAGGATTTGTTTGGTTTTGCTGTTAATGAAATTTTTTACATTCTAAGGCTTTCAATTGTTCATCTTGGGACATTTGAGTAATAAAAATACTACTAGATGGCAGCACCAAAATTTGTCTTTTGACGATAAGTTATAAATTTTGTCATTTGCAGCTTCTTTTCAGTTATAATTTCCTACACCAGGTGGGATTTTTTAGCAAAATTTTGACGATATTGTTAAATAGTAATTAATTAATTTAATAGTGCATTTTAGTTATTTTAAATAATGTAATTACTTTCTAGTTATTTTATTTTATATTATATTAATTCCATTTATTATGGTATTTCAAAATGTATTAACTGCATCCCTTGGTATCAATTACTGTGATTTCTTAACTGTTTTATTCACCTTAATCTTTACGATATTTTGGTAGCCATGTGCGCGTGGATATATTGAAAAATACGGAAATATTAATCGGTATGTTGTGTATTATTTCTATTTTATATCCTATAAATATTTAAACAGGTTTTATTGATTTTTACATTTCATATTATTTGTTTCTATTCTGTTTTCATTTTTAATCTGTTCACTTGATTATAATGGTTGTTCGGGCACAGAGAAAAATAATTTTTAGCTTTAGCTTATTTTACTCACAGACAACAACCATATTGCTTATATCATTGAATTTTGTGCCCTTGAAAACGTAATTCAATATATAAGCTTTTCCATTATTTGTCGGTGTCCACTTTCTTATTTTTTCTTCCATAATAATTCTTATAATAAATTATTTGGCACTTTTTTATTCTTACAGCTTTAATTCATAATATTACGGTTTTTGATGGTGGTAGGTTATGTTTAATTAATGGTTATATATATATATATATATATCACTTTCTTCTGGACACGATAACTTCCACAATTCTGCACAAATCTCTTCCAAACTGATACATAAAATCAAGAGGCATAAAATCTCGGTCAAGTTCGTTAATGGGCAAAATCGGACCAAGGGGGTGGAAATAGGGAGGGGTTTTGTGAAAACCGAATAAAACCCATAACTTCTTAAATTTTTTGCATATCGAATCAGTTTAAAGTTTTTATTACTTCTAAAAATAGGGCCAAATATTTATGTATCACAGATTTTTGATAAAGTTAAAAATGGGCTCAAGGGACGCAAAAATAGGGTTTTTGGGAGAAAAAAAATTCATAACTTCGTCAATTCTCAAGATATCAAATCCAATTAATTTTATCATGAATCTCCTTAACATTATCTACAACTTTTATACCCACAAGTTTTTGATAGGACCAAATCGTACCGCAATAAAAATTAAAAACGAAAACAAAAAGGGCGTTTGAAGAAGAAAAAAATCCATAACTCCATCAATTCAAAAGATATAAAATCCCCATGAATTTATCATATATCTTCTTAATATTGTCTACAACATCTATATAGACAAGTTTTGGATAGGACCAATTCTTACAGCCAAAACAAATTAAACATACATAGCGGTTGAAGAAAAAAATCATCTTAGTAAGGGTGTATTCAAATCCAAACTGCTTATTTTCTGACTCATTTTACAATTCATTTTTACTCTCAAAGGCTTTCAGTTGGTACCTTTTCTTACTCAGAAACTATATAATGTACCCGAATGGTAAATTTTTTTATGGAGGCAGAATATATTTTAAAACATGCTGTCAAAGTGGGCCATTTGAACCGAATTTCCCGAAGCGGATTGTGTTGGAAAAATCATCGTGTTAAGAGAGTATTCAAATCCAAACTGCTTATTTTCTGACTCATTTTTAAATTCATTTTTGCTCTCAAACGCATCCAATTAGTAGATTCGCTTATTCAGAAACTATATAATGTACCGTAATGATCGAATTTTTGACAGAGGCAGAATATATTTAAAAAATGATGTCAAAGTGGGCATTTTGAACGGAATTTCCCGAAGCGATTGTGTTAGAAACGAAAAATATTGTCTTACTGAGAAAATAATTGATTATATATCAAATTTTAATTAATTGAACGAAAATTAAAAACACAGATCGCTTATAAATCTCTTCAAGAATCACGTCAACAAGTTTCATGTTTTTCCTATTAAAAATGAATCTGGAGTTATGCCAGAAAATTTCGAGTTGGAAAAGTATGGAAAAGTATTTTTTTTTAATACCGCCCTAACATGATTCTGATAAAACCAGTTATTATATAAAAATGAAATAAAAACTCGTCAAAAGCGACCAAATAAAATTGTTAACCCGGGAGAACTCACTGCATGAGATTTTCTCTCACAGTCGTACTTTTTTAAGACTCTTATTTAAATCATTTTTCATTTTAATTAAAATTTCAAAATGTTTTTCAATTATTTTACCTATTTTGTGAATAAAAGTACTAAGCCAATTAAAAAAAGTGGATATTATATGAATGTAAAGCAAAAGAAAAGCAATTGGGCATTCTCACTAGCGAGTTCTCTCGGGTTAAAGTGGGTTTATCTCTAATCATGATTTGGTTTTTATTTGTGAAATTAGTATACTTAACTTCGAAATCAACCTCCGCCTGTAGGCCGGGCCGGCAGGGATTTTTTTTGGTTGGCTTAGTACTTTTATTCACAAAAGAGGTAAATTAATTGAAATAACATTTTGAAATTTTAATTAAAATGAAAAATGGTTTAAATAAGAGTCTTAAAATAGTACGACTGTAAGAGAAAATCTCATGCAGCGAGTTCTCCCGGGTTAATGCATTATAATTGGCGTAATAACGCACTACAAAAATAAATAAAAGCATGAAAGTACAGCTAAATGTATATACTTTGTAGACATAATGAGTAAATTAATATTGGAAAGTAAGAGTGTACACTTACCTTCAAGTTAGATGTTGTAGAATTTTATAATAAAACAACTGCAAACTAATAACGTGAGGACACAAAAATACTTTCCTCCCGACAGTCACTATATCCTTACAGGGAACTTAAGATGAAGTTCGCTAGGTGCCGGTACCGATCGCATGTTTTCAATTCTGTTCTGTTTAAGTATATTGGATGAGCGGGATATCCCTTCTGAGCGTCATTACCCTGCTTTCCCCTATATAACAGGCATACAAATAAGTGGTCATTTTTTTCATGCAGAAGATTCTTCTAATGATTACATTTTCCAAGTTTGTCCAACGTTCTCGTCAGCGCACTTTTAAATTTGGGAAGAGGTTTCACCATTTAGTTGGGCATTTATCGGATTCTCTAGATACAGATCAGTGATTGAATAAGACATTTATATATTACTCAATTTTTAATACCTCATGCCATTTTAAAATTCCTACCTAATTTCTACTATTTAACTACCATAATTCGTATATATGAAGTTTTCGATATAATGGGATTTTTATTTTATTGCTTTTAAAAACCTCATTAGGCGTCGTTTTATTATTTTTTTTAAATAAAAGCCAGCCATTTTATATAATTCCATACCAAACAGACGTTATATACACTGTTTAAAATTCCGTCCAAGGTTGAATTAAACTTTGCTGTTGTAGTAGCTGCAACCACAAGATGGTGAAAAAATTTAACATAATTTTTACTTTAGATGAGTCATGAAATGACACATAGTTGAATCATAATTTTGTTTTAGGTTGATCCATAAACTTCCTGTAGTTTGAACAGCTGTTAAAATGAAGAAGAATAAACTGATAAAATGTCTAATCATAATGTGGCTACTGTTAATCCTTGAAATCAAGAGAAGTTTTCAATATAATTGGATTTTTACTTTATTGCTTTTAAAAAAACTCATTAGCCGTCGTGTAAAATCGTATATAATATCACTTAATCATCAACGTAATCAACATTATTTCTTGAATTCAACTTGAAAATAGCCATTTTCTCCTTAAAATATTACTCAAATGTTTGTACTTTATGTAGCACACGATTTTATGCTTTTAGAGTGAGCATATATTTTATTGAAATAATCCGATACGAAATGAAATATATAAATATTTATGTAGTTGACATATGAAAATTAAAATATTCATGATACTTTTGTGTACCGTAAAACGGGGTTAATCAGAACACTTTTCAACTTTAACGCCAAAAAATGGCAACTACCGATTTTTTTTATTCTTTTATTTTTTGACTAGAAACATCAGTCTTGTTTTGTTCTTGAAATTTTAAGCGAAAACAAAACATTTTTTACAGTTTTTATGTATATTTTTTATTTTTTTAATGGTGTTCCGATTCACCCCGCAGGTAGGGGTGAATCGGAACAAATATTATAATCTTTATTTGTTTCGATTCAGACTTTAATATGGTTAATAAAATTTGGTAATAATGATAAGGGATGAATAGGAGCACGTAGTTACAATCAAACAAATCCATTATTTTCTATACAAGTAAAGGTATGACATTTCAGAAATTAGGAAACAAGTTTGAACTCAAGAAAGATTAAATTTTGTTCTAAGAAAATGTATTTGAATTGAGAAAGATGGGAATTTAATACAAATTCAATTCACTTATGTCGTTCACAAAAGTTATCATATCCTTGAAACGAGCAGATGTTTGAATGTTGTCCTTTAGCTGAAGTTTCTTTATGACATTTTCTGGAAGAAATGCTGCCTCCTCTTCCACCGTTTCTTGAAATCTCCAGGTATGGGGGACCCTTTTGTAAAATTTCCCCCACATAACCATCATCTTCTCCGTACAGGACTTTGGTCACATAGAGTCTGTATGACTTTTTTCCATGCACTTTAACGACAAGAAAGTCTCTTGGAGCAAATTTGTTCGAAAGTTGGGGATTTTTTAGGTTTCCAAAATCTGGGCATTCTTCTAAAGTAGTAGGCAATATGAATTCTTTATCACTGTCTTTAATAGAATAATTGGAATTTGAATCTTCAGTGATGATCTTCTGGATAGTTTCTTTCGTGTTTTTTGTCCTTTTAAATCGCTGGATGTTTTAATACGATATACTAGTACGGCCTCTTCCTCAGTACTTGGTACTGTTTGCCCTCCTCTCTATTTTAATTGGTTTCCCATTTTGAGATGTTTGTGTAATATTGTGGTTGACAGAGAATATTTCTCTGCAACTTTTCTTAGGGATTTGAAGTTTTTTAATTCTTCTATTGCATATTCCGTATCTCTTGGATTGGGAGTTGGCGTTTTTCGTTCAGCAAATTAATTATTTGGCACCTTTAAACTCTTCAAGTAACTGGAACAAACAAAATATTGTTAAATACGGTATGACATGAAAATATTACTGTATGGAAGACTAAACCATGACAACAAAATTGTGTTCCGATTCACTTCATAAATCTTAAACCTATGATGTTATAAGAAATTTTCCACTTTATCACTATGTAGTTTTAGAAATACATAAAATCTAATACAGGATATCGTTTATAGGTCTATTCCTAATATATATAAAAAATACTCTTAAGTTTGGAATACGAAAAAGTTTGTAGTTGCATACAAAGTCTTGCAGATGTTGAAAATAGAAGGTTTCCGAGGATCCACTTGCAATTTTTTATATAACACAATAGTGGTGCCATCATGACAAAACTGAATTTCCGAACACTTCATGATATTACCTTCTTTAAAAAAATGGGCAACTAAAAATATTCTCACGTATATTTATTTTGAATTTATTTGTATGACCGGGAAGTTTCGTTCCTGCTCACCCCGCTTTTCCTATTCAACCCGTTTCATGGTACAACTATAATATTATACTTAACATTGGTAAATTTGCGTACCTTACGATATAATATTGCAATTTAGCGATGAAAATTAGCAAAGATCGTAGGGTCAATCGATTTCAAGTGGTCCAGCACTGGTTGCTCAACCATTTTTAAAAAATCTGAAATTTTTTGTACAACAACCCTAACATGATGGAAGTTCAAAATGGCTATTATTTTAATTTTATTAACTTTGGTTTGTGCATGGCGGCCATCTTTGTTTCATCGTCTGCAGCAATTTTTTCACAAGAAGGGTTTACGGAATTGTAAATAATTCATCGTTTATTTATCCAATTCAAGTGCGGATTAAACAATTCGTACAGAAGACATTGGGCTAAAAATATGGTAATAGCGTACTTTCCGAAACTAACTGCTTATTGGTAAAATTTAAGCATAAAGTATTAGTTTTTTCCAAAATTTGTCCGTTTACAAGAGGAAATTTTTCTAGCAAGAAAAACTGTCAACATGACATAATTTTTTTACAAATAGGCCGAAAGTACTTGTACTCACACGCCGAGTTCCAGATCTGAGACTTGCTTTCTCTTCGCTAAAAAAAATCCCAAATTTTTCAAAAATGACAAAAATCGCACTTTTCAGGCTTTGATATCTCTGGTGGGGTACGAGATAAAAATCTGAAATTTTTTCTAATAAGAGTATTGTATGGTAGTGTTATGCACAAGAAATTTCAGGATGGAGATTTGACTACAAGCTGAGATATGGCAAGGGCAACATGTCAAAACAATACTGCCAAACTATAGTTGTGTTGTAGTCACAGCTACGTATTTATCTCAGAGTATCATTTAAGTTTTTTTTATATTATCTTTAAATAACAGTAACAGAAAATAAAGCCTTTTGCAATTAATTAAAAAAATAATTATGCCTAAGGCCTACATTTTGTATGGTTTCAATAATTTTTGTTGTAATTTTAGTAACTAAAAGAAACCTCATATATATATATATATATATATATATACAAGACCTGAGACAGAAACAGAATAGGGAAAGGGAAAAGCTTTTAATGTTGGCATAATTGTTGAGACATGATCAAACGTGTCAAAACACATTCCTGCTTGTTGGTTTAAAAAACACAATTTTAATGCTGCTTGCCAGTCCCTGAAACTTGTACCTACCATAAGTATGTCCCTGTAAATGAAACATTATGCGATGTTACCATGCATCAGCCTCGAGTAATTTTCAGAAAGTAAAGATATCCAAAGCCTTTTAAAAATTTATACTGCAGAAAAATCACATTTTTGCAATGAAGTAAGGTAGGAATTATCAATGAATTGAGACTTGCACATAGTGATTTCAAAGTATATTTCTATGAGCCAGCAGGGCCAAGATCTTCAATCAAGTTATCAAGAGATTACAAGACTTGGTTCCTACAAATAAAATTTTGAGAAAGATCAAAATTGTGGTTTTTGAACCAACAAGCAAGAATGTGTTTTGACACGTTTGATCATGTCTCAACAAGTATGACAACATTCACAGCTTTTCTTTTTCCCTATGTGTTTTTTGTCTCAGGTCTTGTATAAAAATATTTTTTTCTCTTTATGTAAAAGTGCTGAGGTTTCTTTTAGTTACTAAAATTACTTACAACAAAAATTACTGAAACCATACAAAATGTATGGTCTTAGGCATAATTATTTTTCTAATTAATTGCTAAGCTTTGCAAAGGGGTTTATTTTCTGTTACTATTATTTAGAGATAATCAAAAACATAAATTTAAATGACACTCTGAGATAAATACTTAGCTGTGACTACAACAAAACATTAGTTTGGCAGTATTGTTTTGACATGTTGCGCTTGCCATACCTCAGCTTGTAGTCAAATCTCCATCCTGAAATTTCTTGTGCATAACACTACCATACAATACTCTTATGAAAAAAAATTTCAGATTTTTATCTCGTACCCCACCAGAGATATCAAAGCCTAAAAAGTGTGATTTTTGTCATTTTTGAAAAATTTGGGATTTTTTTTACCGAAGAGAAAGCAAGTCTCAAATCTGGAACTCGGCATGTGAGTACATGTACTTTCGGCCTATTTGTAAAACAAATTATGTCATGTTGACAGTTTTCCTTGCTAGAAAAATTTCCTCTTGTAAGCGGACAAATTTTGGAAAAAAACAGAAAATTTTTGCTTAAATTTTACCAATAAGTAGTTAGTTTCGGAAACTACTCCATTACCAAATTTTTAGCCCAGTGTATGCGGTACAAATTGCTTTAATCCGCAGTTGAATTGGATAAGTAAACGATGAATTATTTACAATTAATATAAACCCTTTTTGTGAGAAAATTGCTGCAGACGATGAAACAAAGATGGCCGCCATGCACAAATAAAAATTAATAAAATTAAAATAATAGTCATTTTGAACTTCCATCACGTTAGGGTTGTCGTACGAAAAATTTCAGATTTTTTAAAAATGGTCAAGCAACGAATAAATGATTTTCTGGACCACTTGAAATGGATTGACCCCGTATAATCCATAGGTTTTTTCTGTTTTTAAAAAAAGAGGACTTCTTAAGAAAAAGATAAATATCACTTACTCTTCAAGATATTATTTCTTGAATTCAACTTTGTCATGTTTGACCTTCAGTTTGTTAAGTATAGATGGCAGTACCAAAGTTTTCTTTCCTCCTACAATTCATTTTCACAGAATTCTGTTCTGTTTATTTTTGTGTCAGGTGACTGACGTTTGTAAGTGTTGTGATATGTTAGGGAAATGATTATTTAATGTTTATCTGTCTACTATATGCCTTGTCAATTAAGAGTTATGTTAATTATTATTAGTTAATTACTAAATATATAAGAAGTGGCGACGAGCAAAAATAAGGTATAATTTCACTGGAAAAAGTTTAACGAAAATGGTAATCGTGCCGGGGGAAATGGCTAATTTCGTTTTCAAAGTTCTACGCTTCTCTGCAATAAATACTTTAGTGTAATATTATTAAATCATCATCTTTACGGCGGTGGTAAGTGATACTTCATTTTTTCCTCTTTTCTGCTTTCAATAAAGTAAAATGTTTACCCATTTCAAGGAGTTTGATGAAAAAGTAGAATCTTTCACAACTTACGTGAAAAGATTAAAACAAAATTTCGTTCTGCATGACATAACAGAACAGAAAAAAATTCCTGCTCTTTTATCATTATTAGGACCAAAATTATATGGTTTATTATGTGATTTATGTGTACCTAAGAATTGTGAAACCTTAAAATAATGAAATTATTGATATTCTGCTTAAACACTTAAGCCCCGCCCCCAATATATTCATTGCGAGAATTAAATTTAGAAAATGTTTTCAAAATGAAACTGAATCAATTCAAGATTTTGCTGCTAGATTAAAAAAGGGTACGACCTTTTGTTCATTTACTGGTGATCCTCTAAATGAAAATTTACTGGAACAGTTTCTGCGCGGTCTGAAAAATGAAAATATTCAGAATAAACTGATAACTCAAGTTGATGATTTAAATTTCGAAAAAGCTGTTGAGAAAGCTTTAGCTTTATATAATGTAGATATTGAAATTGCTGAAATTAAGCATAAAAATTTCAATGTAAATAAAACTTCGTACGAAAAATGTACAAAAGAAGAAATTACTAAGTTGTTCTCAAAAACAGAATGTCAACTTCAAGTAAATAATACACATTCTGACATGAATAAAAATAAGTTAAAGTGCTATCGATGTGGAAATGCCTCACATTTAGCAAATGTTGCAGATTTATTAATCTTACTTGCAACCTTTGTAGGAAAAAGGGCCATTCAAGCAAGGTATGCAGAAGTACAAATTCTCAAAAACGCGTAAATTCTTTAAATACTGTAAATGTTTTAACTGTAAAGTATGATAAAGTTTCAAATCCTATTAAGTTGTCTGTTTTCATTGAAAACAAAGCTAGAGCTGATATTAGAGCTGCAATTAGGTACTGGATCTGGAATTTCTGCTGTTCCTTTAAAAAGATTTCGCAGAATTTTTCTTGATCATAAAATTTTTCCTCCAGATGTTCAGTTAAAAACTGCAACTGGTGAAATTTTCATACGTGTAGGTTATGTTGAAGTAAATGATACTTATGAAAATAAAACTAGAAAGTTAAAATTATAGTTGATAAAATAAGATAACTTTCCATTATTATTTGATAGAGATTGGGTATCTGAATTGGATATTTTCCCACATAATTTAAAATTAGTATATGTGAATGAAATTTTAAATTATTCTGATAAATTACAAGGCTTGTTACAGAAATTTTCTGATTTATTTACTTATAAGGCTGGGGAGATTAAAGGTTTACAGGAAGAACTTTATCTTGAAAAAGATGCTACACCCATATTTTGCAAAGCTAGGACTGTCACTTATACACTACGTGCAGCAGTCATTGAAGAATTACAAAATTTACAAGACGCAGGTATTATTAAACCAGTTACAAACAGCAGGTGGGCAACTCCTATAGTTCCAGTGGTTAAGTCTAATGGGAAAATTCGGTTATGTGGTGATTTTAAAGTAACATTAAATAAATTTCTGAAAGTTGAAAAATATCCTTTACCTAAAATAGAAAATAAGTTAGCTACATTAGGTGGTGGTGTACATTTTACAAAAATTGATTTAAATCATATCTTATCTTCAGTTACCTGTAGATGAAAAATCACAAAATTATTGACCATTAATACACCAAAAGGATTATTTCAATTCCTTAAGTTACTCATGGGTCTTGCTAGTTCTCCTGCTATATGGCAAAGAAAAAAAGGTCACATTTTAAGAGGTATTGAGGGAGTTACAATTTTTATAGATGATATTGGGGTTACAGGTGAAACAGATAAAATTCATTTACAAAGATTAAAGCAAGTATTAGAAAGATTAAGGAATTATAGCATTAGAATAAATAAAGAAAAATCATTCTTTATGGCAGATGAGATGCCTTATTGTGGTTATAAAGTTGATAAATATGGTACTCATCGAACCAATTTTCAATGCTCCAAGACCAGTAAATGTATCTCAGGTTAAAGCTTTTCTAGGCTTAGTTACATATTATGCTTAGTTTGTACCAAACTTATCTACTATTGCAAATCCTTTAAATAATTTGCTTAAGAAGAATGATAAATTTAATTGGTCTTATAAGTGTGAACAAGCATTTAAAAGTATAAAAAAAGAAATTACTTCTGACAGGGTTCTTACTCACTTTAATCCTAAGTTATCTTTAGTTTTAGCTACTGATACTTCTCCTTATGGTATCTCTGCAGTTCTTTCGCATAAGATGCCAGATAACACTGAAAAGCCTATTGGGTTTGTGTCCAGAACTTTCAATAATGCAGAAAAACGGTATAGTCAAGTTGATAAAGAGGCACTCACTATTATATTTGGTGTGAAGAAATTTTTTCAATATTTGTATGGCAACAGGATTACCTTATTTACAAACAGTAAACCTTTAGTGTCCATTTTTTCTCCTTCTAAAAGTATTCCTGTTTTAACGACTACTAGAATGCAACGATACTCAATTTATTTACTAACGCTTCAATATGATATCCGTTATAAAAAAAAAAAACTACTGATCATGGAAATGTTGATGCTCTTTCACGACTTCCTTTACGTAGTGAAGATTTACCTCAACAATTAAATTCGAATGATGCAATTAATGAATTTGAAATTCTTCAAATTAATCAACTCTCTATCTTACCATTAACTTCGAAATCTATTGCTTCAGCTACAAAACATGATCCCCTGTTACGTCAAATTTTGAATCACCTATTTCTGGTTCTGAAATTCCTAAAAAATTACTTTTAGTTGGTAAACAAGAAGAATTCATTCTTCAACATAGTTGTATTTTAAAAGGATGTAGGGTAATTATCCCTGAAATTCATACAAACCAAATCTTAAAAGAATTACACTTTGGTCATTCTGGTATAGTTAAAATGAAGTCTTTAGCCCGTAGTTTTGTATGATGGCCAGGTATAGACCAAGATATTGAAGATATTGCACGAAATTGCACTACTTGTGTAAATTTGAAAAATAATCCTCCCAAAGTTGAAACACATCATTGAGAATGGCTTGCAGCTCCATGGCAAAGAATTCATATTGATTATTTTGGTCCTGTTATTGGAAAAATGCTTTTTTTAGCGGTTAATGCCCATTGCAAATGGCCAGACGTTTTCATTGTTCCTAGTACAACTTCAAAAAATATAATTACTTGTCTCTCTTCACGTTTTGCACGATACGGTTTTCCAATTTCTTTAGTATCAGATAATGCTAAACAGTTTACATCTAAACAATTAGAGACATTTTTGAGAAATCACGGTGTAAAACATAACTTCAGTGCTCCATACCATCCAGCTACAAATGGACAGGCGGAGAGATATGTGAAAATTCTCAAACGGGGATTAAAAGCCTTAGCTTCCAAACCTGGTACTTTACAAATGAAATTAAATATCTTCCTTTTGCAAAATAGAAATATGCCTCATGTTACAACGGAGGAGAGTCGTGCATCTCTATTTCTAAAACGTCATATAAGAACAATAAACGGTCAAGTGCGAGCATTACTCGCGAACAGAGGGTTCCGTAGAATAAATATATGAATTTGTAAACGTATTATAAAAAAATTGCTAAAAGAATACTAAGACTTTGTAAAAAACTATACAACGTAGGGTTGGGTATAAATGCATATAGTAGAAAAGTGTAAATGAGTATACCATGAAAGTTCAAAGAGATATGGAACCTAAATAATATAAAATATAGCTATTCGTATAACTCTTTTTTTAATATTATCCTAATCTGTTTATGATGAACTTTATTCAGTACTGACAATAAAAGCAGTCCATAGTTAAACTTCATTTGGCATTTCATGAAACTAAATTCAGCATAGTAATAACCTTTATTTCTACAGTGTAGCTAAAACAAAACCTTTGTTCAAAGTTTAAATTTGGCATTGTGCTAAGCGCGCTTCGAATTGAGGTCTCAAAGTTGCAACGCCGCCTTGGTCAGTGCCGCGTTTTTCCAGATAGGTGTTTAATTAACTTTTAAAGTCACTCGAGGCGTATTGAGAGATACAAACAATGCAAACTATCGCGAATCCCACAGTATTTATGCGATTCATTCTAATTAAATCTGTCGAGGGCGATGCCCTTAAAAAACGGACACCTAATTTTAATTCCAAAACATACAAACCGCAACAAGAATATTTAATTAAAATTTTCCTTTAATCATGTACGTGAAAATAAGGAAGTTCGCATTTTCTAATAAATTCGTTTATAAATTCTTGTGTCAGTTCATTATTTCATAAGTTTATAAATAGAATTACTCCGTGCCGGAAAGGATTAAGTGGTCGCAGGACTCTTAAAGCTTCAAAATTTAAGAAATTTTAATTTTTTTAGATGTTAAACTCCTATATTTTCTGAATATTTTGATATAATTGTTTCCTTGAAATTCCCATTAGAACAGAAGTTTTGGCTTTTAGAATTATACCCGCTCAATAGCTGAAGCGGCGTTTCCGAAACTTTAAAGTCATTATTTTCCAAATGGCGTTTTTTGGGCATAACGCGCAGGATACCTCAAAAACTTCCGAATATTTTTCCATGAAATTTTCAAAATATATATTTTATGTTAGTTTGTATAAACTGAACCTAAAATTTCCTTTTTATTGTTCAAAAAAAATATTTTTTAGGTGATTTTACTGTTGAAATATTCAAAATTTTGTATTAGCTAAATGCAACATTGCATTAAAAATATAAAAATGCTTTAAATACAAATTTATTTAAGTTCAGGGAAATTATTACAATCTGAAGTACAAGTAAGCACCAAAATTTTCATTCTAGTTCCAATATTTATTTTGTAATCCTGCGCGTAAACTGTTATGCCAATTTTTTGTTCGAGAAATGTATAACAGTTTCGAGCCCCCTATAAATATTAATTCTGTATCTTGCAGTTTTTTAAATACTGAAACGAAAGAACATACTTATATCTTTCATCCCAATTAAAATTGTGTTTTAAAATCATAGACATTTTAAGACATTAAATGTTGAAAATTGTCTTTTTTTTCATTTTTTCCACTTCTTCGAGTCCCGAGACCCCTTAAATTAGTATGTTTTTAACAATTTGACGTTTATTGCTTTTATACTGTAACTGGACATTACATTACACATATATATTATTAAAAGTTGTTAACTATTCATAGAGTACGCCGCCCCTGTCCTTGTGTATGTCCAAACTGACCGTACCTTTAATGGTTAATATCTCGGCTAATTACCGGTGATTTTTTTCGAAAATCATTATGAACAATGCTTTTATTCTTCTGCAACGATAGGTATATCTAGCAATGCTCAACAATTTTTTCGGAATGCCCGTAAATCGAAATTTGTGTATATCAGAAAAATGCTAATTACTCAAAAACTATGTGACCTAGGGTAATCGCTATAATTTTCCGGCAAGGTTTATATTAACGTCTACTACCTCTAATTTTTTCATAATTTTAGTTTCAGTAGATTCGGAATTAGATAGGGGGGGGGGCATATTTTTGCGCTACATTTTCAACAATATCTTTGAAAATAAAATACCAAAATTAAAAGGAATGTATTTTTGAGCTCAGCGTTACAAAAGCTTTCACAGGATACCCCACATGATATACAAAGAAAAGATTTCAAGTAGCATAATTAGCCCCTCTCATTTTTAATAAGTATATTTATGAATGTTTAGTAATCTGAAAATATGTGGGTCAATGGTCTTTATTACTTCCCCGAATTTGAACTTTCCACGTTCCATAGTTTACGAGTAAAATGGCTGTAACAGACAGACAGACGGACAGACACAGGAGTGATCTTATAATGGTTCCGTTTATACTTTTTAAGTACGGAACCCTAAAAATAGATTTGATTGTACCAACTGTTACAAATTTCGTTCATGATAAACAAAATGCGAAGAAGTTCAAAGTTAAAATAAAAGAATTTGAAATTAACCAGAAAGTAGCTGTAAAAAATTACACCCCAGAAGCAAAGTGGAAAATTGGTCGAATAATAGCACGAGAAGGAAAATTACATTGTAGAGTTCTAGTTGGTTCGAATATCTGGAAAGGCATGTTGATCTAATATCTAATGTAGGTTCAGAGATTTCTTTAGTTAATAATACAAATTCTGAAGAAAGTGATGCAGGAAATTTCAGAAGTGAAAATGCAATTGCGAAACAAGGTGATTTTCCACCAATACAGCCTAGTGTCGCAGATCCACAACCAGTTGATTCTCATGAGCCAGGTACTTCAGTTCCTACACCAACTGACTTTCATCCTGATTCTCCAAAACATTCTGTTCCTACTAGTTCAATAGTTGATGCTGCTGAACTTGTAAAATCTAATTCTTCTTCTCCTTCTCCACAGGTACTGAGAAGATCCGGTCGATACAGAAGACCTGACCTATTACATATTAAGTGGAGGAGAGCTGTCATGTTTGAGCTTCAATTTGTTAAGTATAGGTGTCAGCACCAAAGTTTTCTTTCCTCCCACAATTCATTTTCAGAGAATTCTGTTCTGTTTATTTTTGTATCATATGACTGACGTTTGTAAGTTTTGTGATGTGTTTGTGAAATGATTATTAAATGTTTATCTGTATATGATATGCCTTGTCAATTAAGAGTTATGTTAATTATTATTAGTTAATTACTAAATATATAAGAAACCTGAAAATAGCCATTTTCTTCTTAAAATATTATTCAAACGTTTGTATTTTATTTACATTAAAAACATTTTTTTCTATTTTTCTTTGTAAAAAAAACTTCAATTTTAATATATTGTTGTGATAAATGTTATAATACATAAAGCTTTTTAAATTCACAACACATCGGCTAAAATGTTTTTTCTTCCAAGTGGGAATATTTGTTCCTAAAATTTACAACTTTTCATCTGCATTTTCTGAGTAACATAAAGAATAAAAAATATTCTGTTCTGGGAGTTGTAGAGTATTACTCTAGTATTAGTCTGGAACTTTTATAGTATATCATTGTTTCATGTGCATTTTTCCGATTATATAGTATTTACTTGATTAATAACTTTAACGACGAAGTTTTATGTTATTTTTTTTCACTAATATTGTTAAACCATTAATTACACACAAAATAAGCTTTTGTTGAAAACGTAAGCATGTAACATTTTAAAAAGGAAAGATTATATTAAGGTAGACGCTCAATAGCAGTAAATATTCCGTTAATGAGACGTTACTCCTCTCCGCCCCCCCCCCCTCGTCACTGTAGACTTTGCGATCGTCATCGCGTTAACATTAGGCTCCATGATAGTGATCCATCTTGTTTTTAATCAATGATATGGAGAACCAACTGAATTAATTTTTTAAAATTATTCTGAGTATGCACTTTAAGGACATCTCCGTTAGATTATGGTTATTCATCTTTTTTCTTTTACGAAGTCTAATTTCATCGTTCTTCCCCTTTATACCAATCTTCAACTGTTTTTTTTTTTTTATGGCTTTCCATTGTTCTTCTCTCTTTATTCATACAAGGGGATATACCCGGGCTCCCCGTGTTACAGAATATAGGTGAAAACCATCATATAGGGGAGACTAGGGAGAGTTGACCACAGAAAAGGCTTTGCCCACCCATCAGTCTTCTTATTTAAAAGAATTTCAGAGTTTTATCAATAGGTGTCAACCAAAGCTATTGGAATGCTCAAACAACAGTCTTTGTTTCATACAGATAATCGAAATAGATGTGGAAAAATCAATTGTGAGGCGTTTTCAACGTAAAAGTTGCGTTTTTTAGAAATATTTTCTAAGCTTTTTTTCAGATAAAATATATGATAGAAATTTAAGTAAGTAGGTTTTAAGTAATGCAGAAATATCGAGCTTTCATTCCAGGCATAAAGACTGTACAGTAAGTTAGGCTTAACATAACAATGTGCTATTCTTTAGAAAAGGGCTATGCCTGGAGGTTTGACCCAGTCAATGTGAGGGAGGGTTGACCAGTTGCTCAAGGCTCTCTTAATTAAGTGGTTTTGGAAATTATTCTATTAAACGCTGTGCATAATGAAAGGTTAAGGGTTATGTATAAAAATAATGTAAATTCATTCTGTAAAGCTACAATAAAATGGGGTGATGGAAAAGAAAATGTTTAAAACTGATTAAAGAAAGAAGTGAAAATTTGCTATAGTATCTACTTTAAGAAAAATTTTAATGAAATATAAATGGAAAAGTTGATAGGAACTTTTTTCCATTTAAATATTTCTTACAATAGGGAAATAAAAACAATGGAAAATACTAGAAAGGACAAGAAAGTACGAAAGCAGTAGTCTTAACCATTTCAGGGGCGGTGGTATGTTTATGAAACCACTTTATTTTAATTCTCAAACTCCATAATGGCACCAGAATTTGGCTAAAATCTTTTCCATTTAATAAGTATGTGAAATATAGCCTTTTTTCTTATTTCCAAATAAATTTGTTCGTAAATTCCGGTACCAGTCATTTATTTCAGCATTTTAGTACTGAAAGTCCTAATTAACTCCTGAAAGGGTTAGAAGATGTTAATGATAAGTTAAGTGCTAATGCGGCTGCAAAAGAACATAGCAAAAGGAACATGCACAAAAACTATGTAGACAAATTTCACCAGGAAGAATACTGTGAGATGTAGCCATACTATGTGGCAACTAGAGTTGTCAGGTCGAGTGTTACAAAAAAGTAGGACAAGGGGACAAAAAGAAGCGGGACAGTGGCCCCTAAATCCGGACATAACAATACATAAAACCCTATGAAAACGGAACCTATCTCTAACGGAATACTGTCTTATACGTCAAAATTTCATTTTCCCTGTCAGAGTCAAAAACAGCAAACTGAATTTATTTTTCTATATGTTATTAACTGTTTTTAAAATATTGTCATTGTTAATGTATCTTACCATATGCAGTGGATTTGAGTCTCCTCCCCGGGATTGCACTTATACTCTAAAGCGAAAGCTGGGTTCCCGGGGCGGTCATCCCTGTACAATTATACCTGCTCAGATTAACCCTTCACTGCACGACGTGCCACATCCGGCACATACCTAAAAACACTGTAATTCTTATTATGTGACATGAATTTGGCCTATATGATCTCTATTCCCGATTAAGAACAGTCCAAAGAATGGAATAACACTTATTTTGTTCATGTCAGGATAGCTGCATTTGACAAAAAATTAGAATTTGTTATTCGGAAACAAAAAAAATTTCGATCAAGCTGTTAAGGTAAAATTTACTTTCATTATTTTTACTGAATACTTAAAAATATTAATGTAAACGAAGTTGCAGACTATTAAGCAGATAAAATTAATTAATTTAAGCTCATTTAGTTGTAAAATATATCAATACGATATTTTAAAACCCTAATTGTGTACATAGGGTACACGCCATAAAATATCAAATTTTAGCTGAAAATTTGAATTTTTTTTTTTTTTTTTTTGCTATTTTTACCATTATTAGAACGATATATAAAATTCAAATAATTTTTTTCATACAAATAGAAAAAATCGTGCAGTGAAGGGTTAAATCCTGTTTAAAACAAAAAATTTCTCCTCTGACTTGCGATTGCGTCTAAACAGGTTTGTTTAAGCATCATATTTTCAAAAAGGTTTTTTTACATAATTAAAGCATGTAACATAAAGTTATTTTCCTTTTTTTAAACTGATTTTATTTCTCTTCACAAATATTTCAATGTAAAACAAAGTGGTTCAAGCCTCCCATATAGTGGGTCGACCCTCCCATATGTGGGGAGCCTTGACCCATTATTTTCTCATGATTAAAATCAATCATTTTTTGAATTTCATATATACTACACTTATGTAGCAATTTAATTTTGATAACTGATTATATGACGAATAAAATGACATATAAACTTTATTCTACGTTAAATATTTAAAAAATAAAAAATCATTTTGTAAAACCTGGGTCAATCCTCAATAGTCTCCCCTATATTATTTCTGATGTTACCTTTTTTCTCTTCACATGCTAAAAGTCACAGCGATGAATGATTTATTTTTAGAAAGGTTCTGCAAGCAGCTTTTGACATAATATACTTATATATCGTTAAAACGCGTTGTTTGATAAAAAGAATTGCAGTTAATCAAAAATTAATGACAAACGTATCAGCAAATAATCTCAAAGATTGCGGTCAGAAAACCTCGCAGAGGTCTAGTTTTTTTTTCTTATTATTATTGATAACTCTAGTAGAATTTTTACATTAATTTTTTAGAATGTCCCTTAACAAAACGAAAAATTATATTTATATGGAAAATAGCAATAATACTTTGAAATAAAGTTTTGAAACTCATTAAAAGCGATACTTTCATTAAATTTCCAAAGATTGCTATTTACAATAAGCCTTTTTGATTCTATTCATTTGAGTGGATTAAGTGCGAAATTCAATTACATGTCTTAAATTAGCGTTTTATTTATATTTTATTGTTTTATTTGTTGATTGATGAATGTTTTAATTTCTGTATGGAATATAAACTGGAATCAAATATTGAGCTATTTATGTTAATTTAAGTGCAAGCGGATTTATCTTTCGTAATCGTCTGCACGCGATATAGATTTGAAAAAAGAAATCGTGTTGAAAATTAATTTAAAAACAATAAAAAATAAGAAAATTGTGATACAGTTTTAAAATAAATTGTAATATAATTTACAAACAAATTGCATTTCAAAGTATACTTTTTCCCCTGTTCAACGGCATAGAAAATGAAAATGTCCGGTATTTATCAGTATAAAACATTGCGATAAAAATTAATACAATTTAAATTTAATCGTCTGCTGTTGTCATAGTCAAAAAGACGTCGGCGTTACGCACGGACACGTTTGTCCTTTATAATATATTCAGATGTATTTTTTCAAGTGGGTTTTGTCGTTCTTACTCTTTATATCTATGTTCAACAGTGTTTTTCAGAGGATTACATTCATTTTTGTATCGCTCCAAAGCTGCTAAAAGTTAGTATGCCTCTCAAACTAACAGGTGGTCTAGTGGTCTCAAATTTCACGGGAAAGTGGACTATCATTGTTTTGTCTCTGATCTTTCACATGCATTTCAGCTATTATTACTTTATTTCATTCTTAAAACATGTACATTACACAAGGGAAAAAAGATTGAGATAAAAAAAAATATTAAAAGAGTTATTTTAAATTTGCTTATAAACAAAATAAATATTTTCAGAAATTTTCCAAATAAGCTTTTGAAAATATCGTGAAAAAGTTATACTTCTTGTTGACATAAAAAAAAAAAGATAATGATTAAAAACAAACACTCTTTGTTTTGACGTGAGAAAAATTTTCTATGTACTCAAGCATGATTATTATAATTTTTCGAAAAAACAAATTATAAAATATTTTTATTTATAGTTGTTCATTTTCTGAACAACTATAAATAAAAATATTTTATTATTAAACTTTTAAAACATTATTTGTTTTACATGGTAAAAACGTTCTGGATATATTCAATAACTAATTGAAAAATAATATAATAAGTTTTTGTATAATTTTTTTTTTCGAAACATTTCAAAGAAATTAAAACAATACCGGAAAATTCTATACGTTGCATTGAAAAACTATTGAATATTAAGTTTAATATTAATAAAGTACAATACTTATAATGAAAAGAACTTTTATTTGGTTATCTTTTATGCAGCATTTCTTTTTCTGTAAAATAAGCTTTTTGTAATTAAATTTACAATCAAAATTACATATTTTAGAGGAAAATAAATTATTTCCTTTGCATTTTTTTAAATCTTAGCATATGATGAAAGTACCCGTAAAACATTGTGACTTCACTCTGTAACTTTGTGATCATCGACGTGACGTGGAGGTGAAATCACATTTGCGACGATCCTGCATCGGATCGGGAGAACAGATGTTATTTAAATCCGACTCGAAAAAGGTGGATCGGCTTTTCTTTTCTAAATGGTGGGATTTGGATAAAAAATCGAGTCAAGAACCTGACTTTGGAGGAACCTGACCCGGGTTGGGTTGACCTTAACTTTTTTACTGAAAGTCAAGTTATGTTTAGAATCCTGGATTAAATTAAACGTATAATACGATTTTGAGAACATTTAGTCAAGTAACTAGATGTCACCTGTTTTTTGCTGCCAATCGGATTTGTATCAGAATCCTGCGTTCAGATAATGTATTCCCCAACGTGATGCAAGTGTGTAATACGAATGCGACATGCCGAAAATATACAGCGGGGCCCTCCCGGGTCAGGTCCGGGTAGAATTTAGTTATATGGCCTTGCTCGGCTGTATTTCCTCTGCATGTCGGATTCATATTAGACTATTGCATTGGGTTGGGGAACTAGTATGTAGCATCGGGCTACAAATCCCGATTTTACCCCCGTACCTGATCCGGATCGAATCAACTGTGATTTTTTTTCTGCAAGTAGAATTCCTTTTAGAATCCTCCATCGGGTTGGGGAACTATATTTCACCGTATATTTTTATTTGATGTACTTGGTTGGATTTTTATTAAAATACTGCAATCGAATGAGGAAACCCGGTTAGATACACATTAAATGTGGATTTCCATATATTTCGGGCCCCACCAGTGGCCGAGAGGTTCTGCTCTCGAAGCTGGTAGACGGGAGGTGCTGGGTTCGATCCCAATCGCGCCCGTCGGCCTAATCGTTCGGAGTTTTCGTGGTTTTCTTCGAGCCGTGGATCTTCCATGCGTTAATACGGATTAGGTTCCCTTAGAAAGACCCCCACGGAGGGCACTCCCCCCGGGCCTATATCCCTCGTGTAGATAATTGGCCGTCAAAAATCAACCCAACCCATATATTTCGATGTATGATATAAAAAATTTTAAATGTTTATATAAATGTGATGTTATGCAAAAATTTTTGTAATTTCAGTTCTGTATTTTAATTTTTACAGAAATGTTTAAAAAAAAAATAATAATAATATCTGATTTTGTTGCTAGGGGAAAACGGTACTTTCTCAATATTTTTAATTTAAAGAAATTTGATAAAATTGCTATTGCGTTGCATTTTAATAGTCTATTAAATGTACAGTTGTGGAAAAAAAGTAAACACCCCTTACTACTTCTGCAAAATTTATCGTAGAAGAAAGTTACTGGTACCACACGATTGGTAATAAAGTCTACTTTTAAATCATGTATATAAAATTTGCTTAGAGGGACATCTACTTATTAAAACGAACCATAACTTTGTTTTTTTCAATAGCAATAGACAATTCTGACAGTGACAATTCATAAATGAACTTAGAAGAAATTAATATATAGAAATTAATCTACACCCTTCAAGTAGCCTAAAAACAAATTTTTATGCAATTCGTACGATAAGTTTCCAAGAAATTAATTGTTTTAAAACGAGCGTATTTCAGGGGCTGTATCCAAATTGAAGTTCAGTACTCGATTGTTGACCGAGAGAGTTAAACATTCTTGATGAAGGCTCTTAAGCACCACTCAAGCAGTCATTGAAGACTGCTAGATTACAGGATAGCAAGAGACATTTCTAAATATCTAGTCACTTCTATCATAGACGGCCCATTAAACCATCATTTTGCCTTTTTGTAAAGCATAATTTGAAAACTACTTGAAAAAAAATGTGAAATTTTGGATTTCCATAAAGCAGGACTTAATAAATCTAAATCCATCAAAAAAATTGTAGGTTGCAATTCATAATTTTTTCAAATATTAATTTCATAATTCATATCATAAAATTATAAAAATTGCAAATTCAACGTGGGTATTTTAGTATTATTGCTACACAAAAAATTAGCACTTTAGGAGTATAATTTCAGGAGATATTAATGAAAATATGAAAATGTAATTTAACATTAGAAGCACTAAACTCTCAATGTTTATAATTCAAAATCTTATCATTCAAATGACTTGAATTGTTGGTGTCTAGGCATAGTTTGAACCGAAGATTTGAAATATCTCTTTAACATTGGGTATTGACATTGAAAAAAAAGTTTGGGTTCGTTTTAATATGTAGATGGTTCCCTAAGCAAATTTTATATACATCATTTAAAAGTAGACTTTATTTCCAATCGTTCGATAGCAGTAAATTTCTTCTACGATAGTTTCTTGAGGAGTTAGTAGGGGGTGTATACTTTTTTTTTCCACGAATGTACAGTATACATTACGAAAAAAACTTTTAAACTGTACATTTATTTAAAATGGTTTTAAATTCCTCCTACTACTTTTTTAAAATATTGATATTTTTCATTCGTTTATTATTATTTATTTATTTATTTATTTATTTTACATTTGCTAAAATGTTACACAACACTGTGCATGGATTTTTAGATACAACGAATATTAGATTTAATATAAGTTTTTTACTGTCTTATATATTAAAGAATGATGGAATGTAAAGGTTCTTCATATATATTTATTTACATAAAACGAAAATAAAATCCATAATGCTAATTCCATGCACATTTTTATCACATATATAATAAAGAACATGTTATAAAATATATTAAACCTCTATCTCAAATACCCCTCTCCCCCCCCCCCCCCACACACACACACACAAAAAAAAAAAGAGAAGAAAAGAAACATTAAAATAAAAGAAACATTAATATTGAGAGAAACCAATTTAAAGTTTTTCTTTCTGAAAAAGAACCCCTTGAACAGCAATCCTGTACGCATTACACATATAGTGATATTAAATATACAGTTGTGACATTTTAAACCCATGCACAAAAAGTGTAAATCTATAATTTCAGCTCATAATAAAAGAGTCGATATTTTAACCATTTTTGAGGTACTTGCATTCCTTTAAACATTATAATTTTGAAAGGCACTCTCTGTTACAAATTTCAAAAGCTTTTAGACAGTATCTGATATATTTAATTAATGAAACTATCAGTACAATATATTCTCTCAAATCATTTGTATCCTGGGGCCAAAATTTTAGATCATATATATTTTTTAAAAAAGTGTATGCTGTAATTCATTAAAAGTTATTTCTGAAAAATATTTGATGAAAGAAAGCTCTTTTTAAAGCAAAAAATAAAATATTTAACCTACAGAATAAAATATGATAGTAATTGCGCATGGAAGCTTTATTTTATAACTATATTTTAATTCCTTTTACTTCAGGTGTTACCTGCAGTTAATTTAACTAAAAAAGATATTTAAAACAATCTTTTGGTTAGTAAAAAATAACTTTTTGGAAACACCGATCATTAATTGTTTATAACATACAGCACCGCAGCTACTCTATTTCGCATCTAATGTCAAAATTTTTGTACGTTTCGCTTATAATTTTCGATTCATTGATAGTGATACATAATGACACCGATGAAGGATCTATCTGACTTGATGTCTTGTGCCGGAGCTATAGCCGTAGTACCCTTGTTGTAACTCTAATATCATTATAAATAGTACAATTGTATTTGACAGAATCAACCGTACAGGTTTTGACATAAAATGTGGTGTAAATTTTAGAATTGAGCCTGCTAGAAATACAGATAATCATATTTACATAATACAATAAAAGTAAAAAATAATGAACATATTATCAAACATTTAACCACTTGTGAGCAAATTATAAAAATTCAGAGAATAAACACAAAATGTAACCACACATTTGTTCATTATTATTATTAATATTTTATTTACAGGATTAAATGGTAATTATTAATAACAATCTCCTTTTAATCACGCTGTTTTCTAATAATGTATGTTATATGGTATAGATATTTTGAAATCTATCTCTATAAAAGTATTTAGGAAATAAAATAGTAAATGTACCCAGAATAAAAAGAAAAAAATAGTTATTATAATTTAACTTCATTCCCCAAGTATATGTGCTTTTTTTAATTAAAATCTTTCCGTAAAATCATATTCGAATTCTTACTAGTTGCGCAACTGCCATATTTTCATTTGCCATCGAAATTCAAACTTCCAGTTTACTATGAAAAAATTCTAATCAGAATGTTTAACAACTGAAAAGTTTTCAGTCATTATGAATATCTCTTTCTAAATTTTATTACATTTCTCACAATGAATACCACTGATTGACATTGATTTTTTTTAATACTACACCTCCATGATGTCTGTAAATAATACTTCTCCATTGTGTCCACTAAATGTTATTTGTTATAAATGCATCTCTTCTGAGCAATTTGTTTAATAAAAATATGCAATGCCAATTGTTTCAGAATATACTTGATACAAAATTTGAAAATTAAGCTTACAAAATATTTTATTCAATAATTTAAATATTTACTAATTATGTTATCCTTTGGTTTTAATACTATTTCTCCTCGTTTAAAAATTTTTGAAAACGTGATTTTAACCAATATTTAAAAAAAAAGGGGGAAACAAATCTGATTAAAATCCAATTAAAATCGATGACATACTTTTCATTATTTAAAAAAATGAACATTAAATTTATTACACGTTAATAAATTAATAAAATTTGAATTAATGAAATACTCAGTTTCATATAAAAATGTTACAAAAGCTAGCTGAAATTATTATGATTTAATGAAAAAAAAACTGTGAAAATATTTCTTTCATACCTATTTTTCATTGACATCGTTCTCTATATTCTATTTTAATGGTAATCCAAGTATAATCTTATTTATTACTTTCCTAAGAATGTCAAAGCAAGTTCAACAACATTGGCGAGAATTATTTTAACCATGTCAATGTTTTTTATACTAATATTTCCTCTGAAATGTCTTGGACGGACTCCGGTGCAGTTTCTTAGTTAAATTTAAAAACCCAGACCAACTATGCGTTCAACACGACTTTTCTTTTTTTAAGTGAACTTTCCCCATAACTAATTTTTATGTTTCTTAAGAATAGCTCACGCATTTTTTTTCTTTTTTCCTGAAAATTTCTGTTGTTTTGTTCGAAATTTTGGCAATTGCAGTTAAAGCACAACATTCATTTCTCATGGAATAGTAATATTCTTAAAAATATAATATAGCTGGCACGAATTACCGAGAGAAAAGTAGTTGGGGAAAAAAAGGAAACAAAGCTCAATATCACATCCATTTTTTAAGGTTACGTCCTCGAATTAAATGCCTTTTTAAACATATTAATATTGCAGGACATAATTTGGTACATGATGAAAAGCCTGCCATTTCATGCTTATTGTCTAAAAATCTCCCCATAGTTTGGGTACACCCTTTAGTTAAATATATGTTTTAGAGGATATATTTCTAGATTATACTTATCTAATGGAGTTTTTCTATTAAGTAATGATTTGGTAAACAACTTCTAATCTCTACGCAACTCGTTATTAAACAGTAATTACTAAAATATGTCCATTCACTCACAATCTCTTTCTTTAATTTATATTATTTAAATATACATACCTCTTTCGGAATAACCTTTGGTTAACTATTTACAGGGTGTACTAAAAAGCACTGAATGTTTTTAAAATTCAGTAATAACTAAACTATGAGCTACTGAAGTTATTATTGAAGGAGATTAATGTGCGAATTTCAGAATTTCTTTACGACGCTTTCTTGTTTTAGTTCCAAAAATCATCAATAGATGGTGCTGCGCTATCTCAAATTGTTAAAACGCTCAAGCTAAGATATCAAATTAGATCAGAGTTCCATCATATTTTAACATTCATTTTGTTTACCTATTGAAACGACCCCCCTTTCTAAACCCACCCTCAAAAAAAATTTGCGTTTTGAAATTTTGAGGTTATTTTGATCAGTTTGAGGGCAGTGCAGTGTTATCTATCAGTGATATTTGGAAGTTTAATAAAGAAATTCTTGACTTTACAGATTACTCTCCTACAAGGGTAACTTAAATACCCGTCACTGTTTATTTAGTATTAAATGTTAATAAACGTTCAGTTTCGACACTTAGAACATTTCTATGTATTACATAAATGTAAAGGCTACTATTTAAAACGAAAATTTATTTCAACTAAATACACTTGGAAATAAATTTTAATCTTTATTAAAGTTAATTAAAGTGTGAATGAGAAATATCAAGTGATTAATTTGTTCTGCAGTCAAATCAAAAGTAGAGATTTTTTCATGTAAGCAATGCAAATGCAAAGGTAAAATTGTATTTAAGCATCGTCCAGTTTTCACGTGCTGTTATAGAATTACCAGAAGATAGCCTGTCAGAATGGCGTGTTTGTGTTTTCAAAAGAATGATATAGCATTGCATTATAAAAAGAATTATGAAGTAATAAATTTTATCTTATCTGACTAATAGGGTCAGGTGGGGTAAAATAGTTATATATATATATAATATAATAGTTATATATATATATATATATATATATATAATATTTATATAAGGTAAAAACAGCCCATTTTTCATTGAAACTTAATTTGCAAGAAATAACGTCACTCACAAAATTTGAAGAACTATTTCACAAAAAACATTCAAATTAATACTAATAATGCTATTTTAAAACATATTGTCAATTAACTTTCGTCTTCGTTCATTGCATTTAAAAAAATAAATAACCTTCATTATTTTTATAAATCAGAAAAAAAAAAATTAAGAGTCCGTCATGAATTAATTGGCGATAGCTGGCGCCAAAATAATAATTATGTAACTTAAATTTTAAAATGTTCAACTCAGATTAAATCCTGATTTTTTTAAACATGTATAAAGAAACCTGTAATAAATTTTGACAATTAAAAATGATATCTTATCATTTAAGTAAATTGCAACTATTAATTCCATTAACAGATTTTTCCCCCTCAAATTCTTTTATTAAATTACAAATTTATTTTCCCTACTAAATACAAAAATACAAAATTATTTTTGCATTGATAGATATACAGGGTGGTCATAAAAAAACTTTGCCGATATAAGGAACTCTAGCGGCCGGTCCGTTTAACCGATCGAGATGAGATTTCACATATAGTTATTCAGTGGAATTGAGCTCGGGATTCTGTGAACGGCATCAAATTGGCGCTCACGGTTACTGTTATAGTACAGAAACTCGAAATTTTCGAATGGCAACGCCCATTTTTTTTGTCGAAAAATGCTCAGCGCATGCGAAAACCCTAAATAGCGCTCGAACCGTACGTGTATCGCAATAAATGGACGCGTTACGCACGCACAAAAAACAGCTCAGCGAACGGCCAAAAACAGCACGGAGGAAATTTGCATATGACAAAGGCAAGACAACAATCACAGAACGCCGTTCGACAGATAATCAGCGTAAAAAAAACGGATTCTAACCTCTGTCATATGCAAATTTCCTCCGTGCGCTCTGATCGTGTTGTTTTTGGCCGTTCGCTGAGCTGTTTTTTGTGCGTGCATAATGCGTCTGTTTATTGCTATACACGTACTGTTCCAGCGCTATTTAGGGTTTTTGCATGCGCTGAGCATTTTACGACGAAAAAAATGGGCGTTGCCATTCGAAAATTTCGAGTTTCTGTACCTATAACCGTAACCGTGAGCGCCAATTTTCTGCCCTTCACAGAATCCCGAGCTCATACCTCTGAATATCTATATCTGAAATCTCATCTCGATCGGTTAAACGGAACGGCCGCTAGAGTTTCATATATCGGCAAAGTTTTTTTTATGACCACCCTGTATATATATATATATATATATAACCATTAAATAAACATTACCGACCACCAACAAAAACTGTGAAATTATGAATAAGATGACATTAACAAATATAGTTCCCCCCAACACACGTAACATAGATTCCAAAAACATAGTAAAAATAGCAGAAATTGAATAACAGAAATGGAATGATGGAAATTTGTAGAACTTAATAATATATTTAATTATATTTTATAAGAAATACTATTTATTTTTTCTCAATGTCTTCAGAGTTCAAAGAATTTCAAAAGAAACTTTTTTTTTATTTTAACTACCGATAGATGGCGCCAACAAAGCATAAGAGAAGAATTCACAATGAATGCGATACAAACGAATGTTTACTTATGGGGAGATTGAGCTGCCAAAGTAATTTCAACTGAAGTTATCTCAGAATATGTACATAATTGAATATGAGTCATCACTCAAATGTTAATTTATTTTGAATAATCTTTCTAAAAATGTAACTTTTATGAAGTTTTATTCGAAAAATAATTTTGAATAAAAATGGCCGAATGGAATACTATAAAGCGAAGTGGGATCCGGATGAGTTCTCTCCGGAAGCGCTATACACTTAGTGCTATTATATATATAATAGAAATGAAGACATCCTAAAGCGCTCGCACAAGGATTGATTTTCTTAAAAGAAAACTTTTTGCTTGCTTTTGTTTCTTTGTATAACTTATTAGGAAAATTTGGAAAATTGTATCTTCTTGCTTCAGACAGGTTCAAGTCGTAAACCGCTCGGATGCTTTTCACCTTTCAAAAAACACGTGACCATAAAACCATAATCTTTGGACGTGACCATAATTTTCTTCTTTTTTTATGAAGAATGTGAGAATGGTGTTATGGAGAGTTGACCACGTGCACTGGCCGGAGCTTGCAATGTTTCCCACAAGTATTGGGGTGTTTGATTGGCTTTTGGTGAGCTCTTGTGGGAAAAATCAAGAAGCTGATTGGCTATAATCTATCGTGACGTTGTATGACGTCAGTAATGCTTGTGGTCCATTAATGAGACACAGATACAAATGAAATTACAAAATAAGCATTCGCTAATTATTTATTTTTCTAAAACTTTTACGGGGAAAATGCTTGGGATCACTACGATTCGGGGATAAAATTCAGAATCACTAGCTGGTTTATGCAAATTTTCATGTCTGGTAATCAGTTTACAGTTACTTAATGTTCTTACGCGGTTCTGTTTGAGGTAGATATAAATAAATACGTTAGGTTTTTTTTCCTTTGCTCATTTCTAAATTGTTAATGATATGGCACTTCTAAGAGATCTGAATTTGAAAACCAGAAAAGGCGATTTTTAAGTTGCTAAAGTATGAAAACAGACAATGGGAATTGTGCATCCATGCTTACAATCTACCGTTTCGAAAATTTGAAGAAAGTTCATGGCGCTTAAAAGTGTTAACAGTATCCCCCGTTCTGGTACACCGTCAATTATATCAGGATAAGAACTTTATTGAAAATATGCAAGAATATAATATGGATAACATCTAGGGATATGACTATTGAAAGGAAAATAATCTAAGGTCAAGGTATCAAACAGAATGATGCGCAAATGATCAGAGGATCGCCAGGAGTGTCCGGCACCTGTGTGCAGAAATCTCAAAAACCACCGTGTAAAAACTTATGAGGAAATAAAAAAGTAATGCGAAAATATTGAGTAGCAGTTTATTTAAAAAAAAATTACAAAAATAATTTGAAATTAAAACAAACGTGCAACAAAAGTAAAAACTAACTGAAAGAATAAAGCAACTTTATGTTATGTGTCATGAAAATTTCCAAATTGCATTTTACGTAACTGTTACTTTACATTTCACGTAAATTAATAGTTTTGTTAAAACAAAAGTATAAAATTATAAACAAACAAATAAAATAATTAATTATAATTTACTTAGCAAGAAAATTATTTTTGTCATTTGTACAATTTTCAATAAGAAATGTATAAATCTACAACTATAAAAAAAATATTAACATGTTATAAACATTATTTTGTAAAGTAAGGGGTAAATACAGATTTAAACAGAAAAAATACTGTCTGATTAAATTAATAAATATTTTCCAATAATATAATGCATATCAATTGAATAAAAAAAAACCTGACTTTGTTCATGTAATGGCACGATCTAAAAGTGTGCATTTTACTATTGTAGCTTCTGATAATTTTAAGTTTAGGAAAGGGGTATTTTACAGACGTTGCAAATAACAAAAAAAAAACTCGAAGAGCAGTTATAAAATTCATCGTTGAGCAGATAGTTATTTTTTTACTTTTTCATGTAGGGGAGACCGGAGGGATGGCGACAGCTTGGAACTTAAATTTTTTCATCTCAAAAAATGTTTATTTTTTAATAGTAAAAATTCTAAAACTGAATCATAACCTTTAGTATCTGTATAAATTTAGCCGTTATCATAACTGTAAAGTAAGCACACATTAAAAAAAAATTCTTTCAGCCTCTGTACAGTGGTGCGATTACCCAGGATACTGGGGTAATTCCGCCACTGTATTGGGGTCACTCTTTAATGACCTAGTAAATACATAAAGTGGATACTAGGAAACACATAACCTACTGAAAATATTTAGAAGGCAATAATTTAGCAAAATAATGAATAATTACAATGCTCCTTAAGCTAGATTTATTAATGCATTAAGCTTACAATTTAACTCAAATTGGAAAAGACCCCCTTTGCCATGGTGGCGGCATTACCCCGAGAGGACAATATAGTGGAAATCCCCCAGCAAAGCATAAAGAAGAACCGAACTTGTTTAACAAATTGCATCAAAATGTCGGCGAATGCATTTAGATTACGGGTAATATCTATATTATAAAAGACAAACATATCTGTGCGTAACGCATACGTCATTTTGTGAATGGCAACACTTTGATATTTGAAATGAAATTTCGGTTTTGCAATTTTCTCTACTGCAAATTTTTAAACTTCTAAACATCGTACATTTTCAAATTTTACACCTTCGAACAGGGAAAAAAATGTGCTTTTAAATACAATTTGTTTCAAAGCTGTATCTCAATTTATTTTTGAGATATTAATTTTTTTGTAGTTTTTAATACAAATTTTGTAATCGTGGCAACTGAAGTACTCCATTTATAATGAAAGTAAAAGGAAAATAGTGATGGATTATTATTTTTATTGATTATATCCTTATTGATGCCATTCTCACATTACAAATAAAAGTAACTTTTTTATAATTTTTGAACAGAAAATGACGTCAGACATTAAAAAACACGTGCTCTTCTTCATAAATAAGTTACATTTCAATATTTTTACATTACGTTGATACTGAGTTTGAGATGCTGGCAAAATGATTCAGTGAGTGAAAATGATGTTATATTAAAAACAAAACGATCATTTTTTTTTCATAAAACTAAATATTTGACTAATACTAAATGGCCAATTCTATGACAACTAAAAGCAAATTTCTGAATTTTTTTTTCGCGGGTACTGAGATTAGAACTTAAAGTTTGTGCTTATGTTCACATGAAAAGTTGTATCGGACAAACGTGACTTTAAGTTTGGAAATACATTCATTAATAATATATTGCGCGTTAAAATACTTTCAAATTGTTGATTTGTCGGTGCGTATGTAAATTATGAGAATGTAAAAATAACGTACAGTTTAGATTTTATGGGGGAAAATTTTATGATGTGACAAAGCGAAATCCTTTTTACTGATTTTTCATCCCGTAAAAACAAACATAAGAGCCTCAATCGATAACTTCATCATAATTACTCATCTTGATTAAGTATTCTAATGCAGTTTAATTTTTCAATAATTTAAGCAGTTGAAGTTTGTGGAAAGAATATTTTGATAATTTTAGGTTAAAAATATTATTTGTTTTAAGAATTAGACAACCAATGTAAGATGAATTTTTTATTGTAATTATTTTTGTAGGTTTATTATAAATTTGATCTGACAGTTCCTTTCTAACATTTTAGTTCGTCGAATTTCGACGGGTTCCAACTCGTTATCTTAAGTACCTAATGCTACAATAAAAGTTGTTTACCTGTACTCATTTGAAGCTCCAAAAGAAGAAGCAACTAGATGAAAATTAAAATTTTCACTGGCATAAACGAACGACGTACAACAAAATCACTCTCACTCTAGGCACTGTTTCTATTGTTGGCCTCTATAGTGCAGACGCATTCACTATCTCAAACTGCCGCTAGTTTTTAAACTAGGCGGGGTGGCGGCATAACCCCGATTGGCGCCATTCCCCCGGTCTCCCCTACCACTATTTCCAAGCAATAAGCTTCGTGGACAATTTCTAATAGAAATCAACCACGAAAATTACTGTTTAGAAATGGTAGTAGATTAATATTTAAAAAAAATAATTCACCTATGGCAACCCTGAAATTTCGATAAACTTTGAATAAAAAAGAATGTCCCAAAAAAAGATTGAAAAGCACTTTAATTTTTTACCTGTTGGAGATATGCATGGAATATAAATTGCAAAAATGTTCGAAATAAGATAGGAATGTTGATGAAGAAATCCTACCATTAGCTTTTAAGTTACTTTTTTTTACTTACACGTTCCTTGGGTCCTATAAGTTACACATCGAAAATTTCTCTCCATGCTTTGACATGTACAACAGTATGAATTCCATTCTTTTACGACAAAAACTCGCTTAATTATGATACTATGAAACTTTTGAAATTTCGGATCTTTTCTGCACTAAAAATATAAAAATAGATAAAAGCATTTTTATGCGGGAAAGCTCCGAAATTTTATAGATATCAATGTATCATAACACGGCGAGTATTTTCGAAGAAAAAAGGTATTTTTACTGTTGCACTTATCAGTATGGAGAGAGTTCTTCTAAATATAATGGCCCAGGAGGGACCGTATAAAAATTTCAAAAATGTAACTTTTAAAAATCAATGGCAGGACTATTTCATCAACATGATTTCAATTCATACTTTATTTTCAACACTTTTGCAATTTACATTACCTACGTATCTCTAAAAAGAAAAAAAAGAAAAAAAAGTTTGCTTTTTTGGAACACCATGTGTACTGAAATATCTGGTAATGTTGTTTTTAAAATTAGAAACAAATGGTTGACAATTTAAAAATTTTCTGTATCAATATCTATTTAATTCTCGTGTTGTAGTTCCTTTTACAAGAGCATAATAAATGTATTTTTCGAAAAAAGTATTTAACAAATGCACAAATTTCACATGCTCTTTTTTAACTTCTTAACTCCGGTATGTAAACTTTTCCTGAAAATTACCATTTGATCGATTGATTTATCAGGAAGAAAACTTTAAAGGATATTTCACGATCGATATATCCATTTTTATGTATCTACTTTTAAAGTAAAATTCAATCATCTTCTACTACAAAATGAATACTTATGAATACTTGAATCAAATTTTACTGCAGTTAATTCTGGGCATTTTACAATTTCTTTAAAATTTTCACCATAACTATAACAATTTGAGAACTAATTTAGATCTTTGAGCTCCTATAAAGCAAGTTGGACATTCATTCATACATGAAGATTTCAGCCATTTTATTCATAAATTTCACTTTATAACAAATGTCATTCCAAACTCTGATACAAAAGATTTAATTTAAGTGTAGGATTTTTTTTTTCAGCTACACATTTTTCTTGATATTTGGATTGTTTATATAGTTTTGAAGAGTCATTGCACATTCGAAATAAAACATCTTGCATTTTAAGTAAATAATTATTGAGATTTTATGGCATCAATGCTATTCTATCACCGTATTTTTAAATTATACCTTTAAGATTAAATTAGCTACATGAGTAATCAAAATATTCCACTAGAAAATAGGAGGGGAAAAAAGTACCATAGTAAAAAACAATACATTTATTGATATTCACAACACCAATAAGGTATGTCTGTTTCCGAGAATGGTATGAACATGGGACATAAAATCCTGAAATGCACGGAGATTTAAATCAAATTCATTTTGTGTAAACATGTATTTTTCTGACGAATATTAGTGCCATTATGGTTGTTTCAACTTAATAGTTTTTAACAAAGCAGTATAAAAAAGTGTTAATCCAGCCACTGTGTGATTTAGAATGGGTAGAATTCGGAAAAGTGTTAATACATTTCAGATCTTTTATGTTTTTAACCGACTTCAAAAAGAAGGAGGTTATCAATTCGACCTGTTTGTATGTTTTGCCCATGTTCACGCATAACTTTCTTAAATATGAACCGATTTTGATAATTTTTATATTGTTTGATAGTGGAAGTCACCCATATGGTCCCATTCCAATTTTATAAAAATCTGATGATTAGAACATTTTAAAAAATAAAAACTTAAAAATTCAAATCCTTTTTGAAGCAGTCGCCCATTATAAGCATTCATCTTTCATACTGTTACTCTTACAGAGATACGAGATCTTTCAAAGTGCGAAAACTTAGCTGGACAAGGGCCGAGATCCAGATAGATTTTTTGCTGGTAGTGAAACAAGATTGACCAATCAGAAGCCTGCAGTTTTGCGAACTTTTCGCTGTTTGCAAAAATGCAGCCTTCTGATTGGTCGATCTCATTTCGCTAAGAGCGAAAAATTTATCTGGATCCCGGCCATTCTGTCATCCACCAAACCGGAAGGCCCACAAAGACACAAACCGATATCGGAAGACGGTGTCGAAAAGTTGAAAATCAACATTTAAAGTTTCTTATGTATGAGAGCACAAGTATAACGCCTAGAATAAATAGTGTGGAAATCTGCTATCCAAAGAGCACTAAACAAATATATCCCTTAAATGCGCAATGATGCTGTGATCCAATGAGCCGATCGCAGCGACATTTGCGTTATATTTTCAAATTTTAGTGTAATATTGTATTATTACAGCTTCTAGACCAAATGGTCTTGGAGTTTTAGAAAATATCCTCAGATGTCGCTCCGATCGACTCTTTGGATTTCAGCATTGTTTTATATATAAGGGATACAATATTTTAGTATTTTCTAAGTACTACTGCTACAGAGTCTAGAATATATGGTATGGAAATCGGCTATCCCAGTAATACTTAAAAAAGTGCTAAAATATTGGATCCCTTAAAAGTCAAACGATGCTGAAATCCAATGAGTCGATCACAGCGACATCTTCAGGATATTTTCTATAACTCCAAGACGATTTGGTCTAGACACTGCAATAATACGATGATGTTTACGTTGAAATTTGAAAATATATCGCAGATGTCGCTGCGATCGGCTCCCTGAATTTCAGCATCGTTGCACGTTTAAGGGATACAACTTTTAGCGCTGTTTGAATAGCAGATTTCCACACTATGTATCCTAGACGCACTATTCCTTACACACTATTTATCACACTATTCCTTATATGTGCAATGACGCTGAAATCAAGGATGCGATCGGAGCGACATCTGTGATATATTTTCAGATTTCAAAGTAAACATCGTATTATTACAGTGTCTAGACTGCGACATTTCTAATTCCACGAGACTTCTGTTCTAGCGTCCTTCAGAGCCGTTCTGATTGGCTGGCCAGATTCAGATGAAGTGGCCAGACGTCCGAGCACCGTTTGCACATATTCGAATGTTTGTTTTCAGCTATTTCGTTTCTGATGCTGCATAAGTTTGATTTGAATAAGTTACTTCTCATTTTTAGATGATGAAACTATAATTTTCTACTTGAAAGTATTCAAAAATATCTATGAAACAAACTTCCATCATTTCCATACTAAAACTATTTTGATTTTTTTTTTCAAAACCTTTTCAGATAACGGCTGTTTTATAAATTTTAAATGTTATTTACATTAAAAAGTATTAAATATATAATTTATATTAAAAACGCATTAGCACTTATAAAACGCTATAGTTGCAGGGGGAATTTGCATATCTAAACCATGAAAAATATAAAATCAGAAACTTTTTTGGGGGGGTCAGGGGTGATTTTCATCTTCTAAAAATTAAAAATAACTTTTTCAAATAACTTATGTAGCAACGGAAACGAAATAGCTGAAAACAAACATGGCAAATATGTGCAAACGGTACTCGGTCGTCTGGCCACTTCAACTGAATCGGGCCAGCCAATCAGAACGGCTCTAAGGACGCTAGAACAGGTTCTGAAGTACGCTAGAACAGAAGTCTAGTGGAATTAGAAATGTCGCGTCTAGACTAAATCCTCTTGGAGTTTTAGAAAATAACTTGCAGATGTCGCTGTCATCGACTCATTGGATTTCAGCATCGTTTGACATTTAAAGGATCCAATATTTCAGCACTTTATTAAGTATTACGGGGATAGCCGATTTCCGCACTATATATTCTAGACGCTGTTATAGCGCCTAGAATATATAGTGTGGAAATTGACTATCCCTGTAATACTTAAAATAGTGCTAAAATATTGTATACCTTAAATGTGCAACGATGCTGCTGAAATATACAGATCGCAGCGACATCTGCAGGATATTTTCTACAACTGCAAGATATTGCTAGTCTATACAATGTAATACGAAAATCCCAAAGATGTCGGTGCGATCGATACTTGGGATTTTGGCAGCATCGTCGCACATTTAAGAGATACAAATTTTTAGCGTTGTTTGGACAGCATATTTCCACACTAGGTATTCTAGACGCCGTAACGCTGTAACCAAATCGTCTTGGAGTTTTAAAAAATATCCTGCAGATGTCGCTGTGATCGACTCATTGGATTTCAGCATCTTTTCACATTTAAGGGATCCAATATTTTAGCACTTTTTTAAGTATTACTGGGATAGCCGATTTCCACACTATATATTCTAGACGCTGTAGTTATGTAATAGAAAATGCCTACACTGTTAAAAATATCGTGAAAATTTACCTCTGTTTTTAAAGACTATCTATTTTCTGACCAATGAGAACGCTTCATAGGAGTTTATGTAGCATTCTCATTAGTCAGAAAATAGATAGCCTTTAAAACAGAGGTAATCTTTCACGATATTTTTAACAGTGTAGGTTTGCTATAGTTTGGACATGAGTTTCTCTTAAAGCACTTTGCCGCGCTTTGATGTGTAAACTTTTTTGGTGGATTGTCACCTTTTCTACACCCAATTTCGATGTCAGTAGGTATCGATGTGGACCTTATAGTTTACTGGAGGCGAACTTTACTTTTGGAAGTGCGAGATCTTGTCTAGAAAAGATGCGCATTCAGAAAAACCCAAATGTCTAAAACGATGCTAACCGACATCGGAAATAAGTATCAAAAAGCTTACAATGTACTTTATTCCAAATCTGGGTTCGAGGCTGGAAAAAGTCACGTGATACCGGTAATTTACCCAAAGAACTTCTAACTGATAAGATGGGAGGCTACTACTGCTTTCCGCATGAACTGGCTGGCGAGGGATTTTCATTACGTCTACGGAGCCTTCCCTTCTTTACGCTAGAAGTTTTTGCCTTGACCACGTCATCAAATCGTAGATGGAATATCCTACATTCAATAGCAAAGTGGTCTTATACATCAGAGTTCAGAAAAGTGTATCCATTAGTCGGTGCACTGCAAAGTGCATCCATATGTTTATTGTTAAAAATCTGTAGCGTTTGTTGCATAGTCACTCCACCGCTTTTATAGAAAACGATTACTTGACTACACTGTTAAAAATCTGCAGCATTTGCTGCATAATCACTCCGCCACTATTATAGAGCATCTCTACTCTGACCAACGAGAATGCTCCATAATATAGTCAAGTAACCGTTTTCTATAAAAGCGGTGGAGTGACTATGCAGCAAATGCTGCAGATTTTTAACAGTGTATGCTATGGGGCATTCTCATTGGTCAGATTAGAAATATTCTATAAAAGCGGTGGAGTGACTATACAGCTAAAGCTGCAGATTTTTAACAGTGCAGTACACATAAAAGTGTGCCTTCTTATGTGTAGCAGCACTGTCTTCGGTTATCAGATTCAGACTAAACACCTAATCATTGACGCTCATTTCTGATGTCGTTACTGCCTAAGGTATGAGAATGGTGACATACGGAAAAAAATTATTGATTGATAGATTCTGGACAAAAGCTATCGTCATGAATCTTGAAGAGCTTGCCATTGTTGCCAAACTAATGTTTGTTAAATTGTCCGCCACTCGTATAATCAAACTTGTCCAAGCGAGTATCGCTAAGTTCTGCGATAGAAAATGTGTAGTTTTGCCGTAGTGTTTCGCCAAACACGTACATGGTGTGTTCACAAAGTTTCAAGACTGGTCCTAGAATACAAAAGTTATTAAACATTTTTGTACAGCGCACTAAAATTCTTCGAAATATGACCCTTGGGCATCAACACACCGCTGCCAGAGTTTTTTTTCATTATTCATAGACTCCCTGGGGGTCTTCGAGTGCAAGTCTGTTAAGGGACCTCGTCGAAGCTGCTTAGATTGCTGAAATCGTGTCGAATCGCTTCCCATTCAGGTCTTTCTTCATCCGGGGAAACAAAAAAAAATCGCTGGGAGCAAGGTCGGGGCTGTAGAGGGCTTGCGGAAGTATTGCCACGCTAAACTCAGCCAAAACATCGGTGGGGACGAGCGGCGTGTGAGAGGGGGTATTGTCGGGGTGAACAATGCACTCGTCTCCGATGTCTGAGCGAGCGCGCCGGACTCTATCCTTCAAATAGAGTGCATTCCAGCGTAAAAATGACCTGACCCGGTATTTTCCCCGAGACACCAGAGAAGATTGGATTGTTCAACACGACAATGCGCCCTCTCACACGTCGCTCGCAGATTCCAAAGTTTTGGCTAAGTTTAACGTGGCAATACTACCACAAGCCTCCCAACAGCACCCACCTTGCTCCCAGCGACTTTTTATTATCCCTCCGGATCAAGAAAGACCTGAAAGGGAAGCAATTCGACACGATTCCAGCGATCCACGATTCCGGCTTCGAAGAGGTCACTTGACAGCCTTGCGCACGAAGACCCCCAGGTAGCCTATGAATAATGGAAAAAACGCTGGCAGCAGTGTGTTGATGCCCAAGGGTCATATTTCGAAGAATTTTAGTTCGCTGTGCAAAAATGTTTAATAACTTTTGTATTCTAGGACCAGTCTTGAAACTTTGTGAACAAACCATGTATGTATAAACAGAGTCTGGGCATTCTATGTCACCACTCTCAAATAGAGGCGCCTTACATGGGGAAACAATTGGTGGAGATTATCGGAAAAGAATAATGTAGAATTATGGACCACATGATTGGTTTATTGAATACATATATCTGACCTGTGTGCTTGGTGTCAAGCCCGCTTATAAGTCATCGTCAATATACAGGATGGAGATAGCACAAGGAAATTTACAGCACCACAGAATTACATCCGGGAGCTCCACAAAGAGTGTGCAACGGAGACTGCGAGATTCGAACCCGCAGCCACCTACGCATTCAAGTGATTAGCGGCGTGATGCCTTAACCAATCAGCCACGGTGGGCCCTGGACCACATTTTCAAACCTGACAAGTCTACAACTTTTTGGATGCCAGTATTTTAGTACAGAAAATTTTGTTTTATTTGATAGAAGAATTTTTGAAATTTAAAAGGGCACACTCTATAAAAATTATAAGTTCGCAAAAAGGCAGGCTTCTGATTGGTCAATCTCATTTCGCTAACAGCGAAAAATATATCTGGGTCCTGGTCAATATACTTGAAGAGTCAATACAAATATTGTTACATAGTCTGCATTTTGCTTCTTGACAACGGAGTCTTACAAAAAATAATTCTTGAATGTAGAATGTGGCTGAATGTTTAAGGCACCACACCACTAATCGCTTGAGAGCGTAGTTGGGCTGCGTCAACTCCCGCTGGCCCCTTTGCACACGCTTTGTGGAGCTCCTGGATGTAATTCTCTGGGGTTGTAAATTTCCTTGTGCTATCTAGAACCCCCCCCCCCCCCCGCTCAAAGTCCTTGTGCTATTTTGTTCTTGTATATTAACGATGACTTATAAGCGGGCCCCTTATGTCAAGCACACAAGTCAGGTATATGTGATCAGTAAATAAATGAATGTAGACTGTTGTGAATACAATGTACTTGTTTAAAAAAATAGCATAAGTATTAAATGCTAATAAAATCAATACTTCTAATGAAATTATAAAGAATTTATTAAAAACTATTTGTTTAATAAATAATTTTTTAAATTATAATTTATTTGACAAATAATTTACTTACTCAGCAGATGTTGAAATCCGGATAATTATGTGTTACGGTATGAATAACGAAAAAGTAGAAAATAAAATAATCTTTTCAAAAAAAAATATTAACCGACTTCAAAAAAGCACAAAAAAGAATTAAATAATTCTTTAAACTTCTCTAATGGCGAAACGTTATCCATTAACTGCACATCGGACATCATGTATCGGCATAAAAACGTTAAATTTAATATATAGAATTTAATATTTACCAAACATGGATTTTCTAGAGAATATTTTTTATAAAAGATTAATTTACATATTTGTGATTTAATTTACGAATATATACATATAAAAAGTAATCAATTACTTTTTGAAGTTGGTGCCAAACGTTCACAATCGATAATGATTAAACAAATAATTTGCTGAAGTAATAGAGCATTTTTTAAAATTTTGTATAATATTTTCCATCATCACTTTATTCATGATAATAGCTACAATATATTCACAATTTTACTATACTTAAGATAGGTTGGCACCAACTTCAAAAAGTAATTGATTACTTTTTATATGTATATATTCGTAAATTAAATCATAAATATGTAAATTTTTCTTTTGTAAAAAATATTCTCTAGAAAATCCATGTTTGGTAGATATTAAATTCTATATATTAAATTTAACGTTTTTATGCCGATACATGATGTCCGATGTGCAGTTAATGGATAACGTTTCGCCATTAGAGAAGTTTAAAGAATTATTTAATTCTTTTTTGTGCTTTTTTGAAGTCGGTTAATATTTTTTTTTTAAGATTATTTTATTAATTCAAATGAACGAATATGACTATCCCATTTATTTTACTTATTTGATCAACATGAAATAGGTCCAGAGAATAATCTAAAGTATCTGAAAAAGATATTTTATTATAGAAATTAATGATATTGTTTTTGTATGTGATGTCTGTAAAGCGAAGTATTCCATAACGCGAATATTTTTCAATATTACCTCCTACGCACGAGAGCACTTTAAAATGAAGATTATTAGTTATGCACCACCTACGTCTAATGTAAAAAGATCAAACGTTGCAATATTTCAAAATAAATTTCTTCTATCTCATGATTGAAATACTTTTATTGTACGTAAATTTATACTTAAAAAAAGAAAAATATATACATTATACATATATATGCATTAATTTCTTATCATAGGTGAGACTCGCCATTTCTGACGCTATATTCCAAAAGCGTCGTGCTATTTTTAACTTCATTTTTCATTTGATTTCTTTTATAATCGAATGTTGATGTAACTGTTCAATAAATGTACATAAATTGGCTTAAAAAAAAGAGAGGGGAGGGGGCAATTTAAATATTTATGAAGTTGTTACAAAATAAAAGCATTTAAATTAATATTAAAATAAAAGCTCTCATACATAAAATATTTAGAAAATTATATTCAGAATATTAAATAAATGCAATTTTAAAAATATTTACACAGCTCAAAATTATTCAAAAAATGTCCAATTAAGGACACGTTATAACAAATTTGTATCGGCAATTACTTACGTAATTACAAAAATATACAGTAAAGAAAACAATATCCACAGTAAGGTTTTAAATTTTTCCTTTAAAGAGACACAAGATATGAAAACATTTGCGAATTCTGCCTTGTACTAAATCAAATATCGCTTCAGTTTCATCCATGCATACTAGTTTTTAAAAAGTTTCGCTCTGTCTGTGCACCTGTCTGCTGGCGATGGCTAGGAAAATCAACCGCAAGCAGAGGTCTGAAAATTTAGATGAGGATAGTCCAAGGCAGGTCCTAATGCACCTGAGGCTCATATATTTTATTTCATGATAATAAACCTAGTTATTAATTAAAAACCATAACAGGCATCATCATGAAGGCGTTCTTTTTTCTCAAAATGGCGCGCAGAGCTCGTTAATAATTACTAGCAGAGCAGTCCCGGATGGGAGGGGGAGGAGGTTGCGTTGCTTTCGAAGCTCCTCTTATTTAAACTGTACGATATACGGAAAAACTACAAATACACCCTTAAAGTTCATATGTTTTGCTTTCTAACGGCGAAATCCGTTTTAAAAAATCGAATTTTAACCCTTTAAAAAAAATGTAAGAACGTTTGAATTCATGTTTTTTTTTTCTTTCGTGTTTTTAAGAACACATTGGTCTCACTTTTAGAAATACAGGAAAATGAAAAGTACCCACTTAATTTAGATACCTTCTTCTCTACGACCGTTCAAGTCATTTCGAAAAATGCAAATATTAATCATTTTTTATATAAAAAAATAGAGACTGGAAGCGACTTCGAGACTCCTAGAGACACTCTTCCTTTTATTTTTCTATGCTAAAAGTAACTTCCAAAAGTGGGCATTTCAAAACAATATTTTTACACATTCGTTGGACGATTAATTTATATAACATATGAAAATAGTGAAAAATTAGGACGATTAGAAGTATTTAAAAAATAAACGGTCACGTGCGAGTATTACTCGCGCTCAGAGTGTGCAGTACAATAAATATATGAATTATTAACTGTATTATTAAACAATCACTGCTAAAAGAATAATAAGACTTTGTAAAAAACTATACAACGTAGGATTGGGTATAGCTGTATATATTAGAAAAGTATGAACGGGTATAGCATAAAAGTTCAAAGAGATATGAAGCCTAAATAAAATCAAATATTGCTTCCGTGTAACTCTTTTTATTTTCATCCTAATCTGTTTATGATGGACTTAATTTGGTACTGACAATAAAAGTATTGCATATTTAAACTTCATTTGACATTTCATAAAACTAAATTCAGCGTAGTAATAATCTTTTCTTTTTACAATGTAGCTAAAACAAAACCCTTGTTCAAAGTTTAAACTTGGCATTGTACTAAGCGCGCTTCAAAAGGAGGTTTCAAAGGTGCACCGCCACCTTGGTATGGGCCGCGTTTTCCCAGATAGGTTTTTAATTAACTTTTAAATACACGGGAGGCGTATAGAGAGATCCACTCAATGCAAGCTAGTCGCGAATCCCATAGTATTTATGTGATTAATTCTTATTATATTAGTCTTTTAAAAAATAAAAATAAAACAATTTGACGTGTATTGCTTTTATAGTGCTACTGATGTATTGCATTACACAAAAATATCATTAAAAGTTGTTATTTAGGCTTTAAAAGCTGATGATACATAGAATACGCCTCCCCTGTTGTTATGTATGTCCAAATCGATCATGTCTTTAAGGGATAATATCTCGGCTAATTACTGACGATTTTTTTTGTAAATCCTTATCAACAATGCTTTTATACTTGTGCAACGATAGGTACCTCCAGCGCTCCTCAATAAATTTGCTGAATGCCCGCTAATCGAAATTTGTATGTAATGGAAAAAGCGCTTTTCTGTAAGACTATGTGACCTAGAATAATCGCTATAATTTTCCTGCAAGATTTAAATTGACATCTACTACCTCTGATTTTTTCATAATTTTAGTTTCAGTAGATTCAGAAATTGAAGGGGGTGGCATATTTTTGCACTGCATTTTGGACAATATCTCTGAAAATATAATACTTAAAATTAAAAGAAGTATATTTGTTAGTTCAGCGTTACGAAAGCTTTCACATGATACCCCACACGATATACAAAGAAAATATTTCTTTTTCAAGTAGCTTGATTAGACCCTCTACATTTTTCCTAAATATATTTGTGAATGTTTAATAATCTGTAAATATGTGTCTTTATTTCTTCCCCAATTTGAACTTTCTACGTTCCATAATTTACGAGTAAAATGGCTGTGACAGACAGACACAGAAGTGATCTTATAATTGTTCCGTTTTTACTTTTTAAGTACGTAACTCTAATAATAAAATCTGCTCAATATTTGCTCAGAACGTGAATACGCAGGCGACTTTTACTCATGTTTCTACAACTAAATATCATTATATCTATAACTAATATTATAAACATTATATTTAAAATTTCAGAGTTTGGTCAATAAAAACTATTTTTCTGTTAATATTATATGATCCGATGTGGAAAAAGAAAGCAGAAAAAAAACACAGCCTTTTATGTATTAAATATCAATATTTTTCATGAAAATTAGACTCAGGCTACGGTCACATTGTATTTAAAACTCATACAAATTTTCAAAATATTTAAATAATTACTTTTCCGATGTTAATTTTAAATGAGCTGATGTAAACAAAAGGTGAAAGAAAACATTTCTTATAAACCCTTTTACCACTAAATATCAATATTTTTTCACAAATTTTGAACGCTAGTTTTAAAAACATTGTATTTATAACTCATAAAAATTTCAAGGAGTTTGGGCAATAAGAAATATATATATTTTTTAAATGTTCATTATATTTGATGATAGTTGATATGAAAGGAAAAAAAGGCAGAAAATATTTGTTACACCTTTATCACTAAACATCAGTATTTTAACAGCGATTTTTTACATAGTAAACAGTTACATGTAGCCTATAAAATTCTTAAAATATGTGGGCAATTATAAGTACTGTAAAATAATTCCTTTAGATGGTGAATATGCAAGTGATTTTTCCCAAGTTTTCTTGACGTTTCAACAGTTAATATACGTACTTTTGATTTGAAAAGCAATGTTTTCACAACTAAATATCAATATTTTACCATGAAAATTATATACAGACTTCGAAAACAGTATTTATAATTCATAAAATTTCAAAGAGTTTGGATGGAAATCGCTTTTGGAACTCCTTCCACGCATTCGTGAGACTTATTTCCCTCCGTCTCTCCTCAAATTTTAAGTTTAAAAGAGAAGAGATATTATAATATTTAAATTTTCTCAGGAACATTTGGTCTGAATTGAAAGTTTCATACAGAGTAGTTATAACTGAAGTTCCACTTTGAAATGGTCATAAAAGGAAAACCACTGAACCAAATGTTAAAAAAACTTGGAAATAGTTTAAAGGAGGTCATGAGAATGTATTTTCCGCCAAAAAAAGGAAGTTCAAATACTCACCATCAGGAAGGGGGTGGGGGTGACGCTGTATGCAATATTGTTAAACGAAATAAGGGTCGGAATCTAACTTAACGTTTTTTTACACGAGTTTAACATTTTTTGTACCCTTAAGGAACATTGACCTAAATAAAATTAACATTTAAATGCGTTAAAGACTACAAAAGTCGAATGCGTCATCCGTGTAATAAAATCCATCCGTGTTCTTAAAAAATCAAACCACAAATTAACGATCACAAAATTTGAGATTGGAAATCACTCGCAAATGTGTGCGCATTCCGGAAATCGTTTTCTTACACATCACTAATTTGTGATTTTGGAAGCCTGAATTTGACCTTAAGACACGAAGATGTCGGTTTAAAATGTTTTTAATCTTTTCTAAAACTAAACTGTTTGTGGGGTTATGCAAAACCGCTATGGCTTGTAATTGGCTTATGGCAGGAAGAAGAAAATTGGATTTATGCAAAACCGCTTTACATGTCATTTGATTTGTCAGATATTTGTGAGCCTGTTTGTCAGAGTTCTCATTGTACGAATCGACAATATCTCTAACCATTGAAAATTGTGCTTTTCTCGTTAAATGTTATTATTAATGCGACAGCGATGAACGGCTTGCTTTGAAAAGGTATCGTTCAGTAAGAGAAGTACGCCAAGAGCCAATGACACCGCAGAGTTTGAGGAAAATGATGGCAAAGTTTGAAGCCACGGGTTTTGTTATCTGTTGCACCTAAGAAGGGAAGTAAACCCGCTTCTATGGAAACTGAGGGGGTTGTTGCATTAGCAGTGGAGGAAGTAACAATGGAAAGCACATACGGTACGTACTTCCGTACGTCGAATGGGCGTACCATGGAGTACGGTGTACAAAATTGTCCGTAAAGTGCTGAAGTTCTACCCATACAAAACAAACATGTTCAAGAACATCAACGTAACGATCCTGCTGCAAGAGAATCTTTCGCTTTGGAATTCCTTGCACGGATGGAAGTGGACGAACATTGGCCATGGAACATTTTGTAAACAGATGAAGCCCATTTTTACCTAAATGGTGAAGTCAACATCCATAACTGCTGGATTTGGGTCAAACAAATCCCTCATGTTGTGTACCCAGTTCCATTGCATTCTCCCAAAGTCCCCGTTTGGTGTGGTATGACAGCAGTTTCATAATTGGACAATTTTTCTTTGAAGAGCAGTCGACAGCTGGACCTGTTACATGCACTGTGACTGAAGCTCGCTTAGCATTAATGTTAAGATATTTCGTCAAACCTGAACTCCAGCATTGTGACATTTTAAACTCCACGATTTTTATGCGGGACGGGCGCCCACCGCACATTGGTACATGTGTCACACAGTTACTTAAGCAACATTTCACGAATGAACGGATTATATGCTGAAACTTCCTCACTTCTTGGCCACCCCGGTCAACAGACTTCAACCCTTTGACTTTGGGCTATGGGGTTATCTCAAAAGCACTGTTTATGGTGACAATCTAAACAATGTGGTGGAAATGAAAGATGTGACACACCGACATGTCCGTAACATTCCTCCTGATATGCTAAAGGCTACTGTTGAGAATGTAGTAATGCGATTTCATTTGCTTTCGGAAAATGGTGGGCGCCACATTGAACATGCTTTGTAACACGTTTGAGAAACGATTAAACAAATTTTAAACCGATGTCTTCATGTCTTATTTCTTTTAACAATATTGTAAACAGCGCCATTTCCCTCTCCCTGGTGGTGAGTATTTGAACACCAAGTTTGATAACATTTGATCCGGTAATTTTCCTTTTATGACCATTTCAAAGTGGAACTTTAATTATAATCACCCTGTGTATTAAAGCGTCATAAATTAAATCGGCAATCACTATAACGAGGGCCCTTTAGTTCGTTCGGTTAGATTTCATTTAAAAATATAAAATCATGCAATTTCGTGGCTGTACGAAGCCGAAGGCTGTGGGGCTCCCAGCAGTAGTTGCTTTTGTTAAGATTGAGAGAAATAGAGCAGAGTAATAAAATGCAGTGTTTAAGGTTTTTGGTGTGACGTCATATATAAAGCACATTGACAAAACAGTTCAATTTGAAATAACAGTTCCAGTTGTTCATTCAGCTTGAATGTTAAACTTAAATAATAATGACATATACATGTACTTCCAGCATTTTCTGGGAACATGGTCATTATCACACTTTATTTACTTTACATGACTAACATATTAACTGCTACAGTTAATCTTATCTCCGTCAGTTTCTCCCTCTTTCCAAGGAGCTTCGTTTATCTAAATATACTTACTTAGTCCATGAAACTGGAAAATAAAATATGCATACAGTTACAAGTAAAAGAGAGTACCTTTACGACTGAAACATAGACATAAAAACTGGTTCGGAACGATATCACTTCCGAACAAACCACATGACAAATTTTGGGGGACAAAACTTTGTCCAGATTTCCAACAAAGATTTTCATTTAAATATATAAATTTATTCAACACTTATTTTTGGTATATTGAAGGTTTATATCTCAGGCCCGCGCTACGCTGGTCTTTCATTAAAAAAAAAAAAAACTAAAACAGACCGATGCGTGTAACACGACTGGTGTACGCAGACAAAGGCAGTAAGGGGCTCAACTTTAGCTTTGTTTGGATAGATTTTCATTTAAAAATGTAAAATCATTCAACATTAATTTTAGGTACATTTAATGGTTTGGGTACGGTGGTTAAAGGTTATATTAAGGGTGATTAATAATATTAGGAGTAACAACAAAGGTACATTAAGGGTCTGGGCCCGGACAACGCCGTGCGGTCAGCTAGTTTAGTAATAAAATATAATTTTTTAAATTGAAAAATCCACTAAAATAAGTGAAATGCAATGTTCTTAACAAATCAGATCAATGAAGATTAGTTTACAAACACAGTAATATCACAGCTTTCCAATTAATAATACTTTAAAAAAATGACACAATCCATACCCAATGTATTACTATGAAATTTTATAAAATAGATAAATTATTAGTTATTCTTCTGCGAGTCATTCTTTCGTATTTCAGACTTTTGTAAAAGCAGCGTGGGAGACGGTTAGAGGAGCATAAAAAATATCTTGCCCAGGGTGCGTAAAACAGCCTCTAATAGGACTTTTTCCAATAAGGGATAAAATCACAGCTTTAACCCCTTGAGGGGCACCGGTATATATTATATACCACCTACGATTAATGAAGTTTTACACCAGGAAAATTTTATTAAATTTTACTTTTCTAACTTTGGTGGAAAAAAGCCGTAAAATTGCTTTTACTTATTTTAAAATAGAATTTTTCAAAGATTCCGGTGGGAATTCAGCATTTCACAAACGTAATTGCTTGCCCCTCAAGGGGTTAAACCTACGGCTGAGAATTCGAAAATTTCCTCAAGCGCCAATGCCTCATCTTGGTCAATCGTTAAGTCGACGCCTGTCATAATAATGCGGGTAAATTAAACACAATCTTATACAATAAGTTCTAGTTTTGGCATTTTTTTTCTAAACTGCGGGGATGGGAATAAAATATAAAAATTTTAAATAAATTAAAATTTGAGCAATTACAAATAACTACTTTGTGGTAAATCTTAAAATATAACTAATGTTTCAAGAAAGTGTCATGAATATTAATATAATTAAATTAGTGTTTTTTTTCAAGTATTTCCTCCGCTTCTTAAATATTTGGCGCCTTTACTATCCTGGTGCTTGTGTGCGCCGCACACATGGAACACTGGGTCGGCGCGCCCCTGCAAATGAGCAAATAAAGCTGGATATGATTATCGCAAAACCAAAACAAAACTCAAGCTGACAAAAAAGTCAGATTAAGATATGTCAACACCGGGGAAGTTTCGTTGATGACTGGAGTAAAGTGGTGTTTAGCTATGAATCAAGAATTTATATTGGTGCGGATAAAGATTGAGGAAAATTCATTTGCAGATTGCAGAATTAAAATGAGAGTGAAAATGTTTCAGAGTTCGTCTTAATCATAGTTGAGGCTGCGTGTAGGGATTGGAAGACTGTTTATTGAATAGGAATCGGAATTCAGAGAACTGTGTTTCAATTTCAGACTTTCTGAATTCATAGCTTAGAACATCAGTTTGGAGTTAATGTTATATTTATAGATGACAATGAAAACTTTTCTATCAGAAAATAATGTATGTGATGATGTAATTATCTAATCAACACATATCATTAATTATTCCCCAATTAAAATTCTCCTTATGTAGGTATATATAGAATCAAAACCTGCGGCTTTGCTGGCGTAATAGTTGAAATAGGTCATGTGGTATTTGTACCTCTAATTTTTATTGTAATTATACTTTTAGGAATAGTTCAAAAATTACCAATTAAGCCTCAGTTTGACTAACCTTCATTATTACACTGCATTAGGATAAAATGAAACTTAAATTAATAAGAATAACTAAAACTAATTCTAAAAAAATGATAAATTAGAAAGTATTTTGAAGCTTTTATGCTCATTCCATACGCTCATTTGAGTATTCATTTGAAGTTTTGAATTTTTTAGAGACCGTTCTTAGCACGCAATTACATCTTAAAATTAATCATCATGTCAATTTGTAAGAGCTTCTTGTCTAACAGTGTACCACCTCTCTGGTGGTAGGGGCAAAACCATAAATGCCTCTGTTGGAACAAGGATTGCCATCATCAATTTGCCAAAATTAATTTTGAAATCTGTTTGGTATTTTCTAATATTCCATAGAAAATGTAATTTAGAAAGTTTTTAAAAGGCTTTTAGCTCGTTTTACCCCATTAATTTTAGAAAATTTTAGAAACTGTTTTTAGAGAGCATTTACATGCTATAAGTATCTATCGTACCAAATTTTTAACTTCTATCTTTAATAGTTCAATAGAAATCGTTATTTAGAACATCTTTAAAATGTTTTTCACTTATTTCCCACTTTTAAATTTCAATTTTTTAAAACTGTTCTTAGAGAGCATCTACATCTTATAAGTACTGCCATGTCAAATTTCAAGTTTCCATCTTTTAAAATTCCATAAAAATAGAAATTTTGATAATTTATCTAAAGCTTTTCGCTCATTTCTTCTTTTAAAATGTGAATTTTTTATAAACAGTTCTAAGAGAGCATTTACATCTTATAAATAACTACCATGCCAAATTTCATGTTTCTAGTCCCTTCAATATCACAAAAATTGCTATTTTAAAAAAAATCGCTCTTGCACCCTCCGCCCCTTTTGGTAGCGGCTCCAACATACAATACAGCCTATGTTTGAGCAGGGACTGTCACCCTAAATTTGCTTGCATTACTTTTGAAATCAGTTTGGTATTTCCTGATATTCCATAGAAGTCTTAATTTTGAACGTTTTTAGAACGCTTTTCGCTCATTTCACCCTTTTTAAATTTCGAAATTTTTAGTAACTGTTCTTGCAGATCATTTAAATGTAATAAGTAATTTTAAATTTCTATCTTTAACAATTGCACAGAAATCGTAATTTACGACGTTTTTAGAACGCTTCTCGGGCATTTTCACCCCTTTTAAATTTCGAAATTTTTTTCGACTGTTCTTAGAGTATATTATATTGCATGTTATAAGTAATACCAGTGGCACCAACATAAAATGAAGCCTGTGTTGGAGCAGGGACTGTTATCATTAATTTGCGACCATTATTTTTTAAATAGGTTTGGTATTTTCTGAGATTTTATACAAATTAGAACATTTTTAGAACGATTTTCGCTCATTTCACACTTTTAAATCTGAATTTATTTAGAAACTGTTTTTTGAGAGAATTTATAACTTACCAATATCTACCACGCTCCTGAAACCATCTGGTGGTATAAAGTATAGCTTATGTTTGAGCAAAGACTATCACCACCGATTTTCAACCATTATTCTTATATAGGTTTGGTATTTCATGAGATTGCATAAAAATCGTAACTTAGAACGTTTTCCCTCGCTTCATTCTTTTAAATTTGGAATTTTCTCTCGACTGTTCTTAGAGAGCATTTAACCTTTTAAGTAATTTCCATGTCAAATTTGAAAATGTCCCCCTCAGTATCACAAAAATCGCAACCATCAATTTGCAATCATTATTTTATAAATCGGTTTGATATTTCCTGAGATTGCTTAGGAATCTTAATTTAGAACGTTTTCAGAACGCTTTTCGCGCATTTTTACCTCTTTTAAATTTCGATTTTTTTCGAAACTGTTCTTAGAGATCATTTATATTGTATAAGTTACTACCTTGCCAGATTTCAAATGCTAGCCACTTCAGTATCATAAAAATCTCAATTTAGAACGTTTTTTGCTCCTGCAACCCCCAGGTGGTAGTGGCACCGACATAAAATATAGCCTATGTTGAAACAAGGACTTTCACCCTCAATTTCCAACCATTTCTTTCTAAATCGGTTTGGCATTCACACAGATTTCATAGAAATCGCAATTTAGAATGTTTTTAGAACACTTTTCGCGCATTTTCTCCCCTTTTAAATTTTGATTTTTTTTTTTTTTTTTTGGAAATGTTCTTAAAGATCATTTATATCTTATAAGTAAGTACCACGCAAAATGTCATGTTTGTACGCCCTTCAGTAACACCAAAATCGCATTTTTTGTTCCTGCAACCCTTCGGGGTTGTGGCACCGACATAAGATATCACATATGTTGGAACAGTGACTTTCACCCTCATTTTTCCACCATTACTTTTGAAATCGGATCTGTAGTTCCAGAGATTACTCCCTACAAAGAAACAAACACACTACACAAACTTTACTTCTTTATAATATTAGTATAGATATATACACTGCTCAAAACAATTAGGGGAGCACATGGTTTTAACGAAATTACGCAAATATTTACAGCGATAAGTAACGTAAAATAAAACATCCATAATTTAAAGTGCTGTAGAAAACAGATAAAGAAAGCTTCACAGGTAAATTAAAGTTTATGACGTCAAAAACTAGAAAAAGGAGGTAAGTGCAGAAATCGGGATTTTGCAGAAACGTCTGTTTCACTGCCTCAGTTGTAATATTCAATTGCCCAGCTTGTGTTTTGAGAAAGGGTAGCTTGAAAATGTCACAACAACATGATTTACCGCAATCCATGGCTTGGCGTGTTATCGGGACAGTTGAATTTGGGGAAACACAACGAAGTGTTTAATTGGACGCTGTTGGAGTCGCAAGAAGTGTCCATGAAAGACTGTGGAATCGATTCCAACACACATGGAATGGTAGTCATCGATAAGTGCAAGGTCGAAAATGTGCTAACACAGAAACTGATGACCGGTATATCCTGTTAACAGCTCGTCGAGACGGAATGGACAATGCTACTCAGCTGCAAACACAGGACGAAGTGTGTCCAGCCAAACAGTCCGAAATAGGCTTCATCAGGGTGGTCTCTATGACGTAAGCCAATGATCTGTATTCCGTTGACCTCAATCCACTGTGCGGCCCAAAGAAGGTGGGGAACTGAACATCGGGTTTGGAGGCAACGTTGTTGGAGTCAAATTTTGTTTACAGACGAGTCCCGATTCAGTCTGGAAGTGACATCTCATGTGTTTTGGCATGGAGAGAAAGAAACACTCAAAATAATCCCACATTCGTTCGTGAAAATTCACATTACAAACGAGGCTATTGGCTGGAATCAGCAGGTGGACGTGCGGGCCTGCATATCATTTGGAATGGCACTTTGACAGTCCGAAGTAATACAGACGAGATACTGAGACCTCAAGTCGTATTTTATGTTGCAGTAATTAGTGATTTCTTGTTTTCCATGCATGATAATGACAGACTTTATACATTTCGTCTTGTGGAAAACATGCTTGAAGCTAAAACAATACAGCGTATGGAATAACCAGCATGCTCTCCTGACCTAAATCCGATCGAGCATGTTTGGGAAATACTCAGACGACACATTGCTACGAGACCGAGGCCTCCTTTTACTGTCCGGGACTTGGAGATTGCAATTCTTGAACAGTGGAACAGTATTCCCCAAAGTCTTATCGATAACCTCATCGCATCCATGGAAAACAGGTGTGAGGCAGTCTTAGCTGTTCGAGGAGACCACACGCAACATTAAAAATCTTGCATCCTTTCTAAACAATAATTTTTTTTATCATTTACACGAAATCAAATTGTTGCCCTAAAGCATCTTTTCATATTTTTTTCGTCTTTTCAAAGAATAAAAGCTCCCTTACATTTTTTGCGTTTTTTTTCTGTATTGCGATTTGATACACGTGTACTAACCATTTTATGCCCATACATGGCTGTCTTGCACTGTTCTCTTCACTTTTTTGCTTGCTCCCCTAATTTTTTTGAGCAGTGTATATATATGTAATTAAAACTTCCTTTCACTTTTAAAAATGCATCAATTTCTTCATGTCTTTTTCTGTTCATTTCTTTTAAGGTTCGCCAGTTTTTTCGAGCCGTTAACAAATTAAAGCAAACTTTTCTGTCAACAGTTGCAATTGCATACTTTTCTGGACGTTAGCGAATAAATAAAAAGAAAACGTGAACAGTTCGAGAACAATTGTAATCGAGAACAATATACTTGTTTATTGGAGAAAATCCCGTTTTGTTTTATTCGTCCTTCATTTCTAAAAAAACACTTTTCGACATTGCAAAGTGGAATCACCTCTTAAATTGTACAATTAAAATTGTCTTTATTTAAAATCTTAAAATACACCGAACTAATTCATCATATTCTGTCTGATTATATGATAACAGTTTAGTTTCGAAAACATAATTCATGATATTGAAAATACATGAATAGTACTAAATTATTCAAGTGCTTTTCAATCATTGTTTTACTCTTCAAATTGTCTTTTCAATGGCATCGATATGAAAAAACCCAAAGTGTGAAAACAATTAAAACGGTTACAAGAGTAAAATCGTTTGCGTCTTTAGTTCAGATAAAAAATTATGGGTAAGTATATTATATGAAATTAACATTTACCAACGATCATTTGGATCATCCGGTGTATCTGTGTGTATGTAGGGTGTGGAATATGTATCTAGATCTTAGAAAAATCTTTCACTACGTAATCGCATATAAGAGAAAAGTTCTTTACAAGTAGAAATAGGGATAATTTGATAATTTTTGGGGTTCCGTACTTAAAAAGCAAAAACGGAACCATTATAAGATCACTCCTGTGCCTGTCCGTCTGTCTGTCTGTCACAGCCATTTTACTCGTAAAGTATGTAACGTGGAAAGTTCAAATTCGGAGAAGTAATAAAGACCATTGACCCACATATTTTCAGATTAATAAACATTCATAAATATATTTAGTAAAAAAGTAGAGGGGCTAATTATGCTACTAAAAAAAAAAAAAATCTTTTCTTTGTATATCATGTGGGGTATCCTATGAAAGCTTTTGTAAGACTGAACTCAAAAATACATTCCTTTTAATTTTAGGTATTATATTTTCAAAGATATTGTTGAAAATATAGCGCAAAAATATGTTCCCCCCATCTAATTCCGAATTTACTGAAAATAAAATTATGAAAAAATTAGAGGTAGTAGACGTTAATACAACCTTGCCGGAAAATTATAGCGATTACCCTAGGTCACATAGTTTTTGAGTAATTAGCATTTTTCTGTTATACACAAATTTCGATTTACGGGCATTCAGAAAAATTGTTGAGCATCGCTGAATATACCTATCGTTGCAGAAGAATAAACGCATTGTGACACAGTTTTTGGCTTTTGAATCGAATTTCTTATGATACCAGCAAAAGTTTTTAAAAGCGGGGCTTTTCTGCCGATAATGAGGTCGAGTTCGGGATCATGATCTCTTGAACGCCGCAAAGAACTCACCTCTTCACGTAAAAGTTTCAGTTCCTTTAGCAATTCTGAATCTACTTGGGAGGGCCTGGTTGTAACACTGTTTACCTGTAGAGGGCCTGAGATATCCAGAACTTTGTCAGCAATCTCTGCAGCTTTTACTGGAGTAAATTATTGAACGGATGCTAAAATAAACTGCGCATTAGAAGGCAATTGTGACAAAAACAATTCCAACAAAGGTGTGTCGGACACATTGTGGTTTTCAGCTCTACGTTGCATAACGCGAAGAAGCTCAGAAGGTTTGCGATCGCCAAGTTGCTCACCAGCTAATAATCGGCGAATTTCTTGCGATTTAGTTTCACCACAACGCAATATGATTTCATCTTTCAGGTTCTTGAAGGGATCAGAAAAATCGGGAGAGATGATGACGTCACGAACTATCATCGCTACGTCTGCTGGTAGATGTAAAACACAATAATTATATTTGGTTTTTGAATCTGTTATTGGTTTCGGCATTGCTGGTTCAAATGTGGATTCAACCATAGTAAACCACAAAGCAGGATCTGTTGGAATAAAAATAGGAGATTTACCGCAACTACTTCAGCCATGATGAATCGAAACTGGAAATTTTAAACAAAGGAAAAACGAAACTACAAGTTCTTGTTCTGTAGTCACCAATGTGGTGAGTTGCGTAGTAAAAGATTATGTAAAATGTTCATTTACTTCAATAAAGACTCCAATTAACCAACAATTTAATAAATAAAACTTAACGAAAAGAGTGTCGATCCTTTGTTGCACGGCTTACAGTACAGCAGACGCAGGTTACAGCAGCGCCACACTTCCGAATCATAACAGCAGTTAGAAGTGGAAGTAGAAGTGTTTTTACTGTGCTTGTAGCGCCATTTGTTGAACACACCAGAGAGGATGGATACATCACCATAAGTGCATACTCAGAATGATTTTAAAAAATTAATTCAGATGGTTCTCCATATCATAGATTAATAACAAGATGGATCACTATCATGGAGCCTAATGTTAACGCGATGACGATCGCAATGTCTACAGTGACGAGAGGGGGGGGGGAGGAGGAACGTCTCATTAACGGAATATTTACTGCTATTGAGCGTCTACCTTAATATAGTATTTCCTTTTTAAAATGTTACATGCTTACTTTTTCAACAAAAGCTTATTTTGTGTGTAATTAATGGTTTAACAATATTAGTGAAAAAAATAAAATAAAACTTCGTCGTTAATGTTATTAATCAAGAAAATACTATATAATCGGAAAAAATGCATATGAAACAATGATATACTATAAAAAGTTCCAGAGTAATACTAGGGTAATACTCTACAAGTCCCAGAACAGAATATTTCTTATTCTTTATGTTACTCACAAAATGCAGATGAAAAGTTGTAAATTTTAGAAACAAACATTCCCACTTGGAAGAAAAAACATTTTAGCCGATGTGTTATGAATTTAAAAAGCTTTATGTATTATAACATTTATCAAAACAATATATTATAATTGAAGTTTTTTTTACAGAGAAAAATAGAAAAAAATGTTTTAATGTAAATAAAGTACAAACGTTTGAATAATATTTTAAGAAGAAAATGGCTATTTTCAAGTTTCTTATATATTTAGTAATTAACTAATAATAATTATCATAACTCTTAATTGACAAGGCATATAGTAGACAGATAAACATTTAATAATCATTTCACAAACACATCACAACACTTACAAACGTCAGTCACATGACACAAAAATAAACAGAACAGGATTCTCTGAAATTGAATTGTGGGAGGAAAGAAAACTTTGGTGCTGACACCTATACTTAACAAATTGAAGCTCAAACATGACAGCTCTCCTCCACTTAATATGTGAATCGGTCAGGTCTTCTGTATCGACCGGATCTTCTCAGTACCTGTGGAGAAGGAGAAGAAGAATTAGATTTTACAAGTTCAGCAGCATCAACTACTGAACTAGTAGGAACAGAATGTTTTGGAGAATCAGAATGAAAGTCAGTTGGAATAAGACATGAAGTACCTGGCTCATGAGAATCAACTGGTTGTGGATCTGCGATACTAGGCTGTATTGGTGGAAAATCACCTAGTTTCGCAATTGCATTTTCACTTCTGAAATTTCCTGCATCACTTTCTTCAGAATTTGTAACATTAACTAAAGAAATCTCTGAACCTACGTTAGATATTTGATCAACATGCCTTTAGAGATATTCGAACCAACTAGAACTCTATAATGTAATTTTCCTTCTCGTGCTATTATTCGAACAATTTTCCACTTTGCTTCTGGAGTGTAATTTTTTGCAGCTACTTTCTGGTTAATTTCAAATTCTTTTATTTTAACTTTGAACTTTTTTGGATTTTGTTTATCATGAACGAAATTTCTAACAGTTGGTACAATCAAATCTATTTTTAGGGTTCCGTACTTAAAAAGTAAAAACGGAACCATTATAAGATCACTCCTGTGTCTGTCCGTCTGTCTGTCACAGCCATTTTACTCGCAAACTATGGAACGTGGAAGTTCAAATTCGAGGAAGTAATAAAGACCATTGACCCACATATTTTCAGATTAATAAACATTCATAAATATATTTAGTAAAAAAGTAGAGGGGCTAATTATGCTACTTGAAAAAAAAATATTTTCTTTGTATATCATGTGGGGTATCCAGTGAAAGCTTTTGTAACGCTGAACTCAAAAATACATTCCTTATAATTTTAGGTATTACATTTTCAAAGATATTGTTTAAAATGTAGCTCAAAAATATGTCCCCCCCCCCCCCATCTAATTCCGAATCTACTGAAACTAAAATTATGAAACAATTAGAGGTAGTAGACGTTAATATAAACCTTGCCGGAAAATTATAGCGATTACCCTAGGTCACATAGTTTTTGAGTAATTAGCATTTTTCTATTATACACAAATTTCGATTTACGGGCATTCAGAAAAATTGTTGAGCATCGCTGAATATACCTATCGTTGCAGAAGAATAAAAACATTGTTGATAATGATTTTCGAAAAAAATCATCACTAATTAGCCGAGATATTAACCCTTAAATGTACGGTCAGTTTGGACATACACAAGGACAGGGGCGGCGTACTCTGTGACTAGTTAACAACTTTAATGATATATATGTGTGATGTAATGTCCAGTAACAGTATAAAAGCTATAAACGTCAAATTGTTAAAAACATACTAATTTAAGGGGTCTCGGGACTCTAAAATGTGGAAAAAGTGAAAAAAGACCATTTTCAACATTTAATATCTTAAAATGTATATGATTTTAAAAGACAATTTTAATTGGGAGGAAAGATATAGTATGTTCTTTCGTTTCATGTATTCAAAAAATTGCAAGATACAGAATTAGTATTTATAGGGGGCTCGAAACTGTTAGACATTTGTCGACCAAAAAATTGGCATAACAGTTTACGCGCAGGATTACAAAATAAATATTGCAACTAGAATGAAAATTTTGGTGCTTACTTATACTTCAGATTGTAATAATTTCCCTGAACTTAAATAAATTTGTATTTAAAGCATTTTTATATATTTAATGCAATGTTGCATTTAGCTAATACAAAATTTTGAAAATTTCAACAGTAAAATCACCTAAAAAAATATTTTTTTGAACAATAAAAAGGAAATTTTACGTTCAGTTTATACAGACTAACATGAAATATATGTTTTGAAAATTTCATTAAAAAATATTCAGAAGTTTTTGAGGTATCCTGCGCGTTATTCCAAAAAACGCCATTTGGAAAATAATTACTTTAAAGTTTCGGAAACGCCGGCCGCTTCAGCTATTGAGCGGGTATAATTCTAAAAGCCAGCACTGTTCTAATGAGAATTTTAAGGAAACAATTATATCAAAATATTCAGAAAAGATAGGAGTTTAACATCTAAAAAAATTAAAATATCTTAAATTTTGAAGCTTTAAGAGTCCTGCGACCACTTAATCCTTTCCGACACGGAGTAATTATAAACTTATGAAATATTGAACTGACACCAGAATTTATAAACGAATTTATTATAATATGCGAACTTGCTTATTTTCACGTGCATGATAAAAGGAAAATTTTAATTAAATATTCTTGGTGCCGTTTGTCTGTTTTGGAATTGTGAATTTGTGTTTTGGAATGGTGTCCGTTTTTTAAGGGCATCGTCCTCGAAAGATTTAATTTGAATGAATCGCATAAATATTGTGGGATTCGCGATAGTTTGCACTGATTGTATCTCTCAATACGCCTCGAGTGACTTTAAAAGTTAATTAAACACCTATCTGGAAAAACGTGGCACTGACCAAGGCGGCGTTGCAACTTTGAGACCTCAATTCGACGCGCGCTTAGCACAATGCCAAATTTAAACTTTGAACAAAGTTTTTGTTTTAGATACACTATAGAAATAAAAGTTATTACTACGCTGAATTTAGTTTCATGAAATGCCAAATGAAGTTTAACTATGAACTGCTTTTATTGTTAGTACCGAATAAAGTTCATGATATACAGATTAGGATAATACTCAAAAAAGAGTTATAGGAATAGCTATATTTGATATTATTTAGGTTCTATATATCTTTAAACTTTCATGGTATACCCATTTACACTTTTCTAATATATACAGTTATACCCAACCCTACGTTGTATAGTTTTTTACAAAGTCTTAGTATTCTTTTAGCAACTTTTTTTTTTTTTTATAATACAATTACAAATTCATATATTTATTCTACGGAAGCCTCTGAGCGCGAGTAATGCTCGCACTTGACCGTTTATTTTTTAAATAAATAGCAGAATCATTTCCTTAACATAATTTTATTTTCTAATTTATGTTAATACCTTTTGCAATTTGCATTGTCATCTTTTCTCCAACGGGTAAAAATATAGAAGAGCGTTTCAACCTTTTTGGAACACCCTGGTTATATGTAAATTTGAATTCTGTAAAATTCATATTATTATAGTAGCGTAGGTATTCTAAAACGAAATCAATCTAGAGTCTTGCAATATTATTTTAATATTTTACTAAAATAGAAGACTGCTATCGTTGAAAGGCATTTTGAAAATCTTTAAAAAATCATTCTTCATCCTTTTAAACAGAACTTTAATGAAAGTTGTTTAAATGAAAATCAATTCTCGCAGTCATTAATATTCTAACGCTCTTATGAACTGATTCCTCACCACGCATAAGATTTTTATACTTAGTCTATTACAAGCATTTTTTAAAAACAGGAATTTAAATCCTTTACAGAACATAAAATTTTTTGAAAATTGATATCTTCAATTTTTAAAATAATACAAAATAAACCCTTTTTTTTATTTTATATTATGACATTATCGACGAGAAAATTTTTAAATTCAGTAAGGAAATGCCTGCAAATAAATCTTCAAGCAATTTCAATAATGCTTATTTTGTTTTTCTAATGATTTGCTATCTGCAAAAAATCACTTTTTTACGGTTAAAAGATTAAAGTCTGTGCGTAGGAAGGAGAAATATGAAATAAAATGTGTATGTAGTTTTAGAAAATTTTTATCATTCTAAATATCTTATTTATTCAAATGTGTCTGAGCTCCGGAATTTCTTGTCTCACACGTACGGGATTCTTTTTTCACAATCAAGAATGTTAGATCTTTTTTATATTAATAGAGTTGATAAAAGAGATTTAATAGAACGATGCATTAGAGTTCCAAGTTGGATTTCAATTTCTCTCTTTTTAGAAAACCTTTTTATTTTACTCCAATATAAGAGATATCAAATATTATATGATACGCATTTACAGAATATATGCTAGTTATTTTTTCAAATATAAATAATGTGATTAAACCTCGTCTGCATTTTTACATGTATGAACGGTATATTTAAAAATTAAATCCCAAAATGCTTCACGTGGGAGTATTCTTTAAATTTCTCCCGATCCCTTTTCGAATCCTGCATTTCATTTTTATGTACATTAAAAGCATGAAAATGTAAGTCTCTCCGTGAAATAGTGTTTTACGACACAGGAAAAAATCGAAATTTCATGCCATCTTTTCACAAGAGCTTCAAGGGAATGGTTTCATAAAATGCGGATTTCAAGCGAAGAGATTTTCGGGGTAACTACTGAAAATGGGAAAATTTAATCCGTTTTTCCCTTTTAGTTTTGAAACAACAAATGTAGATATTCATAGATATTTTAACTTTATTCAAATGTATGAACTGCAATTTTCATAAATAAACCGGGTAATATTTACAAATTTTAGGGATAATTTAACAGAATAAAGTTTTAAACATACCTCCAAAAATGGATAGAAAAAAAGTAATACTAACTAATTAGTGAAAATTATGCAAAATATTTATATTGCGAGTAAATTTTTTATTTCTGTATTCAAATTTGACTTACTCTTTCCTATCCTTCCATTATAGTACCCTGATTAAACCTTTCGCGACGAGCGTCTTTTGCAGAATTTTTAATCTTTCATCACCGGTTTTTCAAAACAGAAATTTTTGACTAATTAAATCGGTAAAATGCCCCGATTAAATAAGACAATATTTACAATAAAAAAATAACTGGCGGGAATAATCGCGAAATCTGATCACCCTATGCAAACCTATATACGTGACGCTCCTCCAGAAGGGGTTAAAACGTGCCATCATTTCGCATTGTGTTATGTCACCTAATGATTCGTCATTATAAAATCATCGCCGGCGACTTTATATGCAAGCCCTTAAATTAAGGTCACTTCAGAGGTACTGTGTGGCTGTAAAAATGCCTTTTATTATGATAACAAGTACTACATATGAAAAGGAGGTTGATTTCTCCAAAGATAGAAAATACATAAAAAATGGCATCTGACTACATAAGGGGGCAACGTCACTTTGCTGAATTGTACATTCAGTCATCCGCTGATGCATCTTCCAGCATGAAGACGTTTCAATTAAAGTCCTTGTACTCAAGATTTTTAGATTAGTCTCCTTTAAAATTTAATCCATGTAAATCTGCTCAGGTTCGTGAGAAAACGAGGCCGACAGGGCGCCAGAATTTACGGAGCATCGAAATTACTAAATATTTTCTTTAAATACTTTTACTCTCTATTTGCATTGCCGTTTTCTTTTGTTTAAATTATATAACAATTGCATTTCAACAAAGCCTTTCACCAAAGCCTAAACTCCATTATGGCAATCTATAAGTACAGACTTAACGGGGCCCCGTGATCTTTCGTATGGAGTCAAATATTTTTCCGTTCCCATTTTTCTCAAAATTCTGAATTTTAAATACGCTTTCAAAATCCTTCAAAAGAAAAAAAACAACTCTTTGTTTTATTGAGGATATTTTCAAACCTAAACCTGCTTCTTTCAGACACATTATCGAAAAAGCTGCAATGGTTACATCCATATCCTATAAGAGGCGACGGAAAAGTCAGATACTCCGCAATCAGCTGTTACAGGCCTTCAAGCTGAATACTCAAACTTGTTAACTAACTAAATCTTGAGAGTTGGGAAGGCGAAATTATTTTTACGGAGAGTACAAGAATACCTTCCATATCAAAATAATTTTTATTACTAAATGCCCAAAATTGGCAGATGTTCTTTTGCAGATACTAAGCAAGTAAGTCTTATTAATTTAAACAAGTAATCCACATTTTGTGATAAAAACAAGTAATCCTCCAGAAAATGGAATCAAAGGTAGTGATTTATGCTCATTTTTGAGGTATGACAGTCTATGAAAAGTCGTAATTGGGGAACAATATGTTACACTCAGTGTGAAATTAGATTAGAAAAAATAAATAACGTAAACATATTTATATAAAAGAAAATCAACTGCATCGTTTGTCAACAAATTAAACAAATTCTCAAGGATAGTATAAATGTAGTTAGGAATGAAAAATGCCAGTCTTTTTATTAGAGAAGTGTAGATGTGTCTCACTCTGTACATAGGGCCAGTATTTGAAATGGAAAATAACTGAAAGTATGAGAATAGTTTAAGAATCGTAGAACTAAATGAAATGAACGAATTTCGCACTGGAGCTATTGACAATGCTAATGAACAACTTTAATACGTTCACGTCGGCGCGGTGGGTCACACTCGACTGTCTCAGAGTTATCAGGACTCCGGCTTTTTGCACACCACTGTTATTTTAGAGAAAATGTTGTTATTTTTAAATCGTCCAATTGTTCTAATTAAATAAAACAACATTTTCTGTATTAAAATACTGGTATCCAAAGAGCCGGAGACTTGGCAGCTCTGAGAAAGCCGAGTGTGCCCCACCGCGCCGGCGTGAATGTGTTAATAGAGATTTGAAGAAACATCTATCAAGATTTTCGCTTTTTGACTGGCTATTATCGCTAAATGAAGATTCAGTGGCAAAAATTCAATGGCTCTTTCGATAACATACGCTATACCCATCTGACATGAGTGAACTGTTTTTTTTTCAGACAGGTAATTAGTGACAAAATAGTTTCCATCTTTAGGAGGAAGCTTTCATAATGGATTATTTACAAATTATGCAATTATTTCATAATTTTTTATTTGATTATCAAACTATGCAAATATGGAAATAGCATAGCAAATTTTCTGAAGTATACCAGCAACCGTTTCCTCTGCAGATAATTCCTTGAATAAACATAAATTAATAGCATAAATTAATCAAATTTATTTACCATCGATGGACATATCGATGGACTGATATAGACTATGCCGTTTATATAAACTATCAACGGAGTTCGATGTTGTACAATCAATAATTTGAAAATAACATATTTTTCGTTTCCACTGAAGTGTTTTTGAAATAGCTGTTTCTTTATATTTAAACCTTTTTATATCACATCTTTGACTTTTTATGAACTGTGAAACCTAAGTTCTTGAATTTTTCTAATGAAATAACTGAATGAAGATAAAAAAAATAGAGAAGTCAAATTTTAGTTGCTGTTGTGTCTATGACACTACTGATCAATTGCGATGTTACTGTGACTTCAATTTAAAAAAAAAGTCAAGTTCATTTCTATATTTGAACTTGACTTCTTTGAAGCATTTTATATCCATAAAACATATATAAATGTTTATTGGAACTTCGCTGTCCCCCATTATCTGATTGTTGGAAGTCTTGTACAAAATCCTCCTTTTCTTAATTTCTAATTTTTGTATCGCTCGCTTATTCCCTCTATCCCTTTAAGACCCAAACCGCACGATCGTGCGGGTTAGACATTCATTTAAATTTTTGCTTCTGAGTCGTATGTAATAAAAACTCGAATCGAACGATCGTTCTGGTTTGCAGATAGAGTAAAGTATCATTTTTTATCAACAGGTAACGGTTGCAGTCCATGTTTTACTTTCTAGAGGCATGACTAGCTTTGTTTACAAACATATAGAGTCTTAAAGGGCTATACAGGGTGATTCTTAATTGTTTTTACAAAATAAGAGGTGTGATAGTACTCATCCAGACGAATAATAATTACCATAGAACATGGGGTCGCAAACCACTTACTGAATCACAAATATAGGGTGTTTCACCGTAACTGAAGTCGGCTTGTCGGTAATAATTTTGCGAAAAATAAAAATATTGCAATAAAAATGTAACGATATGTACCTTATTTTTTATAAATGTGATAACATCACAAAAAGTTCTGTAAAACACGGTACTCGCACAATCGATGACACCGTATGAACTGATAATCACAGTTCAAAATGTGGAGCGTCAAATGCATACTGCTGGCGCGTATAATGGAAACTTTTTTTGTGTGTTATCATATTTACAACAAAAGTGAGCATCTCAATTAAAAGTTTCATTATAATATTCTTCAGTTTCCTGAAAATTATTACCGTCAACCAATGTTCGATTTGAGTAGAACACCCTGTATTTGTGACTAAATAAGTGGATTGCGACCTCATGTTCTATGGTAATTATTGCTTGTCTGGATGGGTACTATCACCCCTCTTATTTTGTAAAAACAATTTAGAAACATCCTGTATGTATATATGTATATTTTCCTTTTGCCTTTTTCCTCAAAGAGCATAGCCGGATAAGCATTGGAACATGCCTTTTAATCAAATTTCCTGATTTTTTTTCCCAGACGTAGATACATATCTGGCAATATATTTCCCCTATTATCACCATATAAATATTGATATTTAATGAGATAAAAAGGGTTTTTCGATTTTTTAAAAAACGGATTTTCTCAAAAACTGTTGCACGGAATTTCATGCCAGTAATTGAGGATATATAGATACCAAAGATGCATAACTGGCAATTTTTGTATAATTTTCTGTTTATAAAAACTCTGTGAAATAGCTAAATGAAAATTTTAAAAAATAAGAATCATATCTTATGGTTATCCGAAAATTACCATTTTCTTGTGAAAAATTTCCCATATGTGCCCGTATATTCTATATAAATGCCGAAAGTTTGCGTGGTGTACTACATATAAATATTTACAAAAATGTATATTAAAATTATTGAAATTCCTTTTAAGGCGTTAGTTTGGGCGGAGCTACTCAACTTCCACACACGAAGAATTTTTGGAATAAACAGCTACAGAATTGTTGTATTTTAAATTTTAATGAACACATGAGCAACATTCTCAAAACTGTCGATATCAAAATGAACATGATGTTGAAAAACTTGGCTTATATGCTTAATGGAAACTAAAATACATCAGTTGACATATTGTCTGCTGCCTTTGTTCCAAAAATTCTTCGGATGTTGAAGTTAAGTAGCTCCGCCCCAAATAACGCCTTAAAATTAATTTCAATAATTTTGATATACTCTTTTGTAAATTTTTATATGTAGTACCCAACGCAAAATTTTGACATTTATATAGAATATATGGGAACATATGGAGAATTTTTTACAAGAAAATGGTAATTTTCGGATAACCAGAAGATATGATTTTTATTTTTTTGAATTTTTGTTTCGCTATTTCACACAGTTTTTATAAACAGAAAATTATACAAAAAAATTATCAGTTATGCATCTTTGGTATTTATATATCCTCAGTTAATGGCATGAAATTCCACGCAGCAGTTTTTGAGAAAATCCGTTTTTTAAAAACTCGAAAAAACATTTTTATCTCAGTAAATATCAGTATTTATAGGATGATAATACGGGAAATATATTATCAGATATGTAGCCACATCTGGGAAAAAAGTCAGGAAATTTGATTGAAAGGCATGTTTCCAATGCTTATCCGGCTATGCCCTTTCCTGCAATTCTATTGATCAATAAACCTATATCTCCAATACGCTTCTCCACTGCATAAATGAGAAAAAAATCATTTTATAATTTGAACTGATGACGCTAAGCTAAATGATACTGAAACCAGTGTCCAATACTTTTGGTAATGCATTTAGTATAACTATTAGGTGCTAAAAACATTTTTCCTTTTTTTCCGTTTTGTTATAAAGTTATAAAGTCTGTCCATCTGTTATAAAGATAAAATGTTTTAATTATTTAAAGATTGGTTTAAAGATAAAAGTTTTTAATTAGCCTGAGACATTTTTAATATGTAATTTTTTAATTTAATCGTTAAAAAATATTAATCTTTTTTATATTTAAAATTAAATGTTTAGTTTTCTTGTGAGAGTTTAGTACCACCTTTTAACATTTTAAACATATGCTACCAAGCAGAAAATAAATCAAAAATTCTTTTAAAAAAATTGTCTCAATTTTCTCGCAATTTATTTTTTATTACGCAACATTTTCTTCCATTCAGGTCTTTAATTGAAAATTAATTCAATGAATATCTTAAATAGATTTTCTTTTAATTACAAATTTTTTTAATACATCCGTAAATAGATTAAACAAAGGGCTTGCAATTTCTCTTTGAATTTTATTAAATTTTACTGAATAAAATAATTACCTTCAAAATTTTGATAAGGGGGTACAAAAACCATTACAAAATTGTGTGAATACGGGTATTTTTTTTAATAATTTCGCTTCATCTGGCGCGTGTGTTAATTAAAAATATTTTTCTTCCTGGAGAATTTTGTTGATTTACTCATAATTTTCATTTAAATATTTAGATACATCAATGTTTTTATCTTTAAATCAGTCTCGGGAAGGTTTTGGATAATTTGAAAAAGAAAGTAGTCTTTTCTGTACACCTTTTTAAAAGTTGATACGGAAATAAGTATTAAGGAGCAATTTTATTCAATATATAGTCAACAGATGGCAGGATTGTACTAATCCCTTCCAATTTTATTCAAAGCTTGAAAATTAACACCGATTCCAAGAAGGTATTTTTAAATATTGAAATAAAGTTATAGCTTGTCGTTTATTACTGATTGTTTTCGAATAACTTTAATTCCGATTTATGTATAATTTTCTTTGTTAAACAAACATTAGTATTATTTTAAATAAAATTAACATATGTTTCTGATTCAATTTTCAATTGAATTTTAAAGCAAATTTTAATTATTTTTTGCCAAAAACGAATCATAGATTCTATGAAACTATTTGTATACGAAAATATTCACGATCCAATACACAGGGCTTGCTTGGAGATATACAAGGAGACTCAATACAGATGCAATACTTAGGATTACCTCTTAAACCGCTGATGATAGAAACATAATTCCAATTACAAAACGTTTACAAATCAAGTGTAGCTTTTATATATGGCATTTGTTTTTCAAGGGGCTGCATAGATGTTTAAATCTGAAAATTAATTTTTATGCGGTCCCATCTTCCTATAAATTAAAAAAAAGTGTAGTCCTGCATCTAAAAATGACATTACAAATATACCATTCTTTTACGACCAAAACTTACCGAGTTATAATACTATGAATTTTAAACGTTTTCTGACAATAGAAGCGGAAAGACTTCAGTGCAGGAATGCACTGAAATTTCATAAAATTCAAACCATTATAATTCGGTAAGTTATTATCAAAAGAAGGCGACTTTTTAAATGTCTTTTATAGGCGCAGGGCAACATTTTCTTTATATGAGATATAAAAAAACTATATATAGATTATGTGTATAGGAAATAGTATGTATATAGCCTTAAAAAAATTAAATTTCGTCTTGTAATATGTATATATAGCCCTTGCAAAAAAGGTCATATTTAAAAACTATGCTTGATTTGTATATACTTTTTGGTAAATGGAAATATGTTTCCATACTCAGCGGTAAAGAGACAATCCCTATTACAAATCTATTTTGAATTACCCGGCATAATACCCCTAGGCCCTTTTTCCACTGTCCCTTCTTTACTCTCTTAAAATTATTTTTAAAAATGTCTTATGACCGTTGCAAGGTGCCCCAGATTATCCCTGGTATGCCTGTCAACCTCTCTCTTGAAACATCTTTGCAAATTATACGTATTGACAGGGCCGTCTATGGGTTCAGGCGCAATCTAGGGTCTCTTGCAACGACCTTATACTGTCAAGAGCAAATTATAAGTAACTGTTAATACGTATAATTTGCTCCGATTTTTCAAAAGGGTTCACTTTAAAATGAAATTTACAGATTACACACTTTCGGGTTAATAGCCATCAGGGCCCATCATTGTCATCACCATTTTTAAATTAAACCTATCTTTTTAAAATGAAGTGGCAACATAGTAAATTTATTACATATCAGCGCTTAAAAAATATCAAGAAATAGAAATGTTCGTCAATTTTTAATTATTAGTTAGTGAAATATAAATTACTGAAAATCGATCTAATTAGGCTATTTCCAAGAGTAATTGTAGTGTAAGTCACATGTTACAATTTTTGGCTACCTCTATTTTAGAACGGAAAAATGTGACTTAATTTATGGAAGCTATCTCATTAATTGAATAAGGCCAAGCAAACTTTTCGAAAATAAAGGTAGCCAACAAGCATAGCAGTTATCAGCTGTGTGACTTATACTACAAGAACTCGTGGAACTAGCCATTAATGTTAAAAAAGAAAGTTGGTTATTTAGACATAGACGCTGCTATGATTGTTTATTTTATGACATTTTACTTACTGCATTTATTTGTAAAAACCCAAGCATAAAGCGCGTGCATACTCTGTATTAATCAGTTTTTTAAATTTAGTTAATATTTTCCATCATTCTGCAGTAGTTTTGAAATTTCTCAATGCTTCTTTTCAAATTTACTTTTTTCAGTTGTATGTTTTAACACTTTAGCGGGTGGTGTCTACAAAAAAAGGACACCAAATTTTTAAGATTACTAGCACCTGGACTGTTTAATTAAATTTTTACTTTTATAAAGTACGGGAAAGTAAGCCAGTTTTTATTTTCTAATAAATTCGTTTGTAAATTCCGGTGTCAGTTCATCATTTTATCATTTTACAAACAGAATTGCTCCGCGCCGTAAAGGGTTAAACGAATGACCCGATAACACACCGTTTTTTGGTATCTGTGATAAATCTGCGGAAACATTATGTTAAAGAAGATCATAAGTCAAATGCCTCATAAGAAAATTCAAAAAGCTATTCCCTTGTTAAAATTTGGGAAATAAATTATAAAAATACCTGTTTTACGTTTATCTCATGTGAGTTACCCTTATGCTCCCATGGTTTTTTCATTTAAAATTCTAATAAAACGGCCACACATTTACCAGGTGATAGGTAAACAAAAAGAAAAACCATGCATTAAGCATAGATTATGAAACACTTTCCAACACTCCCTGAATGCTTTAACAAAACTTCTTTATTTAGGGAAATAAGATAAATAAGATAACTAAGCAAACATTTTAGAAAACGCATAAAACATTTCAAAAACTTATTTCAGTAGTTACCGTCTATAGCCAAATATATATTCCAATTGTTTTGAACAGCCCTGTATTTCATCTGTAGGTTGAAATATTTATACTATATAATGGGAGAATTTAGTTTAGCAAGAAAATGCATAACAGATTGAATATGCAGGTTGAAATTCAGCTTTCAGCAATTTATACTAATAAATGGAAACATACTTGAATACTTTTCAACAGCCCTTTAGTTTACCTAGTACCTTTATTACATGCCACTATTTAGCTAAAATTTAATTCAAACTAAAGCACTCTTAAAACTACTGAAATTACATTTCCAGAAATTCATAGACGGCCATGTATCCAACTCTTTGCGTGGCCCTGTATATCATTTTAACTATATTTTACAAATATTTCTTAGTAAACTAAATTCAGTTCAGCGTAAAAATGCATAACTCCTTTAAAACCCACCTTTAAGCAATTTATGCTCATACTCGGTAACCTTTACGAATTCATTTCTGTAGCCCTGTATATGAACTATAGCATTTATACTCACTTTATAGTATGCATAAATATAGTGAAAAAAGCGCATATCATAATTAAAAATACATTTCGAGCAATCATTACTAATATACAGTAATTCGGGTACGATATAATATCTGAAATCTTTTCAAATGCACCGCAAACAATCCCCCCCCCGCCCCCTATACCATTATGAACGAAATTCTTTTGTGTGGCCCTGTAAATGAATAATAACTATTCTTTGCACCGCATATTCAACAGAATGCATATTTTAGTGGACTTCATAAACGAATATCAATTTTACTATGTTTGAAAGAATGTAACACCATTAAAAATCATTTGAAACGATTTTTTCTCATTGGCGTAATGTAACGGAAAAATTTGAATGTCCCTGCAAATGAACTAATTATGCTACAAACTTCATTTGAAATAGGGAACGTGCTATGGTAGAGGTCACTAACATAAAAAATTTCAGAACTATCCGAGCGTATTTACGGGAGTTAGAGCGTAGCGAGATGGCCAGACGGATAGGCAAACCGAAGTCAAAAACACTTTTCAACTTTGTTGGACAGTGTAAAAAATGAGACCGTTTTGGTTTAAATTTTAGTAAAATTTTTCCGGCTTTCAATTTACGATTACAGACGGTTTTTCCTCCACTTAACACATAAAATTTTGCACCTGGTATCAACAAAATTTCTACGAGTGTCATAGCACAGTCCTTAAATCAGTAGCATTTGCTATGCTGGCAGTATGTCTTCCATTTTTAGGGTTCCGTACTTAAAAAGTAAAAACGGAACCATTATAAGATCACACCTGTGTCTGTCTGTCTGTCACAGTCCTTTTACTCGTAAACTATAGAAAGTGAAACGTTCAAATTGGGGGAAGTAATAAAGACTATTGACCCACATATTTGCAGATTAATAAATATTTATAAATATATTTAGGGAAAATGTACAGGGTATAATTCAGTTACTTGAAAAAAAAGAATTTTTTTCTTTGTATATCGTGTGGGGTATCGTGTGAAAGCTTTCGTAACGCTGAACTCAAAAATATATTTCATTTAATTTTAGGTGTTATATTATCAATGTTATGGTCTAAAATGTAGTGCAAAAGTATGTTTCCCCTCATCTAATTCCTAATCTACTGAAGCTAAAATTATGAAAAAATTAGAGGTAGTAGACGTTAATTTAAACCTTGCAGGAAAATTATAGCGATTACCCTAAGTCACATAGTTTTTGAGAAAATCGCATTTTTCCGTTACACACAGATTTCGATTTACGGGCATTCAGCAAAAGTGTTGAGCAGCGCTGGAGATACCTATCGTAGCAAAAGTATAAAAGCATTGTTGATAATGAATTTCGGAAAAAACTATCGGTAATTAGCCGAGATATTAACCCTTAATGACAGGGACGGTTTGGACATACATAATTACAGAGACCGCGTACTCTTTGCTCCATCGGCTTTTAAAGCCTAGATAACAAATTTTAAGGATATATTTGTGTAATGCAATGGCCCAGTAGCGGTATAAAAGCAATAAAAGTCAAATTGTTTTAAAAAGTCTAATTTAATGATAATTAATCACACAAATGCTATGGGATTCGCGACTAGTTTGCATGTAACGGCTCTCTCAATACACCTACAGTGTCTTTAAAGGTTAACTAAAAACCTATATAGAAAAAAGCAGCGTTGCAAACTTGGTGACGTCCTTTCGAAGCGCGCTTAGCACAATGGTAAGTTTAAATTTTGAACGAGGGTTTTGCTTTAGGTACACTGTAAAAAGAAAAGATTATTACTACGCTGAATCTAGTTTTATGAAATGCAAAATGAAATTTATATATCCACCACTTTTATTGTCAGCACCGAATTAAGTTCATTTTAAACAAATTAGGATAAGATTTTAAAAAAAGAGTTCAACAGAATAGCTATATTTTATATTATTTAGGTTCGATATCTCTTTGAACTTTCATGGTATAGCCATTTTTACTTTTCTAGTATATACAGCTATACACAACCCTACGTTATATAGTTTTTAGAAAGTCTTAGTATTCTTTTACCAATGGTTTTTTTAATAATACGCTTACTAATTCATATATTATTGTACGGAAACCTCTGTGCGCTAGTAATACTCGCACTTGACCTTTTATTTAAATAAAAATGTTCACCTAAATTAATCGCAGAATTAGTGTCAATAACTAATCCGAATATTGTTTTTCCCAAATAATAATGTCGGATTATTTCTCCAAAATAATAGTGAATACTACTGCCATACATGAGTGTGGGGCTTGAAAATTAAATTTAACTATAGCAAAATTCTTTGTTACAAAATTCCAAGATGAGTTACAATCTTAACTATGGATATTCGCATATCAATTATTATACAGTAAAACCTGTGTAAGTTGACCACTTGCCGTACCACACTTCAGTGGTCAACTTAGACAGGTGGTCAACTTATAAAGGGTGATGATAATTTTAATTTTTTTCTTTTTTTTTACGTAATATTCATACCATATCATTTTTTCCCAAAAATATTTTATTTATTGACAGGGCTTTAAAATAATATTGTATTACCATTCATATTTCTAACACCTTATAAAAGAAAAGATTAACTACAAGAATGAATTAATAGTTGTGTATCAATTTTAAAATCAATTAGTATTACTACTAATTTAGAAAAAAACAGTCAATCAATATACAGCCAATTAGTGATTCTTCAAACTATACTAGTTATTACATATAATTTATAAAAGAATATTTAAGAAAAACACTTGTTTTTTTCACATGTTAAGATACATACACATTCTAAAATTTTAAAATAAACTTTGTCAATTACATTACCTATTTTTCAAAAAAAAAAACTGTTATTGTAGTTTGAAGCTGATTTTTGGACATTGCATAAGCCCAATGTTCTGTACTACAACACAGTCCTAGAGTAATTCATCATTATCACAAATAATTTTCTTAACTGTGTAACAATTGCCACAAACTATTGCAATTGGTGGAATATTTCTGCCTACCAACTAGCAGCTGGGGTTATTGAAAGAAAGTAAGGAATAATAAGAGAATGGGAAATAGGGGAAATAAATCTAGAATCAAAGAATGTAGCGGTGAGGGGTTGAAAAGACAAATCCACAAGAGCAACAATGTAAGAATAGATAAGCCTTGAATTATTTACTTACACCTATCGCTACTAAAAGCATTTCCCAGGTTAATAACTATTTCACCCTTTTAAAAATTCTAGTTAAAAAGAAAGAAAAAAAATAGAAAAATTTCGTGGATAGTTATTTTTTTTTTCAATTCATGATTTGTTAGCTATTTGGATGCTCAAGTTATAAAGGGTTTTCATGGGCATTTTATAATAGTTCTAGCCAAATTTGAATAATTTCGGTGGTCAAGATACAAGATAGACAGGTGGTCAAGTTACAAAGGGTTTGTCTTATAGTTTTGTATAGGATAAATTTGGTTCCTGACAACAGAGGTCAACTTAGACAGGTGGTCAACTTACAAGGGTGGTCGACTTTACAGGTTTTACTGTATAATTATTTTGCATTTAATATTATCAAGGATACATTGTGAAGATATAATGTAGAAGTTGATTTTTAAAAAAGGAAAGAATTATTAATGGTTGAGAACAACTACTGAAGCAGATTATGCCAGTTTAAAAGTATCACCAACTCTGTAGGTACATGATTCCAATAAATAAATAAAGCTGTCAAGGAATTAAAAAGATTTTCCTTTACAATTGCTACACATAATGAAAGAATACGTGCGTGATTGTGGATGTCATTTTACACAGTGGTATAAAAATTTTCGTAATGTTAGCTCTAGACACAAATTTATGCACCTGGAAACGATTTCTTCAAAACTCTATTTTTTTTTTTTTTTTTTTTTTTTTTTTTTTTTTTTTTTTTTTTTTAGTGTTTTATGCAGTTTAACGATGTTACTTTTAAAACCTTATTGTATATTTAGATTTTTTGAAAACAAATATTTCTGAACCGTTGTTAGGAAGAGAAAAACTATTTCACTTTTATAATATTAAAAAATTTCTAAAACGATTTTCTAATTTTAGGAACATTCCTTTAAAAAAAAAGTTTCGCTCCATAAAATTTTAATTTGTGTTTTTAATGTCTGGAATTCGCAAAACTATTGATTTTTCAATACTGAACTTCTTCAGACAATCTAAAGTAATTATTTCCTATCTTTCGCAAACATGATGTTAAAAAAAATATTAATTAGGCGACTATTTTTCATTTTATTTATTATTTTTCTATTTTGTGACGGTGATTTTTTATTCGAAACGAATAGCAATTTCTCTCTTCGCGCTAAAATATCGCCACCCTAATTCATGTTACCATGGTGATGTAATGAGACATTCCTTTTTCTAGGGAATTGAAAGCGCTCAGAGCTGAGGGTTTTTTGTACGTTATTTCATCTGTTACTTTTTAAAAAAATAAGAAGTTTTATCCGAAATAAAACTTTTTTGAAGCTGCGAAAATATTTGAATTAAAGGTTCTCCGTATGTGCAGAGTGAAGACTCAGTTTTTTTTCACACAACCTTGAAAATTTCAAATTAAAGTTTCTTATGTTAAAGACTAGAATTATATAGTACAGGGGTGTGAACCTTTTTGCGTGGAAGGTCGCTTGTCACTGATTTTTCCAAATAAAAATCTTCTCCTTATTTGATTGTAGAATTTCTATCATTAAATAAAGCTAATTATTTTATATGAAAATAGCTGTATGCCTGGTGTATATCTATCTATATATATATATAGTATATAATACGTTTTTGAAATAAAAAATAGCTAACAAGTTCGTGTAACAAATATATATAGAGGCACAACACACACACCAGGTGTGTCCAATCTGCAGCCTATGGTTCAAAAAGTTACCACTATTTTCATACAGATAAGAATTTATATATATATCTACCCTATATATATAAAATCCTAATGAAATGAATTTATGAAACGGAAGTATGAAACGGAAGTATGAATCGACTGATTAAACAACTGATTATGTTTCACGGGGATTTTTCCTAAAATATGGAATACTTTGCGATGAAATTAACACCAAAAATCAATATTGATCCGCAGATTCCAAAACTGGTATTAGAATTTTTAAATTCGAATTAGTTTTCGAAATATTAATTTTTTTCTAATTTTATATACATTTTTCTAATGATGGCAACTCAAATTTCAATCATAACAGATATTTTTTTTTCGCATTTCAAAAAAGGTTATAATTTTAAACTAATTTGGCGACCAAGTTTGGCCTCCCTTAAATCTATGCTAAGAACAATGCTTTTTTTTTTCGTTATCATTTTATTTAATACAAAATTTTCATTAAGAAAAAAAACATTTAAAGTTAATGGCTTACACTTCTTTCTTTTTTTTTTTAAATGAAACGAAAAGAAAAATATTAGGCTCAGATGTCATATACGCACCGGCGTACCTAATTGGCCCCACAATGGCGTTATTTTTCCTGACATGGTAACCCGGCTATTGTTGCTTATTCATCAATAAATGTTTATTTACATTTATTTTCTTTTTATTTAAGAAAAAATGTTATAAATTGCTTTGTTCTATAGTTATTAATTTTTTTTTTTTTTTTGTTATTTCATTTTAAAAATAATAGAAAAATAATTTAAAAATACATATATAACTGGTATTCGAAAACGAGGTTTTCGCCAAATTGTCGTAAAAACAATCACGCTAAACCCAGTGCTTATATGACATCTGTGTTAAATATTAAGCAACAAATCATAACATTTAATTTCAAATTCAAAGCAAATGACCAATATCGCCAAATTATATAAATCGCCAAACCATTCTCTAAATTATACAAGTTGACGTAATTTTTTTTTAAATAACGAAAAAACCAATAAATTAGTATAAAAATTCAAATACAAATAAAGCGTCGAAATAAAAATCACTTGATGGCGTATACACGTGTAACTTCCTTACAGTCAAGTGACTGTTACATTTTCGATCAACCATTATTATCGTTTAATCTTATTGTCTGGCGATTTATTTTTGGTCAATGGGATAACCAAATAGTACCGTTTTAATTTACCACTCAAAAAAAAAAAAAAAAAAAAAAAAAAAAAAATGCTAACTTACGAGTTAAAAAAGGGGTACTTTTCCGTTTACGGACACCATTGTCGCCAAGCGTAATAGTTGGCGCAAAATGAAAATCATGTGAATTCACATTTGAAAAATAAAAGAAAAAACACTGTCGATAATAAAGTGAGTCTTTTAATTTATAACATTTGGAAACTACAGACATTTATGAACTATTTTACTAAATCACAAATATATACTTAAAATAAATGAACAAATAACTGTTATACAATAATGCATAGCAAATAATAGCAAATCACAATGTTTCGCATGTTTTACTACAAAAATCCTTTTCGCGATCAGGGTTGAAATAATTGGCGCATTAGCATACATTTTGGCATGGTGTCCGTATAACGGAAAAATACCAAAAAAAGCTATTGGCGAGATTTGAGCCCGGCTAACATAAAAGTACCAAGAATTCTTTGCGATCATGTCAACTTTTATGTAGTTTTTTTCGAAAAAATAACTTTGATTCTTTAATTAAAATGGAAACCTTTCTTATGAAAAGCGAAGGTACTGTTAATGATAGTCGCATGACTTAGGCTATTATAATAGAGATTGTTTTCAATTCTAAAAACAGTGCAAAGAATAATATTTCTAACCATTACAAATTTACTTACACATGCCTGTTAAAAACAGGAAAAAAAAACCTTTAAAATTACTATTAAATGAGTATGAGTTAAAAGCAGAAACATATTGAAAATTATGTCTAGAAAATTGTATTTACACATGAATATTAAAATAGAAAGGAAACTTTAAAATAATAAATACATTACTATGCGTTTAACCCTTTCAGGGGCAAGGTACTTCTATTCGTAAAATGTTGAAATCAGTTAATGGCACCGGAATTTGCAAACAAATTTCGAAATACGAAAATGCTTTTGGTCACTTACTTAATAAAAGGAAATTTTTCATTCCAATATTCTGGTGGCAATTTGCCATTTAAGAATTAAAATTAAGTGGTCCAAAAATGAACTACCGCCCTTGAAGGGGTTAAAGCATTAAATTGTAGTTATTGTAGTAAATTGTATTATGTCAATCGTTTTATAACACTGTTAAAAAGTACCGGTCGGCAAAGACTCTGTTTACTTAATTCATTTTATTTTAGCTTCCTTTCAAATGTTTAACTGATCTTGTATTCGATAGCTCACTTTTATAGGAATGTGACTGTACTGTGGTCAATGGATAGATAGTCCACGCTTCTAAAACACAACACAACATTTAATTATTTACATAAAATTCAAAGGAGACTGGCAATGGTTGATACATTGCGCTTACGTCGTAACTTACATGGAGAACAACAACAACAAACTGGCGGGGAATCCTCGCCCGCGCCCCTTCCAGTCCAAAGCGCTTGTAGCGCCCTCTCACAAATTATGATATACGGAGGAAACACTCCCCCGGGGATTGAAATGCAAATTTCAATATACATTAACATATAAATTTGCAAAAAAAAATGTTCACACAAGAAAAATTATAGCATATAACAACTTACATACACAATAATAATACAAGAATAAATTCACTATAACACTAGAATAAATACAGAAATAATATATACATTTTAAAGTTTGCTTAGGGAAAGAAAGGAAATTTGTTACTCAACTGGTAATATACAGACATCTCGGACGTTTCTTTTAAAAATTCGCCCATCTGGTAAGCGTAAATTCACCGTTCGAATTATATTATCCCTTCCCTTAAAAACTTCTACTATTCTACCAACCAACCATTTGGTGGAAGGTAAATTTTCCTGCTTTATTAGTACCAAAGTTCCTTTCTGTACATCATCTTTTTTAAATTTCCATTTCCCCCTCTGTTGGAGATTATTCAAATAATCGCGCTTCCAAAGTTTCCAAATTTGTTGGCTAAATTTGGTGATTATCTGCCATTTTGCCAATCTATTTTCATTAATTTCATCTAACTGAGGTTCGGCGATCGAAGTAATTGGCCTACCGATAAGGAAATGTGAGGGTGTCAAAGTTTCGAAATTTTCAAAATCTGGGGATAGTGGAGTAAGGGGGCGAGAGTTCAAAACTCCCTCAATTTCCGCTAATATCGTTAAAAATTCTTCTAAAGTTAATTTTTGATCACCTATTACCCTTTTCAAATGAAACTTGAACGATTTTACTGCTGCTTCCCAGATGCCGCCAAAATTAGGAGATTTGGGGGGAATAAATTCCCATTTGATACCCTCCTGGGTTAAAAAGTTACACAATTCCTCATCTGGGACACTAACCAGTTTATGCAATTTTTTCAACTCGATGTCAGCTCCAATGAACGTTTTTGCATTATCAGATAGAATTTTGGCACATTTCCCTCGTCTGCCAAAGAAACGTTTTAAACTAGCTATAAAAGCTTGAGTTGTGAGATCTGAAACAAAGTCCAGGTGTATTGCTTTGGTGCACAGACATATATACACTACTACATAAACTTTATTTAATACACCCTTCCTTTGATTTCTAAATTTAATAGAAAAGGGTCCACAGTAATCCAGGCCTGTCACGGAAAATGCAAAATTTGGGGTCACACGTTCCCTTGGCAGATCGGCCATCAACTGGGAGCTGACAACAGGCTTATTTTTGAAGCATGTCACACATTTGTGAACAATTTTCCGGCAATTATTCCTGCCATTAAGTGGCCAAAATTTCTGTCTAACATGGAAAAGCAAGGCTTGTGGGCCTAAATGAAAATACTTCAAATGGAAATAATTTAAGATAATATTTGTTAACTTATGATTGGCAGGCAACACAATTGGAAATTTAGAGTTAGGCGGCAAATCGGCATGCGATAAACGGCCACCAACTCTAATTAATCCTTCATTTCCCAGGAATACATTTAAGGAAGATAATCTACTATTATGCTTAACAGGCTTACCCTTTTTGAGACATTTTATTTCATCTCGAAACTCACCCTTTTGTGCTGACCGAATTAAAAATAATTCGGCTTGTCTCACTTCATCTAGTGTTAGTGGTCCCCTTGTTTTCGGTGGGTTGCGACAATTCTTGTAAAATCTAAAAATAAAACTAATTATACGTATTAATTTTATAAAATTATTAGTCAATGAAAAAATGTGTTCAATTATAGAATGTTCAGTGGTGATAGATAAGGTGGTAAAGTCATGAATATTGTCCACGGAGTCTCTTTTTAGTTCATTTAAATAGATCTCCTGATCTGGAACTACTAGTGATTGTTCGTTGTTACAAATATCTAACGAGTCCTTGAGAAATTCTGGACCAGTCCACCATTTGTGACTCTGAATAAGATCTTCCGATTTTATACCTCTAGTCAGCAAATCTGCAGGATTCTCAGACCCTGCACAATGAAACCACCTGGATGGGTCTGTCAGTGATTGGATTTCTTTGACCCGGTTAGACACGAATGATTTCCACCTATTTGCAGACCCCTTTATCCAATAAAGGGCAATCTGGGAATCGGTCCATAGAAACATAGAAGACGGTCCCTTGCGATCTAGCACCTTCTTCACCTCACAAGTTAGACGCGCTGCTAGTAATGCACCCAACAGTTCCAGCCGGGGTAATGACACCTTTCTCAGGGGTGCCACTCTGCTTTTCGATGTTAGCAATTTAATGGAAGACTGGGTCTTGGAATATATTTGGAGATATATGACAGCACCGTATGCTTTGGGACTGGCATCGGCAAAGGTGTGCAGTATTACTTTATATTCAGAGTCTTCAGGGAACTGAAACACATTTCGAGGAATATTTAGTTGTACTAATTGAGGTAACTCGGAACACCATTGTTCCCACAGCTTTGAAATATCGGGGGGCAATTCTTCATCCCATGTTAAATTCCTATTCCACAATTCTTGAAACAACAGTTTAATTCGTATTGTAAATGGCGATATGAGACCCAAGGGGTCAAAAATTCTACCTGCTACTTGCAGAACGAACCTCTTCGTATTTTTTGCCTTGCACAAAAATTCTACTAAATTATCAATATCGATCATCAACATGTCCTGTTTAGGTTGCCATAACAGTCCTAATACCTTATGTGGTTTATTTTCCTCAAAGGGCTGAGGTAAAGTACTAAACCCGTTCTTCTCCCACGATTCCATTACTACTTCGTTGTTCGATATCCATTTTCGAAAAGTCATACTAGCTTCCTTCATAATTCTGTGTGATTGTTGTGAAATGTTCAGTGCATCTTGTACCGTGTCGCTACCGGCAATGAGATCATCAACATAAATACAACTATCGAGTATTTCGGTTGTCACCGGATATTCCTTCTTAAATTTACTAAGATGTTGTTTTATAGTGGCTGATAGTAAAAATGGGCTTGAGTTCAAACCAAATGTTAGGCGTAAGAATCTGTACATAATAACTTTAAATTCATCACCGTTGACAGGATTGTCATCTATAAACAAGAATCTTAAAACGTCTCTATCTTTTTCGTTGATAGAAATTTGTAAAAAGGCCTTTTCTATGTCGGCCAAAACAGCAATTTTATTTAATCTAAAAAAAATCAACAAATGGAAAATGTTCGGATTTAGGTTACTGCCTGCATCCAAACAGTCATTCAAGGACAACTCACCTGCTTCATGCGAACTCGCATCAAAAACAATGCGACATTTTGTGTATACACTGTCTTGTTTAAATACCGTATGGTGAGGTAAATAAAAAATCGGGTTGTTAGAATTTTCTTCTGACTCAGGAACAATTTCAATAATTTTCATCTCTAAATATTCGTCTAAAATTTTACGATAATTTTCATATAAACTTGTATCACGTTTCATTCTTTTTACGAGAGTAGCGAGCCGTGTTTGGGCTATCTGGTAATTATTGTTTAGTTCTTCCAAATCCCGTTTCCATGGGAGACAGATTTCATATCTGTTATTTATAAACCGCACCTTTTCCCGAAATTTCTCTAAAATATCTTCATTTTTTACATTAACTGGGTCATCCCTAATTCCTATTGTCTCTAAATCCCAGAACACCTTCAAATCTAATTCATCTTGATTTTCTAATAAATAACAATTATATTTAGTTTCGTTATTTTCGTTTTCATCATGTATAACTCCACCTGCAATCCAGCCTAAATAAGAGTTTTGTAAAATTATAGAAGTCTCAGGAATTTTCATTTGACCAGTTAATAACAAATCATAATAAACATCTGCCCCCAATAGCACCTGAATTCGCTGTGGTTCAAAAAACTTTGGGTTAGCATAAACCAAATTACGTGGTAGTTTCAGATTAGAAATATCTACGCCACTCATAGGATTTAAATCAGTTATTTTAGGAACCAAAAACATGTTACAGAATTTTTTAAATGTTCGATCTTTGTTTGAAATTTCGACATGTATTCTGTTTTTAATTTTACAGATTGCATCATTTAATCCGGAAACAACTGACCTTACTTTATATTTATCTAATCCTAATAATTCTGCTGCAGAAAAGGTAATTAAAGATATATTACTAGCTGTATCTAAAATAGCAACAAAAGGAAAAAAAAAATCATTTCTTCCCCTCAAATAAACTGTCGCTGTTGAAATCAACGCATTATAGCTGGCGCCGGACACTGTCTGGTTATAATTATTTTGACAGCTCAAGGTCTTCGCATTTGAAATAATTTCCACAGAATTAGTATTTATTTTTTCTTCATTTTTAATCGGAGATGAATTCATGATATGACTACTTTGTTTATTTTCATAACAAGATTTCGAAAAGTTAGCTCCATGAAGTGTGGTATGGTGATCTGAGTAACAAACCTTGCATTTATTATTTAATTTATTACATCGGTTAAGGGTATGAGGAGATAAGCAATTATAACATAATCGTAATTTTCGTATTTGATTTAATCTTTCCTGAACCGGTGAAGCTAAATACTTTTGACATCGAAAAATCAAATGGGGTTGTTTACAAATTGCGCAATTAAGTTTGTCACCTTGTAAAACGAAAGATTTTTGCTTAGAGGCAATTTCAAACCTAGGTTTCGTAGCGATATTGTTTTTTTGTACATTTTCTAAAGCCTGAGCTCTTTTCAGTAAAAAATCAATAAAATTATTCCACTCAGGTAACTCGTTAGAATCAAGAGACATTTCAAAAGCTTTTCTTGATTCATCATCGATTCTTTGTAAAACAAAATACATTAAAATGGATTCTGATAAAGTGTTTTGTTCAAGTTCTAATTGTTTTAAAGCTCTCAAATGGCTCAATAAATTATCTACCAAATTGCGTATTTCTTTCGCGTTTTCAATTTTTATTTTGTTATTACTCAATAATTCTGAAATATGACTATTTACCAATAATCTTTTGTTTTCAAATCGTTTTTTTAAAGCTTCGAATAAGGAAGTATAAGAATCGTCAATATTTTGTAATTGTTTCACAGGCCCGGTTAAGGATGATTGTAAATAATACAGCTTTTGCGCATCATTTAACTCAACGTTACTATCTATTAAAGTGGTGAATTGTAACTTAAAATTCATCCACTCTGTATATCGCCCCGAAAATTGGGGTAGATTAATTGACGGCAATTTGATTTTTGCCTCATTAGAAATGCCTCTATCATTACTATTATTTTGACTTTCAACACTAGAAATACTAGGTTTTATTAAATCAAGAAGGCTTACTTCGATAGCTTCTAACTGTTCTTCGATTTCAGTCAAGGAATTTTCAAACTCCTCTAAATCCTCGTCGGCTATAATAGAGTATGCTTCGTTTCTTTATTCATCAGTCTTCTTTTTCAACGTTTGAAGAGAATTTAATTTCAAATCCAATTCTTTAGGGCCAAGTTTCGATTTCAATGCATTCGATATTCTGGTTACCTGGCCGCGTATATTTCCTCGTTTCCGATTAAGAACCACAGTTCCTGAAATCGCTGGAGTAGCAACAGACATTGTACTCTAAATTCTGTAAATAAATAATCCGAAATATCCAAGGGCTTGATTCTTCACAGTGTTCTAAATGAGCGCTGCGGCTCGTACGACCAAAAACTTTGTATTCGATAGCTCACTTTTATAGGAATGTGACTGTACTGTGGTCAATGGATAGATAGTCCACGCTTCTAAAACACAACACAACATTTAATTATTTACATAAAATTCAAAGGAGACTGGCAATGGTTGATACATTGCGCTTACGTCGTAACTTACATGGAGAACAACAACAACAAACTGGCGGGGAATCCTCGCCCGCGCCCCTTCCAGTCCAAAGCGCTTGTAGCGCCCTCTCACAAATTATGATATACGGAGGAAACAGATCTTATTTAGTCAAACACGAAAACAAACATTGAATGTCTTAACAGCAACTGATTTGGCCTTAAATTTTCGCAATAAAAGGGAATTGAATGGAAACCTGTTTACTGGGTGATCGCTATAGGTTTTTTCATTTCAATTCAATCTTCTCTAATCTTTTAAAAACCGATCAAATTAGCGTGATTTTAGATTCTGCGGTGTCTGAACGGGGGTTGGCGAGCGTAGCTTGCAGGGGGCATATATATATATATATATATATATATATATATATATATATATATATATATATATATATATATATGCTAGTATATATATATATGCTAGGGTATATATATATATATATATATACTCAATTTTCAGTAGATCATCCTACTAATTTAGAATTAACGGAAAACCTCCTATCTAACAATACAATTAACTTTTTAGATCTTAAAATTATATTAAAAGAAAACAAGGAATAACTGGTCTATATGATAAACATAAATAATTTAAATTCAAAGTTAATAAATTTACTAATTTTAAATCTTGTCTTTATAATTCTGTATATCGTTATATAATCCTTAATGATTTATATAGAATAAAGAGTTTATGTTCTTCTCCTCTAATTAACAGCAATATTAAAAAACTAATTTATGATACATTAAATCATGGTTTTCTAAAAAAAAAATTATGTATTCTTTAATGTATAATTAGTACTTAAATGATCTTAAAAAACAAACATAAAAACACACATACATAAACAAACACATGCATAAAAAATTTTAAAAATATGTGTATAATAAGAAAATAATTATAAAAAATTAAAAATTGTAAAATAATAATAAAAAATTATTATAGGATGGTTGGGTGGGTAGATGTTAGAGTACGGAAGAGGGCGGTGTTCTCTGGATAATACGCAATGGTTAATTTATTGAAAAAAAAATTCATATATTCTTTTATATATAATTAGTACTTAAATCATCTTAAACAAAATTAACACATGCGTAAAAAATTTACAAAAAAATATATAAAATAAGAAAATAACTATAAAAAATTAAAATTGTAAAATAATAATAATAAATTATTATAGGACGATTGGATGGGTAGATGTTAGAGTACGGAGGAAGGTGGTGTTGTCTGGATAATAGGCAGTGATTATTTTTTAATGGGGCATTTGATTTATAACTACGTTGCTAATACACATTTTTTAATGGATGTTGATTCGATACTTTTATATGTATAATGGTGTTGTTATATTTATATATTTATCAATTTATTTTAAATTTATTCATATTCATTAATATTTAATAATGTTAACGACTAACTTGTATTTAAATTTTAGCCTACTCAGGACGATATCATATTAATTTCTAGTACAAAGTATACTATCTTAAATGAGAATAATATGCATGTTTTAATAAATTTATTATTTATTCTCCCCCTCCTATTAAATTATATGTGTTTAATTTCTAAGAAGAATTTGTAGACACATTAAATGTAACTTATTAATTTCAAAATTTAATTATCATTAATATTAATTCCTTAGCATCTTAATTTTAATTTTTATAATTAATCATAAATTAATTTAAGTGATGATGCAATGCTGTCAAAGGAATTTAAATTGTGATATGTTATAGCGAGGTACACATATTTATGTGAAACGTTAATAATGATCATTTTCAGCATTTTACATATCATTTTTATTTAATATATCAATTACTAATTTTTTATAATACAATTGTATATATTTATTAACATACGCTTAATTACTATTTAAATATCATATATCTATCTCTAAACAGTATTTGCTTTAAAACTAAATCCATTAATAGTTATTAATAGTTTTTATTGTATAATAGTTTTTATTTTACTAATAAGTCAATAGATGGCAGCACCACACTGATTTATTTGAATACATGGAACAGTTCATTCTGAATTCTAAATTAGCTATAGAGGGCGCTAGTTATATATAATGGGATTTTGCTTGGCTATGCTGTATATTGTTGAACCTTTGTCCACCATCATATAAAAAACTTTTTTGGCAACATGTGCTGATGATCTTCAATGAGCGTATTTTTTATGCCTACTGCTAAGACAGTAAGGATTTTAATTTGGCAATTTGTTTTTTAATTTTCCTCTATCCTTTTTAATCTTCTTTTATTTTGAACTTTATTAGTGTTCAATGGTTTATTTCTGTGTTTTATGTGTGTGGTAGTCCCAAATTCATATTCTTTAGCTAATTTATGGCTTATATGAAGATGAAACCACACATTTTATTTGTGGAACTTGAGGCATTTTGGACCCGATGATTTTGTCTAAGTTCTACAAATTTCCATTATTCCATTTCAGTTATTCAATTCCTGCTGTTATTTACTATGTTCTTGGAATCTATGTTAAGTGTGTTGGGCGGAACTGTATTTTTATCAATTTGTTAATGTCATTTTATTCATTCTGTTTTTGTTGGTGGTCGGTAATGTTTATTTAATGGTTATATATATAATAAATTTGAAATCACAAATATGTGAAGAAATTGGTAAAGTTCTAAAGATGATTTAGAAATGAACATGGGAAACCACTATGTAAAATAAGAAACTATGAATGACCCACAGAATTATCACAGGAGATTGCAGGTTTAATTCATAGTGAAGATGAGTTATTATCTCATCCAATTTGGTCGGCATTAAGCCTAAAATGACAAAATTTAGCTCCTTATAACGTAAACATTACAGAAAATATATAATAAAAATCTAAGAGATCTAAAGAAAGATACACCTCATACAGGATATTAAAAATTATTAGAGCACAATACCTAAATTACATACTAGGAGTCAAAACTACAGCATATCAGGTTGGAAAACATATTTAGGACTATTTTAACATGTGGGCTACAGTTGAGCATCTGACTGAAACCCATAACTGTGCTGTCATTTGATGTGAAAAAGGAAAAAATGTAAATTGGAACTGGATTATTAGCAATAATGTTTAGTGCTGCCATCTGTAGTCCAAAAAAATAAAAAAATAAAAGGAATAAAATTGATTGAAGAAATCAAGAAAAGACTTAGATTAACTTTTAGTTAAAGTAGAATGAAAAATAGGAATAAACTTAATAAGTACTGAGTGAATACAAAATAAAATAAAGAACAGGAATAAATTAATATAAAAAAATTAAAGAAAGAATTATATAAAAATAAATAAATAAGGGCAATTGATTAAATTAACTATGTTAAAGACAAAATATTGTAATATAAAAAATGAGAATATAAATAACATTTAAAAAGATGAGGAATATTTGAGATAGTAAAATATAGCCTTGTATTATGTAACTAAATGTGAAAATTAAAAAAGCAATGAGGAATATGAAGATAGTAAAATATATCCTTGTATTCTTATATGATGAAGCAATATGTGAAAATTTATGATGTTAAATGCATGATAACCCGTATTATTATTTTTTTATATGTCCATACAATATATAAGCATATATACATACACATATACACCATATACACACTCACACACATAAAAACATATAAGGTTTTTAAATTTTTTTTAGCATTCCCGACCTCAACCTTCCGTAATGGTATTTTTATTTTTTATGTTTTTTAGTGTATAATAGTGGAAAAAATACACAACTTTTATTAAATATATATATATATATATATATATTTATTTATATTTACATATATTATATATATATATTTTTATATATACATACATATATTTTTTTGTGTGTATGATTTTTTTATAATTTTTTCAGCAATCCACCCTCCATAATAGTGTTTTCGATTTTTTTTTTTTTTTTTTTTTTTTTTTTTGTAAACATATTAAATGCCTATACTGGTAAGAAGTAGAAAAAAATGAGCATTAAGATTTGAGCCATGCAGATATAAAAGAGATAGGATAATTATAAGACAATGCTAATTGTTTTAATTTAATAATGTTAGGCTGTAAGAATTGGGAGGAACATAAACGTTTGATACGAAGACTATGATTAAGCAGAATATTTCTATATACTGAAATATGTAAGCAGGAATTGAAGTTCGTAAAATTAATTACATTAAATGAAAATTCATTGCGTTTATCATAAATGTTGAGTGTTAGGATGTTATTAGGGAGAATATTAATTTTAGCATCCATAAAATTGATACTAGAATTATTTGAACAGGTAGTACTAAGTTCTAGATTAGAAGGATACTTTACAGGAAGAGATATAGAATTATTATCTTTAACAGAAAGAATAATAATGTCATCTATATATCTGTAGAGCAATATATTATTATTAATAAATTTACGTTCAGAAAAGTAAAGATATAAATCAGATAAAACATGCTTGATGAAGCAGCTCCTTGAGGGATGCCCTGTATTTGAATAAAAAAAGCATAGTCTTGGAAAATAAAATTATGAAATAGTAGAAAGTTAGTCAAAGATGTTAAATAGTCAGTATCAATGTTATCAGGTAAATTTAATAAAGGAAAATATTCTATAAATAATGTATTGATAATAGAATGTAAGTCTTTTAGAATGATATTATTAAATAGGTCTTTGAAATCTAAAGTAATAATATTATTGACATTTGTTAATGGCTTTATTTTATCCACCAATTCAAAACTGTTTTTAATGCAGTAAGTGTTGTCTTTTTTAACTGATAACTCATAAATTTGTGTAAGAATATTTAAAAATAGTGTATTAGCACGAGTATTATATGTATTACAACCTACAGTGATAGTGCGGAATTTAAGAGGATTTTTGTGAAATTTTGGAATCATGACTACATAAGGATAATTGTGGTTGTTATTTTTAATGCCTAGTAATTTGTGATAGCTTAATATATGATTATTATTTTCCTTTAAAGTAACATGATGAAGTTTGAAAATATTATTAGAAGTGACAGCTTTAGTTAGAAGGTGGTGATAGTAATATTTGCCGATGATAGCATAGTTGTTAGCAGCCTTATCTACATATGTAATGATGAATTTATTTTGAAGTTCTGCAATATGTGGTTTAAGGGTGGAGAAAGAAACTGAATTTTTAACAATATGCAGTTTTAATAATTGTTGTTTCAAAAGAAAGATGACATGATGCTTGCAATCTGCAAAATATTCAGTAGGTTTATTATAGTTGATAGCAATTTTGTAAATGAAGAAATCTAAATTATATGTGAATTGTTTAATGATGGACTGTATATTACACTGTGACGGAATACGATATTTAGTGCCATGACGCATCAAATATCTTAAATGAATATTATTGACAATGTCTAAGTTACCAGTTATAACATGTCCATGATGGGCATTAATATATGTATTTAGATGGGGATCATTGCATTTACATGTAAAAGTATCAGTGTGTGTGAAATTTTTAGAAAACTTATTATAATTGAAAATTTTACGACCTAAACTAATAGGATATTTAAAAGAGCTTTTTAGATTAACGCTTTGAAGTGGGAATTTACATTGCTCGTTGTGAAATAATTGATTAAGTTTAATTTTGTTACGAATTGTCACGAAAAAATTTGTGTCTTATAGCTGTATAAATTTTTAAATTAAAAATAAATATTCAGCAGCAACATAAACCTTTTGCGAATATTTTGATTAAAATTAAATGCTCTTGAAAAACTTAAACAACACGAAATTACGCAGCAGTACTTTATATCTTTTTACGTTTAACTAAACTACTAGTACCATGGAACGAAAAACAAAGTCACTTTACAAATTAAGAATATTTGTTTAGAATTCATTTGTGGAAAGGACTTTTCTCTCGGTATTTCGTTACAGTTTTTCTCTTCTGTGATTATTTTTATAATACCGTAGTTATTTGCATATTTTTTGCATTTTTTCACTGAAAAATGTAGGGGATTGGGGTGAAATACGCGAGCTTTTTTCTGTAAATCTTATTCGATATTAATTTTTCTCAAAGAAAAAACATGGAACATATTCAGTATCATTGATTTAAGATGAATAATAATTGGTTAATGAATAATTAATATTACCATTGTGTCAAAGGTTCGGATAAACAGGTGCTTTACATGCTTGTAATTATAACATTTCCGATGAAATAACACAAAAAATCAATTTTAATTTTCTAAAAACTTTGGTTTATTAATTTCTATATCTATATTAGGGTATTTCGTAGTTTTGGAAGCACGAAAAGCTTTCATAATACTGTTACTTTCTATTATTACTTTATACTTTTTATTTCATAATTATGGAATAAGTGCTTCATTTCCGCCAAATTTAGTGATAGCGACACTATTACCATTTTTCCAGAAAAGCAAACTGCTGTAAATTTATAATATGCAAGTTATGTTACTTTTAATTGGCATTATAAATTTATTATATGAAGTGTCTACACAAATTCAAGAAAGATTTAACTTAGAGAGTTTGATTAATTGTCAACAGAAAGTTATAATACAAGGAGTCTCATCCTTCTGGCTATCTCGCCACACATTTGCGTGGAGATATTTGTCTCTGGCCGCACTTCTGTTTTCTTTTCTCGATCTGCACGTGCACTTTACGATTCTTATTAAGAAAAAATGTCGTATAATCTTTGACTTATTTTCTATTAGAAATATTTTTAGAATTATTGAGCAGATGAGCCCAAACATTACGCTTAGTTTCATAATTCTTTGTTGATTTTACTTGAACATTCAAATCATTTACATTTTTCCTTAGAATAAAAAACTAAAGGTTCTTAAGAATTGTCCAAAGGAATTATTGTACCAAATATTTGAACAAAGGCTATTCAGATTGAGTACTTTATTACGATGTATTTTGTGAGTTCTTAGTTCATCAGTTTCGAATATACTCATTCTGAGCAGGCGATCAATGGATGACATTAAACCTAGAAGTCTTCCTCATTACACATTCATAGATTCGACAAACTGATAGCTTTGTCCCCAGCCTCTCTTCCCAACATGTAATGTGGAATTATAATTCAGGAAAAAGCACTCATTCAAAGACACACAAATTATTATAACGGTTTATCTGATCAATTTATTACAAAAAATGCATTTAACGTATTATTTAAACAACAAATTTTTGCTTGCATCATCTTGAAGCAATATTTTCTATGCATGTATTGTATTACGAAATCCAGAAATTAAAAGAGCTGCGTTTAAATCTCAATATTTTAAGGAAATTTTGTATTCTCTACTGGGCCGCATTCACTGCTGCAGTTGACCGTGTGATGTATAGCACATCTCTAATACATCACACATTTAATGATATAGAAATATTGTTTAGAAAACCTCGTAGACTCTTGTATCAGGTGCAAAGAAAAAAACGCGGGCAACAAAATAGAGAATATGTTCCTTCCGTTACGAGAAAAAGAATATATAAAAACACTGCTGCTGTATACATATTGTAAAATGAATAGCATCAGACCATATACGATCAGAACCTATCTGCCAACATTCTGGGAGCCTTTTTAATCAAATGAACATAATTTGAACTAGTGCTCCGGATGGGATACGTATTTCAGTTATACGTTTAAAAGATATACGTATAATACGCTTCTTTGAAATACGAATACCTTAAAATATGCGTTTAAACGTATCCGGATACGTATAAGGGTACATCGGTTAAACGTATATTTAAGCATACGTACATTTAAAGTATACTTATATTTCAAGTATCGTATCTACTTTTAATAACAATGGACCTCATCAGTCTTACGTCACTGAATGGAGAATAAGCTGGAAATCGGTGGCGTTTGCGTAGCAATCTGCATATTATGTTTCATACATAAGATCTTGTTATTTTCCTCTTTAAGTATTTTAATTCATTTAATTTCTTCTAATTTTCATTAAATTAAGTGATAAATTGTGATATGAATTTGCTGGAACAGTTTAAATTGTTTAATAAATAAAAAATAATTGCTGAAAGTCGCCATTATAGTTGTTTTAATTATGTTCTCATAATGGTTTAAAAAATACGTGTGGTATTGGTTCTGTTCACGAAGTGCTTGTCGGAGTAAACATGGTCATGTATGCCTATTAAGAAAGCCACGTTTTGGAAGGATAAGGAGATGTATTTGTTGATCTTGCCTGTTATGAACGAGACTTTTCAGCTGCAGGAGGCGGATTGATCAATGTATATAAAATATAAAGTAAATTTAAGTCTCGTCTCTGGCCGCATTCAAAAATAATGTTTCGCGCGAAGTGCGTATGCCATAAATCAAAAGAAGCTAGGTGCTGTGCTACAGATTTGCGAAAGGTAACTTTGAAGCTACCCACTACCAATAGTAAAACATTTCATAATTAATAGCTTAGATTTTGGGAAAACACCTAAATCTAAATAGAGGAAAAGTAATCAGATTTTTTAAAGTGCCTGCACAACAACCAGAAAGTAGATAAATCTCAGACCATCGTGCTTCTTTGAACAAAGAATCGCGATGGCCCCGGTAAACCACTCTATATGCAGGACTCTAGAGGATATTTCTCAGTGTTTCTTAATCCGTAGATAAGCATTAAAACATCTATTTCCAAGCCTTGAACGAAAAACGTTTAGACGTTTATACGTTTAACCGTTTGGGCAAGATCCGTATATACGATGTACCGTATATGCTGTTTTGAATAATACGTATAACCGCCGTAGCCATATTATACGTATCTGAAGTCCGTACCCCGTATAATACGTATTATTCAAATAGTATTTATTCTAGTATAAACGTTTAATAGGGAGCACTAATTTGTACTAGTAATTTTGCTTAATAAAGGAAATCAAATAAGCACAACATAGAAACACGATACATTAATTTAATTCAATAATTTTTTTGGTTCCAAATATGTTTTTTAAAAAGAGAATGTTGGCAGATATGTTAGAATAATGTGAAATCTCTCTTCAAACTGCTTTATATTCTTCATGCGAAAATTACCCTGATCTTTGTTTTCTACCGAAATTTAGTTTCAAAATTAGTGGGTGCGAAAAATATACAGTAGATTATTTGTTAACAAAATTCTCTGGATATAGAGTACCTGTTACAAAATTTTTAATTATTTGATAAATTTTAATGATTCTCAGTATGCTATTCCGATTTTATTATTTTAAAGTCATACGTTGCTGAAAATTTTAATAAAACAGAGTAATAACTCCCTTTAAATTTAATTTTTTTAGACTTACTTTACTGCGTTTTTTTTTTTTTTTCATATTATTTGATTTGCAATTTAAAAAAGGCGTTTCATTAATACTTCAACTTACATTCACCACTCTTACTGTCTATTAAAAATTGTTATGGTTTCTTTTATATGTTCATTACGAAAAGTAATTATGAAATAAGAATCAGTGACTGCCTCTTGCAAAGTCAAAAGCATAGTGTTGTTTTGTAAACCTTTTAAAATAACTTCTGTCGCGTGTCCCTTTTATTCTTGCAATGTATTTCCCTTATACAATCCCACATATCTTCTAATGCAACACAATATTTTGTGCTTTAATCTCTTAAGACATAATCTCTTAAGACATACTTTTAAAAAAACGTGGTTTACTTTAGGAGAGATTTTGGTCTAGACTGGTAAATAATAGGATAATAGAATACTTTTTAGTATAATAATTGGGCATTATCGGATGTTCTGAAAGTTCAAATTAACCTCAGTACCTTAATGTGCATTTTCTCAATTTAACTGTATTATTAATGCCTAATGATATATTTGACGAAAAATATTTAAAATTCTGTGAATAAAAAAATATTACAAATTCTTCAGTTTAAACATTGTATAGAAAATTTCTAATCCGAAATAGTTGTCCTACACTCCTTGGAAACTCTAAGGCGTGTATGAACCTTACTGTTAAGAAAATTTGCCTGTGAGAAACAACATAGTCAAATCAGAGTTGGGCATTTATTTGAAATACCTTTTCTTGTTAGCAATGTATTTTCCTCATATCATCCCACATGTCTATTAATGCAACACAATATTTTGTGCTTTAATCTAAGACATACTTTTAAGAAATATGGTTTTCTTAAAAGGTGATTCTGATCTAGACTAGTAAATAACAGGATAACAGAATATTTTTAGGATAATAATAGTACATTTTCGAATGTTCTGAAAGTTCAAATTAACCTCAGTACTTTAATGTTAATTATCACGAGTTCACTGTATTATTAATGCCTAATGATATATTTGGCAATTATTGTTAAATTATTGAGGTGAGTACATTTCCTGCACAATTTTTGAATAGAATTTTTAAATTTTTTTTGACGAAAAATATTTAAAATTCTGTGAGTAAGAAAACAAATTACAAATTCTGCATTTTACCCATTTATGCCTAGCGTCCCATTTTTGAGACGTTTCGAATTTTATTAATTTTTTATAATTTTCTTCTTCGTTACAACATGAAAATTGTATGAAGTATTTGTCTATAAACGCCTTTATCAATTACTGAGAGATGACAGCATAAGATTGATATTTATTTGCTTAAATGAAAGCCTTTTTTCGGTGTTTATAGATTTTTCATTTTCAAGAGAGCGAACTGTAAAAAATAAGTTTATTTGTATTTTTTGTATCAAAGATCCAAATAAATAAGTCATAATCTTAGCTTGTAGACTTCTTTGAAATGTGTATTTTTTTAAATTGCGAAATATATATTCAGGCCTATTTTTCATGCATGTTTGTAATGTGTACAAAATATAGGGCGCTAGGTGCAAATGGGTACATATTTCTGTTAGCAATTTAGGGGACAGTTATTTATGTAAAAGTCCTTTACAAGATGATTTTGAAATAAATTGTTTTTTAGTTTCAAATACGATTATCCTTAATTTATTATTAATAATACTTATAATTTTATCAGTCTCTGTAAATAAATAAATATTTTTAATAGTTCATAAAAATGCTAATTGTAGTACATAATATACAATTTAAAAGCTTAATTTATATAAATTTAGACAAAACATATAATTATGCATTTTTCCACATATGGATATTCCCATATTTAGTACGTTTACATTTTATCAAATAAATACAAAAATAGTTTAGCGAATTTTTTTTAGTATTTTTCCAGTTCATTTTGCAACATTTTAAAGTGATTTTACCAACAAATTTGAAAAAACAAAAATTCAGACATAAAATTAACCCATGTTAACAAATGGGTTAAACATTGAATAGAAAATTTCTAATCTGAAATAGTTGTGCTACACGCCTTGGAAACTCTAAGGATATATGAACCTTACTGTTAGGAAAATTTGCCTGTGGGAAGCAACATAGGCAAATCAGAGTTGGGCAGTATCGAAAATAAATGCATTTGAAATACATTTTCAAAATATTTTTGCATTTTAAACTGATAAAACCAAAGTCTTTTGGTAATGTATTTTGTAATACTTTTTCGAAGTATTTTGTATTTTCGAAATACATTTTTATAGATTTCAGATTATGTTTAAACGGAAAATCGACGCTTCGTTGCAGGGAAATGCATGTCTGTGTGTTTTGTCTAGTCTTTAAATTCGCTTCCAGAAGTTGATATGAGCATTCCTTTGTCAACTACGGGTGCTATAATAAGGATGGTAATGAGTAGGATGTTTAGATTCATAAAAATATTTTTTATGATTCTTAACGTTGTTATAGTAATTATAGAGTATTTTTGTGTGGTAGACTAAAACATCATACGGGGTTTTACTGCACATTGCATTTTCAAAGTGCAATCGGTCAAAAAGAAAAAAAAATATGAAGTCCCATAGAATTCTATCTCCAAACATACTCAACGAAACCATATATAGCCATTCGCTTGGGAATTATGTGTTCTTTGAACATATGTTGAAAAATTAAGGAGCCGTCATTATATTAACAAAGTTCGAAAATTTCTACGTTTCGCAACATCTTTTTCATACTTTTCTCATAAATGTACTCAATAAGGCCAGGGTATCCAAAAAGTTAAGTAGTAGAAGAAAAATAAATAAATGTTATGACATTTAATAAGAAAAAAACAGTAAAAATGACTATTTACTTAACATTTTTATTTTTAAAAAATAAACTGTATTACTGAAAATCCAATCCTTAACTTTAAGAAATGCACCATAAGGATCGTAAATTTTTAAAAAAGAGTCAATTGAAAAGCAAAAACATAAACTGAGAAAAACGAATGTAAGTATTGCAACTTTAAATAAGTCAAAGGGAAATGGACGCAGTAAAATCTTTTCCTCGTATTTTTAGCATTTCATCTGTGCGAAACTTTTTCAGAATATACTATGGATGCCTAACTTCATTATATGCAAAAAATTGTAAAATTTATACTTTCGTCATTTTTGCGCACAATGAAAATCCGACTACCCTTAATAAAATTGCGCAAAAATTTAAAAGATTTGGCGAGATAGAAATCTTAAAAATGTTTCAAAAATTCGGGAAATATTTCAAATATTTCGTGAAAAGTATAATAAAGATACATAGGTTTCTAATTGCTGTCAAATGGATATTTTCTAAAATGAGTTTAAACTTACAATGCAAAGAATAGATTTTCACTTTTGGTTATAAATACCGTATTATTTTTCATCTCAATGTTATAGGTGCAGATTCCCAAAATTTTTAAGGAGCCAGTGGCTCCTAAACCCCAAAATCCAAATCCAGTCGTCACTTTGGCTCCTAACCAAAATCTACTAGCTACATTTTGAAACAAACTCATAAAACAATAGTGTTTATATGGAAAAAACTTAACAAAAAAACTCAGGAATTCAAAATGAAAAATAGTTTAATAAATACACATGTACAACAAATTTCTAGGGTATTTTTTAGGAATAACTATTTGTTTATATAATGAAATTTATTTTTAATCGTACATGAGTCTATAGAAGGAAAGCTGTAAAAATGATAAATCAATTCTAAGAACAAAACAAACTAGTTGGATGTGCCAATCCTAAAACTTTCTTCTATCTCATGTATATTAATATTTCAAAATGTTGTTACAAATACCAATAATTCATTTTTATTAGTTTTATTAGTATTTTTATTAGAATTATGCATAACTTCATACACTTTTCGATGGTTCAATATTGAAAATTGCACAAAAATCGCTATTACAGCGCCCTCTTTCCGGTGGAATTTTTCAATATTCAGGGAGAACCTTCTTGCCATGGCTAAAAACATACACAAAAAATTTGGTTCAATTCTGTGCATAACTTCATACACTTTTCGATGGTACAAGATTCCAAATGCACAAAAATCGCTATCACAGCGCCCCCTACCGGTGGAATTTTTCCAAATTCAGGGGGGACCTTCTTGCCATGGCTAAAAACATACACAAAAAGTTTGGTTTAATTCTATGCATAACTTCATACACTTTTCGAAGGTAAAATATTCAAAATGCACAAAATTCGCAAAAAACTCACTATTACAGCGCCCTCTACCGGCGGAATTTTCCAAATTCAGGGAGGACCTTCTTGCCATGGCTAAAGACATACACAAAAAATTTGGTTCAATTCTAGGCATAACAGACATACAGACGTTTTGCATAAACATGTTTTTGGGGATCTCTGACCCCTAAAACGTGCAAATCCGTCGAAAACCGGAAGTCGAAAAAAAAATTTGATTACAGTACATTCTTCTATTGAAGATAAAAGAAAGTAGAAAGGTGTTAAAAATACACACACCCATAAAATATATTTTTAATTATAAATGATTAATAATATTTTTAATGTAAATAATTAATGATGAATATACAGTGAAACCCGCTTAAGAAGTTTCCCAAGGGAGTGGAGGGGAAAAACTTCTTAAACGGGAAATTAGCATTTTTTGAAAAAAATCAATAGTTTAAATATTGATATTCAGAAAAGGGTTTATTTTACCTTAGTACAATAATACAAAGAGTACTTTCTATAAAATTGAGTTTTCTTAAGAAATTTAAATTAGTTTGCACACTTAAAAAATTAGCTAATAAAGTAAAAATACATAATTACCTTAGAAACTCTTTATTTAATCCAAGACAAGAAATTTCTCTTTAAGAGTGATTTGATATGTTTTTGCAAAAAAAAAGAAAAAAAATCGGTTATAGTTTTTAGTTTCTGCTTTTTTTTTCGGCAACCTTTAATCAATAACATTTCTTCCATAACTTCATATTTTCCTCTTTTCACATTTTTAATTTTACGAGATTTTTCAGAACAGTTTAAAATGAGATCTCGTTTTGCTACAATCCCATTCAGAGTAGTCACTGGTATGTTCAACTTCTTTGCAATTTCAACTCTTGTTGTTTTCGCGTTACTATCAACTTCTTTCAAAATTTTGATTTTGTCTTCAATTGACAAGGCTTTCCTTTTAATTGCCTTGCCCGACATTTTTGGGGAAAAAAAACAGAATTTTTCGTCCGTGTATTTTCTAACGAGAAAGCTTTGATGTTATGCACTTTACACTGACTTAAAAACTGCGAAATGAATAAACCAAACGCAGATTTGGTACATTACACTTATGGAATATGGTGGTGGGAAAGAATCTGTTCTAACTATTGAACTAAAAGAACCACCCATCAGTAGGGCGGAGCAATTCCCTTTTCTCTTATCAGTCACTATTGTTACAGTGACGAGAGGCCCATCCTCTACCCACATTCCATTTCTATCAAACACGTTAAACAGATTTTAAGGTGAAATAGAGGTGACCACATCTGCTATCAGTCCTAAACATTGACCTTTTTGAATAGCAAAGAATAATAAAGAAAGAGATTTCAGCACAGAAAATAAAATAATAATCAAAAAGACAAAATAAACGAGCTTTGAAAGTAAAAATGGAAGGAAAAATAAAACTTTTTAAGCGGGAAAGAGTTTCGAACAAAACTTCTTAAACGAGTTATTTTAGTGTTGTAAGAATAAGAGAAAAATGGGAATCGAAAATATAAACTTCTTAAACGGGAAAACTTCTTAAACGGGTTTTACTGTATAACAAATGTGATCATTTATCTTATTCTATCTTTGGGGTACAATTAATTTTTTCTTCTCTCATAATATGGAAAATGTTACCAGCATTTCGTTTATAATGCACACAAAATAGCATATATCATATTTCTAATAGTTTATGAACTCACTCACGCTACGTGTGTTTAAGGGTGTATTCGAAAAAATATTTTTCCACCCTCAACAACTCGAAATTTTCTGAGACATTTTCAGACTCATTTTTAAAAGTAAAAACATGAAACTTGCTGTGGTGATTTTTGAAGAGATGTATAAAAGGCCGTGTGATTTCATTTTTCGCTCAATTAATTAGAATTTGAGTTTTAAACAATTATATTTTCAGTATTTTTTTCATTCCCAGATCTCCCGCTTTGGAAAATTCGGTTTTAAACACCAACTTTGATAGCATTTTTTACAATATTTTCTGCATTTATCGAAAAATCGAGAAGCACGGCAAATTAAGCAGTTTCTAAATAAGAGAATTTCCCAGTTTGATGTGTTTGAGAGCAAAAATTAATTTAAAAAGGAATCAGGAAATAAGCAGTTTGTTTCGGAATACACCCTTAAATTAGACCGTGATTGGACCGTGGATTCAGATTTATAAGCTTACAAATATATAATTGTTAAGAATTGAAAAACTGTTCGCTAAATAAAGGTATTTTCTGGAATGTCCATTATGGAAGTCTCATTGTATATAGATTTTTAACCTGAAAAACATATTTTGGCCATTTTTTTTAAACTGGTCAACCAGAACCCGACTCAACCCGAATTCGAAACAGTGAACTCAATAGACCCGAAACAAAAAAGTAGAAGTCAACCGACCCGCAACGAAAAATGCAGCGCGAACCCGACCCGAAGCAGGACTCTTACACTCTAGATCTAGATGGAATAAGATAGTGATAAGGGAAATTACAGAGGGGCTAAATTCACAAAACTCGTGATAAATATTCCTTCAATGAAAATCTCGCACTTGCAGAAAACATTTACAGAGCAAGTACATACCTCGCGTTAAGTATTTTTTCGTGCGAGTTTCTTTTTCTTTTTGATCTTTTTTCTTCAGAGTTCAGAATCCTCTATCCTCGCGACTCCATGATCCAAAGCCTTTAAATAATCTTCATTGGATCGGTAACTTTGGACTGTCTAGTGAGCCGATCTATAGTGAAAGAGTATTTATTTCAACTCTAGATTTCGGATGAAACCTTCGAATAAATGCTTTTACTATTAGCGCGCTCATGCGCCGAGCTTCGCAGCTTCCAAGTTTTGTAGTGGAGCGGACATGCGCAGAATTATATTCGAACACAATGTTCTGCAAAAAAGCAGTACATCAAAGGGGCAGCGTTCACGACGGTAACTGAGACCGCAAAAATTCCCTGATTTTTATCAAGGTCATACTTGATCTCAGCCAGCGAAAAGAGCGGGTACTTTTCTATTTGCAAAAGAAAAAAAAATATCAAAATTCCGCGACGGGGATTGGGAACACTGGAAATTGATCTCTGGCGACTAATACATTGAAAGTTAGTCGCCACAGAAAAACATTTAGTCGCCACGTGGCGACTGGTGACCGTAAATCTGCACCTATACGTCAACGTGCAATATTCTTCTGCTGAATTTGACAAAAAACATTGAGGAAGAGGTAGAAGCTTACCAAAAAGTAAAACTTTCAAAAAATATGTTATGACTTTCGAATAAAACCTTCTTGATTGATATTATAATTTAGATAGCTAAATAACTTCTTAGTTTGTGTGCTGTAATTACATGATAAATCTCACTATTGATCTCATGCAGATAAATATTTTCAAGTTTTATCTGCTTATACTTTTGAATAAATTTGTTTAAGTTTGTCTCTTTTTTATGTTTAAATCGCGATTTTTCCTCTTCCACAGGTAAAACTCACGATTTGGTAAAATAATTAACTGGCAACCCTAGAACTATCTTACCAATTAATTCCTTAACATTTTTGTATAAATGAAACAATTTTCTTAATACGGATTTCTGAATTTTAGGTCTATGTTATACAAAAGCTATTTTATCCGGAACTCCAAGTGATTGAGAAGTGAAATCACTTAATCATCTAGCTGACCTCAAAATGACAAGGCCTAAAATCGGAACGCTCTTCATGCCGTGAAAACCCCAATGGTCCTCATAGAAATACTTTCACTCATTCGTTTCCACAAGGAAAATATTTTTCGGGGGGGAAATGCCCACATGGTTGTTTCTTTAAACTTGTGAACATCTATCTAGCAATCATTTTGTGTTTTTAAATCCGAAGATGCCTTCATTATTTGAAAGTGGACGGTTTCGGGTTCTGGTGATAAGAAAATATTTAAGGTCAATCTTTTAAAATACTTGCCTGAACAGTTTTAAAATAAATTCTGCTCAGGTTTTCTGTTTTTCTCTTTCTAGACATGTTTATGACTAGAAAAAATAAATAGAAAATCACACTTATACTTTTAAGACAGTAATCTTAATTTTTATTATTATTGTTAGTAATCTACCAAATCCTGTGTTACGTCAGTTTAAGTCTCAGTTTTGTCTACAAATAGCCTGGCTGTGTTCGATGAGTTTAAGTTACGCAAGTGTTTAAAACTTTACAGTTAAAAGGAATGGATTTCATGCCATAGAAACATTAAAATTGGATTAAAACGAGAAAAAGAGTAATTTCAAAGAAGGCGACATTGGAATCTGTAAATTCTATGCAGCAAAGACCTCTATATATCTTTATGACTAGAAGAAAATAGAAAATCGCACATACTCTTCCGAGCTAGCAATCTTAAAATTAGTTTATTGCCATTCCCGTGTTATACACGAACAAGTAAGTTTACGTGGGACAACTGGGCCATGATTTTACAATGTGACTCTGGAGATTCTGGCAATTCAGCTTCCAAAAGTTAATGTTCATTTGAATTAAAGTCTGAACTTTTGTAAACGTGATCATTTAGGTTCACTGAATCAAACAGAAAATTTCAAAATTACATTTTAATGTCTAAAAAATAAATATATATCTACCCCATTTATATAAAATCCTAATGAAACGAATTTATGAAACGGATATATGGAACAACTGAAATGAAACGAATTTATAAAACGATTCTGTATAAAACGACTGATTAAATAACTGATTATGTTTCACTGTGATTTCTCCTAAAATATGTAATACCTTGTGATGAAATTAACACAAAAAATCCATATTGATCCGCAGATCTCAATACTGGTATTAGAATTTTTAAATTCGAATTAGTTTTCGAAATATTTTTTTTTTCTAATTTTAAATACTTTTCTCTAATGATGGCAACCCAAATTTTAATCACAACAGATATTTTTTTTCATATTTCAGAAAAGGTTATTATTTTAAACTAATTTGGTGACCAGTTTGGCCTCCCTTAAACCTATGCTAAGAACAATGCTTTTTTTTTTTTTTTTTTTTTTTTTTTTTTTTTTTTTTTTTTTTTGTATTTCGTTATCATTTTATTTAATACAAAACTTTCATTTAAAACTGAAACATTTAAAATTAATGGCTTTCACTTCTTTCTTTTTTTTAACGAAACGGAAATAAAACTGTTAGGCGCAGATGTCATATACGCAACGGGGTACCTAATTGGCGCCAAAATGGCGTTATTTTGCCTGACATGATAACCCGGCTATTGTTGCTTATTTATTAATAAATGTTTATTTATATTTATTTACTTTTTATTTAAAAAAATATTATAAATTGTTTTGTTCTATAGTTATTAATTAATTTTTTATTTATTTATTGTTATTTCATTTCAAAAGTAATAGAAAATAATTTAAAAATACATATGTAATTGGTATTCGAAAACGAGGTTTTCGCCAAATTGTCGTAAAAAAATATCACGCCAAACCCGATTAAATAATGCAACAAATTATTACATTTAATTTCAAATTCAAAGTAATGTTTTAATGGTACTACTTAGTTATCCCTTCGACCAATTTCGCCGAATTATATAAATCGCCAAGACATTCACCAAATTATACAAATTCACGTAATTTTTACTTTAAATAACGAAAGAACAAATAAATTAGTATAACATTAATAAAAATACAAATAAAACGTCGAAATAAAAATCACTTGATGGAATAGACACGTGTAACTTTCTTACAGTCAAGTGAATGTGATATTTACAATCAACCATTATTGGCATTTAATCCTATAGTCTGGCGATAGATTTTTGGTCGATGGGATAAACAAGTTGTACCGTTTTAATTTACCCCTTGAAAAATAAAAAAATGCTAACTGACGATTTAAAAAAAAAAGCTATTGGCGAGATTTGCACTCGGCTAACATAAAAGTACCAAGAATTCTTTGCAATCGTGGCAACTTTTGAGTAGTTTTATTCGAAAAAATAACTTTGATTCTTTAATCAAAATGGAAACCTTTCTTATGAAAAGCGAAGGCATCAGCCCGTAATTGTTTATGGCAGTTACATGACTTGGACGATTATAATATAAGTGAAATGATGGCGATAGAATAATATTTGGCGACCTATCGCCTGTGGCTGGCTAACATTAAAGTACCAAAATGGCCACCTGGAATATAAAAAGCGAAGGGATCCGCCCGGAGCTGTTGCTAATAGTCACATGACTCAGGTTATCATTATAGAGATTGTTTTCAATTCTAAAAACAGTGCAAAGAATAATATTTCCTAAAGACTCAAAATTTATTTACATGTGACTATTAAAAACAGATAAAAAACTTTAAAATTACTATTAAACGAGTATGTATTAATAGCAGGAAAATATTGAAAATTATGTCTTGAAAATTGTATTTACACGTGAATATTAAAAGAGAAAGGAAATTTTAAAATAATAAATACATTAATAGGCGTTTAACACTTTCAGGGGCAAGGTACTTCTATTCGTAAAATGTTGAAATCAGTGAATGGCACCAGAATTTACAAACAAATTTCAAAATACGAAAATGCTTTCGTTCATTTACTTGAATCAGCTAGCCGGGACGCCAACCTGTAATGGCTTGTGGACCCATTTCCCGGCAGCAAAACCCCCTCAACCACTCAGAGAAGCCAAGCCGGAAGCTTTTTCAAGAAGGCTCACGTTTTGAGCACCTTATCGCCAGAGTAAGGGTTGGCGCGGGTATGAATTCAACGCTACACAACCTTTTTTATTCGTGACGTCGTACGCGTAGCGAACAGCAACCCCATTCCTTTGCTGACAAGGAAGGTCTCCATACGGGCATATTCAGAAAAATCTGAAAAAATTACAGAGTGTCCGTCTCATGTGGATATATATGTTTATAAAAAAAAATTTGGCGGAACCCCGATAGAACGTTCGTCAAAAAATAATGAAATTTTCGTTTATTTGGCGATTTAACATCGGTTGGCGATGAAATGAAATTTCGAAAAATACTTTTTCATGTCGAATACTCTTTAAGTTAAAAATATTTCATATTGAACTTGTTTAAATAAATTTAACTTAAATAACTGTAGTTTTGTCAGTTTTAGTTTGATTTAGCTATAGTTTTGTCATATATGTATTTATAATGAAAGTTAAATATCAAATTTGATGAATTAAAACAAAATTAAAATTGTTTCAATATCTCAAAATTAAGTCCAATTGAGCGCTGTCGGTTCAATTTTGTTGCTATGGAAACGACGAATTCCTTGGTTTGAAATGAATAACTGCTAAATGAAACTTGCCTTTATTTTGGAATACGCTTAAATATATGAAAGTATTTTTTATATATGAAATTGTTTTTAAAGTAATAAAATTAAGTAACAAGCAACATAAATATGTAATACGAAAAATGTATTTATTAAACTTTCTCATTGTTTATGTTTAAATTCATTAAATACTTTTTACACGCATTCTAAAAATCAATTAACAAACAATTTTCAGATGCATTAAAATCGTTTGCTTTTGCCGAGGAAAAGTACTGCTCGCCAAATCGCGTGACGCTTTCGTCTTTTCGCGCCAAATACTCGAAAGTATTTTATTTTTTTACAGACTTTCTACTGTAATTCCGCCGCTAAATTTGACTGATCCTTTATTACATACATAAGTACTTTAATTGGTATTTTTTTCAAAATATTCTGAGTATGCCCAGTATGGAGACCTTCCTTGTGAGAGGAAGAGATGTGCTTTTTTTCATTTGTTTTTTCCGCAAATGTAAAAAGCTAGACGAAATGTTATTTCACCGTGGTTTGCAATTAGAACCTTGCTTAAAACAAAGATCTTTTTCGGATTAAAATAACTTTTAATTGCACAAATATATATAATTCAAACATAAGCTATTTTTTTCAGTTCTATAATATTCATTTATTTCATTAATTCGCTATATGTTCGAAGAAATTGAGAACGTATTTTAAAAACAGACGTAAAAATTTTCTTTAGTAAATATAATTGTATTGATCATGTTTTTATGACACAATTGAACATAGTTTTATTAGTATTATTACTGAATTAATTTAGTTTTTTTTATTATTAAGCGGCATAATTATGTGACGTGTTGAATGCATTAATAAAACACATTTTCACTGAAATAATTCATTAAAAATTAATTGTTTTTTATTTAATTGCGATTAGAAGTTAATAAGAAGTTGAAACTAAAATCAATTCGATTATAATTAGATTGAACGATAAAGCATAAATTATTTAGCCACATCCTGCAATTAAATCTATCAGCTAAAATAACTGCAAGTTGATGCATGGAATTAAATCAATTACTATTACATTTTAATATTGTTAAAATTTTATCATTATTTGAGTTTTTGTGAAAAAGACATTGGTCTATCCCTAGAGCACAAAATTAAAAATCTTTAAAATTCTTCAGTTTTTTATTTTAAAATTTTTGCCATATTTTTAAATATTATTTCGCCTTAGTTGTTTTATTTATTATTTAAAAATAATAATTCATCATATTTGAATAATTCATGTAAATTCTTCTCTCGAATGAAATACCCCCCCCCCCCCCCCCACACACACACACACACACTTTATATTTCGTCATTCTGCACACATATTGCTCTATTTATTAAGTTGAAGTGGCAATAAAATAATGCTCAATCGTCTGAAGCAACCTCCCATTTCGAATTTTCTCTTCCCACCGCCCCACCCCCCTCACACTATTTTTTGCCCATTTAAAATTCATTGTTGCCTTACAGAAAAGATTAGTTAAAATTGCGTCTGAAATGTTAACTATTCCTTCGCTTATCCATAACAGTGCATAAAGTTTACTGTTTTGCTCTATCTGTTGATTTTTAAATAACAAATAAATAATTTACCATAAAAAAAGATCAGGAAACAAATAGAATGAAAGATTTTAAAAATAATAATAAGGATTAACCTTTTGTGCGCACGCTTTCATTTTTTTTTTAATTCTTTACAGTTTTTTAAATTTTCTGTCCTATTTATTACTTTGAAGTAACTATAAGTAAAAGACCAATTATTCAAATTCTTCCCCCCCCCCCCCAAAAAAAAAAGTTAAATATTCCAAGTTTTTAATTTTTTTGGTTTGTTTTTTCTATTTGTTAATTGATAAATTTAACTATTTAAATCTATAGCCCCTCACTATCATATACAGTTAAAAAAAATTCTCTAATGATTTTATTTGTTACTTTGCAGTAACAAAAGATAGTCATTCAATCTTCCTTCTACCCCACCTCCCCTTAAGAATTTCATCTCACATTGAAAAGGCAATTTCTAAACATCCTGTTTGGGGGGCGTGAAAGGGTTTTTTTTTTCTTTCTTCGTTTAGCCTATTTTCACTCGACTTTCGGGGCTGTTTCTGCAGAATGATTTGGTATTAAATTAATTATATAAGTTCATCGCAGAAAATATAGTAATTTTCTGCCACAGGTATTTTTTAAAATCTGTGTTTATATATACATCAAAATGCACTGAAAATGCATTAATTCATGATCCCCATAAATCCATCTTTATATGTAATCAACTATCTAAATATATGAAGGTAATGAGTTTTTGTTTAAGAGGTATGGAATTAATAATGCTCAATTGAATGAAAATTTAGATTTTTGAGGGGATCAAATAATCATAATTTTAGTCTATATCATCAAAAGTAATAAAGGTCTTCGATAAAACAGAGTATAAGAATTCGTAATACAATTTCTTTCGAAGAAGATTTCTTTTCATCTAGAACACATAACTGAAAATATTTCTTTAATTTAGGTAGGACTAAAATATGCTAGTTCGTCTTCCGCCATTTCGGTTCAAAACAAAACACAAGGCGACGATTGGCATTAGAGCTAGCTGAACGCTCTCGCTTTCGCCAACTCGCCAAGGCTGGTGCTGAAAACGTGAGCCTTCTAGAAAAAGCAAGCCGGAACGGCTTGGTTACAGTGACAAATAATACAAAATAAAATACAGCAAAGTCTCATTCAGACTATATACAAGCAAAATTTGCACCTACCAATGCACAGCACATGCTATTTAACTAAAATAATAATAATAATAATAATAAATAAATAACCAAAATAAAACTAAATCTTATATAAACCAAGCTAAATTAAAATTAGAATAAAAGCACAAATCACACTCACTGAGAGAAGCAATGACTAATAATTTACATAACAGAAGACAGCAGAAGAAAATAAATAAAAGTCTGTCATCATTCGAACAGTCTCTATTAATAATTCAATTCGTTCACTTACTTGATCACCCGACCGGAGCACCAACCAAAGAATGGCGTAGGATGTAACGCTCCGGTGTAAAATCCCCACAACAATCACCGATGCCGTACATCGGAAAGCACCCAAAATAACAAGGAAAAAGGCACATATTCTGACGAACTTACATAGTAAATCGTAAATTTACAAAACAATTGATGTTGCTTTCATCATAATCATAAAAATAAAAACAAAAGTGAAGTGACTTAAATGTATAACAAAAGTTAAGACTATAAATCCTTGTTCAAGATTATGAAGTGTAAATGTTCATAAAAGTTCACTGTTCACTAATGTTCAAATGAGTTCAGTGTTCGAAAGAAAAATGTTCACAAAAGTTTTATATAAGAAAAACTAACTTGAAGAAAGATCACCATAATGTTCAGACCTCAAGAGAAAATCACCGCCAACAAAAATGTCAAACAAAGGACAGTTACTACAAAAGGCACAATGTTGAGCCTTTGATGTAGTGTCAGAAAACCACGTAATGTCCGTAGCGAACCACTGATGAGTATTAACAGTATGATAGAAGTAAATAGTTACAAGTGTAAAAATTATCAAAATTATATCTAATAAATGAGTATTCCCTATTAAGTGCGTTGTACATAGCACACAGTTTTCTATAGTTTGAACGGGTGATGAGAACGTTTCGAATGTTCCATCTCAGTGTACAATTCCTGTTGAATTTAAATGTACAAGGCATTAACGGACAATGTCCAAACAAATAATGTTGTATACTTCCTACATCACCACAGTTACACCTGTTAAAACTCACTCGTAAACTCACCTGCAAAAAAACTCGTTCACTTACTTGATCACCCAACCGGAGCACCAACCAAAGAATGGCATAGGATGTAACGCTCCGGTGGAAAATCCCCACAACAATCACCGATGCTGGACATCGGAAAGCACCCAAAATAACAAGGAAAAAGGCACATATTCCGACGAACTTACATAGTAAATCGTAAATTTACAAAACAATTGATGTTGCTTTCATCATAATAATAAAAATAAAAACAAAAGTGAAGTGACTTAAATTTATAACAAAAGTTAAGACTATAAATCCTTGTTCAAGATTATGAAGTGTAAATGTTCATAAAAGTTCACTGTTCACTAATGTTCAAATGAGTTCAGTGTTCGAAAGAAAAATGTTCATAAAAGTTTTATATAAGAAAAACTAACTTGAAGAAAGATCACCATAATGTTCAGACCTCAAGAGAAAATCGCCGCCAACAAAAATGTCAGACAAAGGACAGTTACTATAAAAGGCACAATGTTGAGCCTTTGATGTAGTGTCAGAAAACCACGTAATGTCCGTAGCGAACCACTGATGAGTATTAACAGTATGATAGAAGTAAATAGTTACAAGTGTAAAAATTATCAAAATTTATACCTAATAAATGAGTATTCCCTATTAAGTGCGTTGTACATAGCACACAGTTTTCTATAGTTTGAACGGGTGATGAGAACGTTTCGAATGTTCCATCTCAGTGTACAATTCCTGTTGAATTTAAATGTACAAGGCATTAACGGACAATGTCCAAACAAATAATGTTGTATACTTCCTACATCACCACAGTTACACCTGTTATTTGGGCGTTTTCCTATTTTAAACAGATACTGTGGAAATGCTCCATGTGAAGAAAGAAAATAACCTATCACCTGGGATTCACATAGAAATAAATCGTTAACCTTGTTTAATATCGCATAAGTATCTCTTCCCTTCTCCGAATTTTCCCAAGAAACCTGCCATTGATCATGTAGAAGTGTTTTAAAATGACGCTTTAAAATAGAAGTTGGTGCAGGAATGCGTAGAACTTTATCATACAGATCATTTATAATAACTGATTTTGCCAACATGTCCGCTCTTTCATTTCCTGATATTCCAACATGCGATTTTATCCAGACAATATATATGACTTTATTATGTAACAGGCGCAATGAGTTGAAGATATTAAAAAGCTGACCGTTAGATGGAAATAAGCGCTGAAGAGCGTAAATTGATGACAAGCTGTCAGTATAAAGATGAAATGAATCATGCAGGGAATTGATGCACCAACTGATAGCCTCGTCTGTCGCAGCCAATTCTGCTTGAAAAACAGAGTTATAGTCATGTAATTTTAATCTCATGTCTAGCATAAAAGAATCCCTATACCAAACCGTAAATGCAGCTCCTACACTGTTCATCATTCGGGAACCATCAGTATACAATATTGGATGATTCACCACTGGTACTGTATCAACCACTGGCTTAACAAATTTTATATTTAAGTTTTCAAAGAAGTAAGGATAATTATATGTCCTCAGTTTATTCATAAAATCTTCACCTTTAAAACACATATTGTCAATCAAGACTGTACCATTTCCATAAATGATATTATAACGCTTAGAAGACAAATTCAATTCTATGTCAAGTGGTGGAGCACCCACCAAAACACACAATGTGTCATTAGAAATCGTACGATATGCCTTTAAGACAGATAGCAGACATAGACGTTGACATGAGAGTAATCTTGTTAATCCATGTTGATTTAAGTCAGGCATCCAGATCTCATGCCCATATGAAATACGTTTCTTCAAGACGGTATTGTACCATATTTTAAGATAAATAGAAGGAAGACCTCTATCACGGATTCTGGTTTGGCGCATTTTACACGTGAAATCGTTAAGCCTAGTTCTAATCATATCTAGGTGATCCATCCAGCGAAAATTGCTGTCAAGTAGAAATCCCAAATAAAGAATATTGTCCTTTACACTGATACTTTTGTCATTATGTTTAAAAATTGGTCTTCTTTTACTAAGAGTGTGGCTCCCAAACAGCATTGAGGCTGACTTCTCTGCACTAATTTGCAAATGATGTATAGAACAGATATCCGAAAAGTGATGAACACTAGTATTCATTTTATGTTCTAGCGCAGAGCGCGTATCTGCGCCCTCTATAATAGCGCTATCATCAGCATAAGAAATAATCAGTAATCCTCTCTGCTTGCAACTCTTTAAAATCCTGTCAGCAACTAGTGTCCAGATAAACGGCCCAAGACCCCTTGCGGGCAGCCACGGAATACATGAAACCATGTTAATCCATGCGTATATTTAAAACAAATAAGCCTATGACTCATGTAATTTTTAAGTGTAGACTTCATGTAATCAAAAATAGGTAAGATATTTATGATATCGGCTACAATACGCCAATCCAAAACGTCGAAGGCACCACTGATATCAAAAGAAATCATTGCACATTATTTATATACTGATAGTGTTTCTCCAATGATATTCTTTAACGCAGAAAGTGCTGTCAAGGTGCTCCGTCCCTCACGAAAGCCATGTTGTCCATCATCAAGATAATTAGAAAATACAACAGACTGAAGCTATTTGAAAGCCGAAGGTAATAAACTTTGAAAATAATTAAAAATAAACGTAAATAACAGAAGTATAAATGAAATAGCAAACTAACTGATGCCGCGAGCACTAAATTAGGCCTCGGCAATGAACAAAAATTTACAAAGTCATAAGAAATAAGTTTAAAGTAGGCAAATTACAGAAAAATCATATAGAAATGAACAATATTTGATAGGAAATAAACATGCATGTGCTACTAAGTCAAAAAAATGAATAATTACCAGTTAAATAGGAAACATTGGCGGAGCTGCAAAAAATGCGTCAAACTCAATCGAAAGCCGCAGGGAAATTTTTCCTCGTTCACTTACTTGATCACCCGACCGGAGCACCAACCAAAGAATGGCATAGGATGTAACGCTCCGGTGGAAAATCCCCACAACAATCACCGATGCCGGACATCGGAAAGCACCCAAAATAACGGGGGAAAAGGCACATATTCTGACGAACTTACATAGTAAATCGTAAATTTACAAAACAATTGATGTTGCTTTCATCATAATAATAAAAATAAAAACAAAAGTGAAGTGACTTAAATGTATAACAAAAGTTAAGACTATAAATCCTTGTTCAAGATTATGAAGTGTAAATGTTCATAAAAGTTCACTGTTCACTAATGTTCAAATGAGTTCAGTGTTCGAAAGAAAAATGTTCATAAAAGTTTTATATAAGATAAACTAACTTGAAGAAAGATCACCATAATGTTCAGACCTCAAGAGAAAATCACCGCCAACAAAAATGTCAGACAAAGGACAGTTACTATAAAAGGCACAATGTTGAGCCTTTGATGTAGTGTCAGAAAACCACGTAATGTCCGTAGCGAACCACTGATGAGTATTAACAGTATGATAGAAGTAAAAAGTTACAAGTGTAAAAATTATCAAAATTTATACCTAATAAATGAGTATTCCCTATTAAGTGCGTTGTACATAGCACACAGTTTTCTATAGTTTGAACGGGTGGTGAGAACGTTTCGAATATTCCATCTCAGTGTACAATTCCTGTTGAATTTAAATGTACAAGGCATTAACGGACAATGTCCAAACAAATAATGTTGTATACTTCCTACTTCACCACAGTTACACCTGTTATCTGGGCGTTTTCCTATTTTAAACAGATACTGTGGAAATGCTCCATGTGAAGAAAGAAAATAACCTATCACCTGGGATTCACATAGAAATAAATTGTTAACCTTGTTTAATATCGCATAAGTATCTCTTCCCTTCTCCGAATTTTCCCAAGAAACCTGCCATTGATCATGTAGAAGTGTTTTAAAATGACGCTTTAAAATAGAAGTTGGTGCAGGAATGCGTAGAACTTTATCATACAGATCATTTATAATAACTGATTTTGCCAACATGTCCGCTCTTTCATTTCCTGATATTCCAACATGCGATTTTATCCAGCCAATATATATGACTTTATTATGTAACAGGCGCAAAGAGTTGAAGATATTAAAAAGCTGACCGTTAGATGGAAATAAGCGCTGAAGAGCGTAAATTGATGACAAGCTGTCAGTATAAAGATGAAATGAATCATGCGGGGAGTCGATGCACCAAGTGATAGCCTCGTCTATCGCAGCCAATTCTGCTTGAAAAACAGAGTTATAGTCATGTAATTTTAATCTCATGTCTAGCATAAAATAATTCCTATACCAAACCGTAAATGCAGCTCCTACACTGTTCATCATTCGAGAAACGTCAGTATACAGTATCGGATGATTCACCACTGGTACTGTATCAACCACTGGCTTAACAAATTTTATATTTAAGTTTTCAAAGAAGTAAGGATAATTATATGTCCTCAGTTTATTCATAAAATCTTCACCTTTAAAACACATATTGTCAATCAAGACTGTACCATTTCCATAAATGATATTATAACGCTTAGAAGACAAATTCAGTTCTATGTCAAGTGGTGGAGCACCCACCAAAACACACAATGCATCATTAGAAATCGTACGATATGCCTTTAAGACAGATAGCAGACATAGACGTTGACATGAGAGTAATCTTGTTATTCCATGTTGATTTAAGTCAGGCATCCAGATCTCATGCCCATATGAAATACGTTTCTTCAAGACGGTATTGTACCATATTTTAAGATAAATAGAAGGAAGGCCTCTATCACGGATTCTGGTTTGGCGCATTTTACACGTGAAATCGTTAAGCCTAGTTCTAATCATATCTAGGTGATCCATCCAGCGAAAATTGCTGTCAAGTAGAAATCCCAAATAAAGAATATTGTCCTTTACACTGATACTTTTGCCATTATGTTTAAAAATTGGTCTTCTTTTACTAAGAGTGTGGCTCCCAAACAGCATTGCGGCTGACTTCTCTGCACTAATTTGCAAATGATGTATAGAACAGATATCCGAAAAGTGATGAACACTAGTATTCATTTTATGTTCTAGCGCAGAGCGCGTATCTGCGCCCTCTATAATAACGCTATCATCAGCATAAGAAATAATCAGTAATCATCTCTGCTTGCAACTCTTTAAAATCCTGTCAGCAACTAGTGTCCAGATAAACGGCCCAAGACATGACCCCTGCGGGCACCCACGGAATACATGAAACCATGTTAATCCATGCGTATATTTAAAACAAATAAGCCTATGACTCATGTAATTTTTAAGTGTAGACTTCATGTAATCAAAAATAGGTAAGATATTTATGATATCGGCTACAATACGCCAATCCAAAACGTCGAAGGCACCACTGATATCAAAAGAAATCATTGCACAGTATTTATATACTGATAGTGTTTCTCCAATGATATTCTTTAACGCAGAAAGTGCTGTCAAGGTGCTCCGTCCCTCACGAAAGCCATGTTGTCCATCATCAAGATAATTAGAAGACTCCAGCATCGTAATAACTCGAAGTTTTAAAAGTCTTTCATATAACTTACCCATCATAGGGAGAAGAGTAATAGGTCGATACGAATTAATTTTTTCAGCTGTCCTATTACGTTTTCGAAAAAAGATGATCATTCCTCGTTTCCAACATTTTGGGAAGTGACCAAGTAAAAGACAAGTATTAAATAGCGTCAACATAAGAGTTGTAAATCTGTTACACAAATTTTTAATAATTATTCCATCAATATCGTCCGGTCCTGGAGCTTTATTTATGTCCTGAAGGCGCAGTACATGAAAGAGTTCTTTTTCTTTAAATGGAATAAAATCAGGTGATGAGGAATAATTGAATGAGCTAATGTACTCATAAGGGACAGAAGGTCGATAATCCACGTCAAAATGACCAGACATAAGACTATGTGCTACGCTATCATATGTGTCAAACACAGAAGATTCTTCTAATGTAGTAAAGATCATGTCGTTATGTTTCAGGGTTTTACCTGAGACATGTCTGTATAGAGACCCATAGGCATTATCAGT